>NW_020769371.1:2850304-2934192 GCF_900518735.1 Pseudonaja textilis
GAAGGAAGGAAGGAAGGAAGGAAGGAAGGAAGGAAGGAAGGAAGGAAGGAAGGAAGGAAGGAAGGAAGGAAGGAAGGAAGGAAGGAAGGAAGGAAAGATCCAGCCGTCAAAACAGTTAACAAAACCTGGCAATAGCTAAGAGCAGCAAAGTTGAATAGTCTTCAGAGGAGCTAATTCTGACTGCAGACCAAACCTTAAAAATAAATACAGACAGCAAATGTGTCCATCTCTACCAAGAAGCATAAGAAACAATGCATAATCTAGTTAGCTATTGCAAGACATCAAGAATAGAATAGAATTCTTTATTGGCCAAATGTGATTGGACACACAAGGAATTGGTCTTGGTGCAAATGCTCTTAGTGTACATAAAAGAAAAGATACATTCATCAAGAGTCACAAATCATAAGGTACAACACTTAATAATAGTCATAGGGTATAATAAGCAATCAAATCATACTAGGAAACAGTCAATATAAATTGTAAGGATACAAGCAACAAAGTTGCAGTCATATAGTCACAAGTGGGAGGGGATGGGCAGGGGTGGGTTTCTACCAGTTCTGTCCACCTTTGTAGAACCGGTAGCTCTGAAGAGCAGCAGACATAGAACTGGTTCTATGCCTGCTGATGTTTTTGCCCACCCACCCACCCAGGCTCTTACCTGATCTTTATTTCTTGATTTTTCAATTTCAGCTGCCGAACGAGGCACAGCTGCAGTTAAAAAAGCAGGAAAACAGGGCTGTTTCAAAGGCTGCTTCTCTGTACCCACCGTGCTGATGATGATGCGCGGCTCCCAGCATGCAGGGAAGCTCGTAAATCCCGAACTGGTAGTTAACCCTGTCATATCCCACCCCTGGTGATGGGTGATAAGGAGTGATGAGAAGATTAATAGTAATAGTAGTGCAGACAGTGTTGAGGGAATTATTTGTTTAGCAGAGTGATGGGGTTTGGGAAAAAACCTGTCCTTGTGTCTAGTTGTTCTGGTGTGCAGTGCTCTATAGCATCATTTTGAGGGTAGGAGTTGAAACAGTTTATGTCTGGGATGTGAGGGGCCTGTAAATATTTTCACAGCCCTCTTTTTGACTCGTGCAGTATACAGGTCCTCGATTGAAGGCAGGTTGGTAATAATTGTTTTTTCTGCAGTCTTAATTATCCTCTGAAGTCTGTGATATGATCGAACCTAGAAATTTGAAGGTCTCTACCGATGATACTGTGTGGTCTAGTATTGTTAAGAGGTGGTAGTATGGGAGGGTTTCTTCTAAAGTCTACCACCATTTCTATGGTTTTGAGTGTGTTCAGTTCCAGATTGTTCTGGTTACACCACAAAGCAAGTTGTACAATCTCCTGTCTGTATGTGGATTCATCATTGTCTTGAATGAGGCCAATCACTGTTGTATCTTCTGCAAACTTCAGTATTTTAACAGATGGATCGTCTGAGATGCAGTCATTGGTATATAGGGAGAAGAAAAGTGGAGAAAGCACACAGCCTTGGAGGGGCCCTGTGCTAATTGTACAGGTATCAGATGTGATTCTGCCTAGCTTCACCTGCTGCTTCCTGCCTGTTAGGAAGCTTATGATCCACTTACAAGTGTATTCAGGTACCACTAGCTGGTTTAGTATAGTTAGAACAATGTCTGGAATGATGGTATTGAATGCTGAACTGAAGTCTACAAAGAGGACCCTTGTTATTTGGAGATTCAAGGTGTTGTAGGGTATAGTGCAGAACCATATTAACAGCATCATCTGTTGATCTATTTGCTCGGTATGCGAACTGCATGGGATCTAACAGTGGATCGGTGATGGTTTTCAGGTGGGACTAGCCTTTCAAAGGTTTTCATAACTATAGATTTTAGAGTAACTGGTCTGTAGTCATTCAGTTCCCTGATGGAGGGCTTCTTTGGTACTGGGATGATAGTAGAGCCTTTGAAGCAAAAAGGAACATAGCACATCTCTAGTGATTTATTGAAGATTTGGGTGAAGATGGAGGCCAATTGGTTAGCACAGACTTTTAAGCAAGAAGGAGTTATCTTGTCTCGCCCTGGTGCTTTTCTTGGCTTTCGTCTATGAAATAGATCTTGTTGTGAACCCAATGGGTTGGGGTCAGTTGTAGGAGGCTTGGCTGTTGGTGTGTTTGAGGTGAGGTTGTGGAGATAGGTGGCTGTAGTTTCCTTTCAATCCTGCAGTAAAATACATTCAGGTAATCTGCTAGTTGTTGATTTCCTTCTGCCTGGGAAGGAGGTTTTCCACATGTTTGCTGGTTCATTTGTTGAGAGCTGATTCCTTAACTTTTCAGAGTAGCTTCTTTTTGCTGCTCTGATCTCTCTTATTAATATGTTTCTGGCCTGATCAAAGCTACTGCAAAGACTTCAAACAATGCAGACTTCCCAATTGTCAATGAGAAAGACAAAAAAGTCTGCATAGTGGATGTTGCAATACCTAGAGGTAGCAAAAGAGAAGAGGAATAAGTAGAGAAAATCACCAAATACAAAGACCCAAATAGAAGTAGAAAGACAAAGGAAAGCAAAAATAACAATTGCTTTGATGGTATTTCCTCCAATAGTAATAGGCAGGTTAGGAGCAAGTCCAGAGCAACTGGAGCAACACTTGAACACCATGGGCATTGACAAAATCACCGTCAATGCATTGAAAAAAAAAGCAGTTTTACTTGGAACAGCTTGCTTCCTGCATCAATACATTTAACATCATCAGACAGCAACATCAGGCTATCCCTACTAGTTAATATTTTGAAAAATTAAAACACTAATTTTGACTTCTGAGGCTGCTGCTGGATTGCCAGTTGAAACTGACAATTTGGAAAGCAATTCTTAAACATTTTTATTATTTGTTTGCCTCTAGCCACAATTCAGAAAGCTCATGCTGGCTTTCAGTTAATTATATAACTAAGACCATTATTGGCTAACTTGAAGGGAGCACCTTCCGCTATGTAGATTTGAATATTGAGAGCCCATTCTCTAGTTACCTCCTCCCTCCCTCCCTCCCTCTCTCTCTCTCTCTCTCTCTGTCAAGTGAAATAGGTGGGAACCAAGTAATTTTCCTTTTTAATCATGTTTTTTCCTCCCCTCCCCTCCCATACACACATACACACACATAGCCAAAAAAGACATAGTTGGAAATAAACTCAGAATGACATCCTTGTGATCTGTTTTTTGGTAATGGGCAAGGCCAAATTCTGTCCCCATAGCAACAGCAGTTCAAAATCTTTGGAGATGAACATGGTATAAGTGTGCTTAATTTCTGCTCTGAATAGGACATTTATGCTAAATGTTTTGTATTTTAGCTCTCCTTTGGTCTATGGTTGTACATAAAATAATAAGTACCAAGAAAGTAATATTCTAGTAATACAGCTAAATATATTAGGATGCAATTGAAAACAATTTCAAATGTATCAAGGGTAATAATAAATGTTCAAAACTCACAACTGATGTTTTTCTATACCCATCCTAAAAAGCAAGGGATTAATATTACCAACATTGTTATATTACCCCAAGAATAATCTCGTGAAGTTCAATAGGTACACTTCATCTGAATACTTTTCATTTTTGCCACTTATTGATCCCAGGCTCATTTTCTTTTTGGATTAAGCTCTGGAAGTATATAAACCAACAGATTCTCTAGGATCGTTTAAGGACTTCCTTCTCCCCTGCGAACATGCCAGCCTTCTTCAAAGCTGAGCCTTGGGCCAGCTTCCAATGATCTGAAGCATAAAGAAAGAAGATACATGACAGGACTTTCTTGTCTGTGATGCCCAACCATTGAGTACACTCCCTGACACTCATTTGCCTCATTCTTTTCTTCCTGGTTCAGTTTTCAAGCCTCTGCTTACTGTTTTAATTTACTGATGATTTGACATGATTTGATTTCAGCAGCCCTGAATCCAATCTGCTCTGGGTGCTTCACAATACATTTCACCTCCCTTTTTGCTTCTCTTGCTCTTTTCTATATATTGAATATGGCCAAGGAACATTTAAAATGTTGATACATTGATTTTCTTTCAATTTAAATTATTACCAGCCATGTCAGAGACTTTTAATGTAATACTCAGTGGTGAATATCTAAACAAACAAACAAAAAAAAAGAAATGGATAAAAGTTTGTTAGTATACATCGTGAACCTGGGGAATGGACCATGTAAAGCCAGCCCCCTGCGATGTGTTGGTGGCATTTTAAAACATCATTGACAGCAGAGTCCACTTTTATTTTCCCTTTACAAACTGGATCGGCCTAAGATGATTTGTAATTTACAGTAAAGAAAGCAGCAAACCTCTGAAGATGCAGTGTTTAATCTTGTCCACATTCTATTCATTATAAAATAAAATAATCCCACATATACTATATGATAGGAGAAGACAACAGAATATTGTTTCTCAATCTTGGGAATTTACAGATGAATGGATTTCAACTCCCAGAATTCTCCAGCCAGCATGACTTTTTTTTTCTTTTTACGACCCTGTAATCCCTAGCATCGGAGTGCAGTTGTGACAACTGGATGAAGCTGAGCATTTACTGCCCTTCCTGATGCCTATGCAGAGCTCACAGCAGATCTTTTCTCTTTGCCCCCAAAGAAACAAATAACTGCTACCATCTAGAATCAAACTCACAGCCTCCTGGTTGTAAGGCGAGACCTCCACTACTAGGCCACCATGCCGCTTTCTCCAGCCAGCATGACTATTACTGAGAATTCTGGTACTGAAATCCACACTTCTAAAGTTAGAAGTTGCCTGCTCTTTCTTGATATGCAAATTTCTCTGCCACCTCATTATTCAGTGGAAGACCTTGCTTGGAGGCTCCTGAAGCCTGATCCCAATACTTGATCTATTCTCTTAAGCTTACATTTAATTAAGGATCCAGTTACTGTAAGGATGAGCACACAAAAACCAGCTGGATCATTTTGGGCCAGTCACATTCTCTCAGCCCAACTCCACTTCCCTCACAGGATTGTTGTTGTGAGGAAAATAGAAGGAGGATGGAGTATTAGATATGTTTGCCACCTTGAGTTATTTATGAAAACTAGTAAAGGGATAAAAATTAAATTAAAAAATAAATTAAATTCTGAGCTTCCATGTTCCAGGATTGGGAGATTTCATCATGCCTGAACATAATAAACAATTATTAATTAGTTCAGGGAATGAAACCAACTACTTAATAGGAACATATCAGGGTATGTTGCAACAGGATTCTTTTCATGAGTTACCCTTGCAAAGGGTAGCACCAAATCAAATAAGAGTAGAGTAAGATAGACCATGCTTCCCAAAGCTGCAAGCTTCTCTAACTCTACATTGTAGGAGGAAGAGCTGTCCCCAAGACAGCAACCAGATAAGAGGAACTAAAACAGGAGCAAAGAAATAAATTGAGACAACATCTTAGATAAGCACCTCCCTAATTCGCATAAAAATAAAGCAAAAAAGATTCAGATTTGCAAAATTCTTTACAACAAAAGTACTCTTGCTCTATATATGATTGGTTTCTTAGTCTGGTAAACCTTACAGGGCTGACAACTGTAGATACAACCAGAAAGAAGGGAAAACTGTACTATCATAATGCGACTGGGAAAGAATGGGAGCAGGGGAATTGAGAGTCATGAGGTTAGAATATTTACACATGTTCCTTGTGCTTCATATATACAGTAGAATATTTACACATATTGAGACATTTTCATTAAGGATCTGCCTCACTCTTGTTTTTGATAAGTTTAGAGACTTCCTCTGGTTTGGACGGCCATTTCTTCCAATTTTGATTTTGAGAAGGTTCAATTTGATTGCACCCACACAGAGATGAATGAGTGCATTCCAAGGGTGGCTTCTTCCAAGAAAGAGGGATTTAACTTTTAGTCACAGGCCCTTGTGAGGAAAAGGAAGGAAACCCCTTAAGTGAAATAATGCTGAGGGAAGGATTTGAGTGACAGAATAAAGGAGTGGCTGAATGAAATATGTATAAGGTATTGTACTATGAGAGGGAGAGCTTGCTGTCATTGCTCTTGGGTAAAAATAAAGACTTAATTTCATGCAACTGCCTGCTTCTTTCATCCTGGCTCAGAACAAGCCTGGTAAGAAACAAAATTCTAACAATGTTATTTTTTTAACTACCAATAATTAAACTGGCCCAGAGTCAATAGATACAAAGCACAGGAAACTTGGGTTTTTATATCTCCCTTCAGTGGCTGAGAGGAAACTTTTATTTTATGAAAGGAAATCTTTAAAAAAAAGGAACTGTAAATTATAAAGGCCTACACAACTGTTGTAGAAATGAATCATGCTAATAAAACTATTTTCCATAAGCTCTTTATTATTATCATTGTTGTTGTCGTTTCTGTCCAAGCATTTTCTATTTCTTTGTGCCGGGCTGGGCTTCTAAATGTTTTTTCTTTTCTGAATCTTCGCTCCAGCTGAAGGAAACAGCTAGAAGAATTTTTCTCTCATAGCAAGTCTGAGGGAAGGAAAAAACCCCACCTTTTTTGTCCCCATTTTTCTTAGCTGCTGCCAACTACTTCTGTTGTCCCTTTCTCCACAGGGCAGCCTGTTTTTTTTTTTCTTTTCTTTTTTTGGTTATTTACTTTCATTCCTGGGCTTTGGCTCTGTTTATTCAGCCAATACTTCATCAAGTCAGTGACTGCAAAGTTCCCAGACAGGACATCTTATCTGTCTTTTTCTCCCTGCTTGCTCAATGCTGCTTGATTGATTGGCAGCTATATTGCCCTGATGGCAGGGGCGGGGGCAGTGGGACGAAGGAAAGAAGGAAGGAAGGAGGAAGGAAGGAAGGAAGGGGTGGAGGTGCTTTCAGTCTGCTCAAGCAATAGGTCCTTCCAGGGCAAGTGCAGTGAAATTAAGAGAAAAAGAGTAAGTCTGAGAGAGAGAAAAAAGGGGGCAAAAATGGGGGAAACAGAGCTAGGACAAAATATTGATGGACCCCGCCCCCACATCATTGCCTGTGGCAAAGATGTCTACTAGATATTTTGATGGGAAAAACATGGGTGAATGACCCAGATAGGGTAGACATGTATTGGCTGAGCACTCACAAGTTAGATTTCAATAACTGCGTAATAGTTACATAATTTTTATAATTAATTGTCAGTACAATGGCAAGCTACTTCCAAAATCTTGCCAAGAAAACTTGAAGGATTTGTACAGGCAGTAACCAGAAAACAATATTGACTCAAAGGCACTCACTCTCTCTCTCTTTCTCTCTCTCTCTCTCTCTCACACACACACACACACATGCATACATAGAACAACATAAAAAGCTTAAATTAGGTCTAATTCATGTTCCTATAATCTCAAATAACCATGTAATACCCCCATGTGCTACTTTAAGGTGCTACTTAAACTTTCTTATACAAGTACACATTCTGTTTTCTGATAGAAATATCCACTGTGTTGGTGGAGAAGAGAAAGATACATTAAATAAAGCTTCACCTCATTATCTGTTTTCATATCGGAAGCTGAGATTGAATATGTACAAATTGAGCCTCTTTTTTTTTTTTGAGAAATGCCGAGTTTTATACAAAAGCCAATACTTCTGTTATTTGAACATGTGCTTAGAAAAGGTAGCAAAGAATATTCTTCAAACATTTATAAACTACTACTGGTAGTAGTAATATAATTAGAAATTATGTTTAAGCTGACTTGTGAGATGAAAGGACCTCAAATGTGTTATAAAAATATCCCAGTAAAGAGGAACAGGAAACAGCAATACAAAAAACAATTCTTACTTTAAGATTCAGAGGTTTAATTCATGAGCAATTTGAAACATGAATAGCCATCATAACCCAACTTATATCAATAATCCATTGCATTTATTTTGAAATCATCCTATCTAAAACTTTGGCTCATGTCTCTTTATTCTGGGGCCTGCTATCATCCAAAGGCCTTGTTGAATCTGATAGATCAATAGCCTATATTTTTGTTTCCCACAATGAGAAGAAGGCTTGTGCCTATAAGACATTATATATGGGAGTCTCTGTGGTTAAACTGGGAGAAGACTAAAAGACAACGTTACTTGAAAATTCCAGTGTGGCTATCGACTATTGAAGCATTTTCTTATCCTATAATATATAAAAAGGAACAAACAATTAGATATGGTGAAATATTGAATGAAAAGGGTGAACTTAAATCTATGCAAAAATTAGAGGAACAGGTATAAAGATGAATTGGGTTTCATATGTGCAAGGTATGATAAAGATTCTAAAACAGAAGGTTTCTATGATAAACTGACTGATTTAGATAAGATTTTGACAGGTACTGATGAAAAGGTGATTAAAAAATTGTATGGATATTTATTAGAAATTAAACTAGAAGAAGAACAAGTTAAAGAAACAATGGTTGCTTGGGGGAAGAATTTTGGATATGGGATTGATCTAGAGAAATGGCAAAAATTGTGATCTCAAAATTATAAAATGACAATGTCAACAACATATAAAGAAAATGTGTATAAGATGTGTTACAGGTGGCATTTCCCCCCAATAAGAATAGCAAGAATGTTCAAGAACAAATCTGAAAAATGTTGGAAATGTCATCAGACACCTGGCTCATATTACCATATGTGGCGGACTTGTGCGGATGCTAAAAAATATTAGACTAAAATCCACACGTGGTTGGAAAAAAATGACAAAAAAGCATATAGACTTGAAACCAGAGATATTTTTATTGGGAATTTTACCAGAAATATATAGTAAAGAATTGAAATACCTGATCGTAAATGTATTAACAGCGGCTAGGATTGTATTTGCCAAAAACTGGAAAAATGAGAAAATACCATTACAGGAGGAAATCATTAAGAAAATATTGGAATGTGCTGAAATGAGTAGATTGACATTTGAAATCAGAGAACAAGATGATAAACAATTTTATAAAATTTGGGATCTTTTCTATCAATGGTTAGACAATAAAACATGGTAATGAAATATGTAGATTCTTAGAAAATAATAAATATATAAAGATGTATTCTTTTCTTATTACATCTACAAAATGATTGTAGGATAGATTTAAGATGATAATATGAACTGTCATAAAACAAATTAAGTGAAATATGGATTATTCCATAAAACATGAATGAATAAAAGCATAGTCAAATGATTGCTCAACAATGATATTAATGTATTTAATATTTGATTAAAAATGTGAGAATATATACAATGTAATTGTAATTGAAGACTACACAATGGAAGCACAAAACAATTTGTAAACCAACTGGCACACTGTATGTATATATATGGAAGATGGCTTGATGTTTTTATGTTTTGTTTGTCTATGTTTGTCTTAAAAACCAATAAAATTTTAAAAAAAGAGAGAGAGAAGAAGGCTTGTGCCTTTCACAAGTTCTTCAGTTATTATTTTTATTTAGACATGTGTGTGTGCGTATCACAAACATTGTAGGACACCCCCCTCCGATATTTAACTTTTCGATTTTAAAGATGCCTCCCAATATGTGTTCCAATATCTCAGGGGCTGCCACAAAGAAGAGGGAGTCAAGCTATTCTCCAAAGCACCTGAGGGCAGGATAAGAAGCAATGGATGGAAAC
The DNA here is from genome assembly GCF_900518735.1 of Pseudonaja textilis. Next base: position 2,859,836 of record NW_020769371.1, read on the forward strand.
TAACCAAGGAGAGAAGCAACCTAGAACTAAGGAGAAATTTCCTGATAGTTAAAACAATTAACCAGTGGAACAACTTGCCTCCAGAAGTGCTCCAACACTGGGGTTTTTAAGAGGAGACTGGACAACCATTTGTCTGAAATGCTTTAGGGTTTCGGGCTTGAGCAAGGGGTTGGACTGGAAGACCTCCAAGGTCCCTTCCAACTCTGTTGTTTTAAAAAACCTCTGGAGATCATGAGATTCAGGGATGCATATGTGCGGCATATCCTATTTTGATTTACTCAGTGATTGCAAAACACATTAAAGCCACAATATTTTTAAAGTATAATATCAAATACATTAATGGGTAGTCCTGGATTTAAGACTTATTGGTTAATGACTGTATAAAATTACAAAAGGCCCAGAATGGGCTTCTGAATATCATCTTCGTGATATCATTTCTTGCTACCATAAAATTTCATGTTAACACACACACACACATATAACTTGACCACATTTTGGGTGCCTGGCAGCCAGCTCTCCTTTATGACCATTACAGCATCCCAAGGTCATGTGACCATGAATTGGCTCTTTTTTTTTTTGCCAGTTTGGAAGAATGGCTTTGCACTTAACTGTGGCATTCACTTCAGGACCATGTATTCTCTTAATGAGCACAAAAAAATTTTGTAAAATTTTTAGGACTTACGACTATAATGACTTACAACCAGAAATCCAGATACAGCCATGTTGTATCTATTACAGGACTATCTGTAAGAGATGCAACGTATTTAAATACATTATGATAATTCTGTTCAGATTTTACTTGTTCTGCACTAATTCTCTCTGCCCTTCCTCCCCTGTTTCAGTGTACATGTAGGCCTCCTAACCACAACATTTTATTTCAGATGGCAGGAAGTAAACAGATTATGAAGTTTGAACCAGATGAGAAATTGTGAAATACAAAAAGAATTCTATTGAGGAGAAAATAATATAAAACTTATGGTGTGCAACTTTGTTTTGTGAATATAGCAATTTAAGTTTCAGAGTAGTTTTGGTACTTGAAGTGAAATAAAATACTTCAAACTAATATTTTAAGTTATTACATATTTAAGCAATTGCATAGCTGGTTAATTATATTCATTAACAATTTTATTAATATTTTTCATTTTTAAAAAACTCTCAGCTTTCTGAATGATCAAACACAATAGCTAAGAGTCCTTGCCGACCATTGAAATTGAATAGGCAGATGATCCAGATGGCTGAATTCAACTTCCACTGAAAATACAAGTAGTCCTTGACTTACAACAGTTCATTTAGTGACTGTTCAAAGTTACTACAGCATTGAAAAAAGTGACATGACCATTTTTCATACTTACGAACTGTTGTAGAATCTGCATGATCACATGATCAAAATTCAGCTGTTCATATTCATCACAGTTGCAGTGTCCCAGGGTCACATGATCACCTTTTGTGACCCTCTGACAAGCAAAGTCAATGGGGAAGCCAGATTCACTTAACAACCATATTACTTAAGAACAGCAGTGATTTGCTTAACAACTGTGGCAGGAAAGATCGTAAGAAACTGTCTCACTTAGCAACAGACATTTTGGGCTCAGTTGTGGTTGTAAGTTAAGGACTACCTGTAGTTGATTGTAAACAGTAATGGTTCTCAGTTATTATAGTTGGATCCAAAATCCAACTCAGTCTAAATTTAATTCATTAAATCCATGATACTATTGTTATACTCTGAAGCCATTCACTTCAAAGATACACACACACACACACACACACACATCTTTCAAGCTGTCTTGAAGTCATTCTTGACTCCTGGCACCTATGTGGACAAGTCCATCCAGTTGTCTTCAGAGGTTGTTTGTTCCTGGTTTATTCCTAGAGCTGAGAGAGAGAGTGACTGGCTGGCTCAAAGGTACTCACTTGACTTCTTCATGCCTAAGACAGGCTACAACTCACAGTCTCCTGCCCCAGAGCCTACTCATTATTTCAAGTTGGTTCTCTTAGATATCCACGGAAGGTAAAGGTTTCCCTATCTAGTTGTGTCCAATTCTAGGGCATGGTGGTCATCTCTGTTTTTTGGCCAAGGGAACCAGCATTGTCCAAAGACTATTTCCATAATCATATGGCCAGCATGGCTATATGCCAAAGGCACACAGAACACAATTACCTTCCCACCCAAGTGGTACCTATTAATCTACTTGCATTTACATGCTTTTGAACTGCTAGGTGGGCAGGAGCTGGAGCAGGAGCTCACCCTGTTCCACGGAGCACAGGTCTCGAATCTGACAAGCTCAGCATCTTTAACCTACAGGATTAAATCATATATTCTCTATTCTTTCCTAGTTAGTTTACATGTCAAATATGTCAAAAAGAAGTAATCTAAACATGTGCAAGGTTGCTTTTGGGACTCACAAGTTATGGCATCTTAATGACTATAAAAATAAAAAAAGGATTTCCTTTTGCTATCCTGAAGTTCAAGACATATGGAAATAAACACAATAAGGTTAATATAGACTTTGAATAAAAATATTGATATGAAATGAGCCTCACATAACAGATTGGCTGGCTGCATCTTAGCATAAAAATTGTGTTTTAATATAGGAAGGAAGAAAGGAAGTTGTAGAGAGCACCTCCTCAGTCATGGGTATCACAACCTATTTATGGCTCCTTTCATCCTTCAATGCTAATGCAACTCTGTTAAGGTTGCGAACATCATTTGCTACTCTCGGTGGTCAATTGTTGGTCCATTAAACATTGAATTCTCAGTTTGGAGCTCTACCTGCACAGCTTCTCCCAAACTCATTTTAGTTAATATTTTACCATTAAGACAGGTTTGACTCCTAATGATTGTACATAGATTAAACAGTTGCTCTCGCGATCTGTCTTTAGTAATAATTTGTCATTCTTCCAAGGATATCTTAACAACCTCTTTGATCCAGTTCATCTTTCTTTTATTTGTCTTTTATTTTATTTTCCTCAATGTTGAAAAGCATCCCATTACTAAATTAGGGGAGTTTCCATTTACCACTAGAAAAATCATCTCTTTTTTTATTATTCCACCCAGGAATAATTGGCTGCTTTTTACTGAAGTCCTAATCATCAATATCTGCCAGCTCTCTTGCTTTTGTTAGAATGATGAAAGCAATATTGCACAACACAAGAACTGCTACTCTCAGGCAAACACGCAATGAATGTCACAACTCAAAGGGCAGTGTTTGTATCACAATGTCACAATGCTGCATGAGCAGTGGCAGATTAAGGCTCACTGATGCTCTAAGGACTGACAAATCTTTGTGCCCACCCCCATTCCTTTGTATGTACTGTATAAATGAAGCCATATTCTCAACTTTGTGGTGCCCCGCTTTGGGCCTGGTGCCCTAAGCATGTGCTTAGTCGGCTTGATGGTTAATACACCACTGTGCATGAGTCATTCTGATGCCTCTTGTTCTCCCCCCGTCCCCACAGATGCCACTGATCTGATGCAGGTGACAAAAACCATAATTTAAAGATGTTTATTCCTCTGTCTATCTGTCTGTCTATCCGTCCATCCATCCATCTATATCTATCTATCTATCTATCTATCTATCTATCTATCTATCTATCTATCTATCTATCATCTCTTGTCACCAAAACTCTTGTTCCCATAACATTTAACTGGGTGAAACAGTGCGTTATAAGGCAACAATTTTGAACAAAGGTACCTCAAATGGGCTAACTTATAAAATGCATTTAAAATCATTGACCAATGATTTTATCAATGACTCCTGAAGGAATAAAACTTGGCAAATTTTATAAAACACTTTTAGGATATAACACTATCATAAAGCTTTTATGACATAACACAAAAAGGCATAAACATTTTCTGTAGTCAGCTTCTCACAGTTGATTATGCTATACAGTTCAACATGGGCTACTTTCAAGGCAGATACACCTCTGAATATCTCCCTGAGTTTTAAAGAACTTTTCTAGTATATTAGAAGTTTTGTCATGTTGAAAGCAGAAAACACTGAAGGATCTGGTAAGGAAATACTTATGAAACAATGACTGAACAATTCACAGCTTGTCTAAAACTTAATTCTATAAACTAACTGGGCAAAACGGTGCAACAGTTTTTGAACCAAGTGTATCTCAAATGGGCTAACTTAAACTCCAGGACCAATGACTCCTGAAGGAATGAAATTTGGAAAAATGGTGACTGTTTCAGTATTGCTGGACTACTCCTATGGTCATGTGATCCTCATTTGCAACACTCTATGACAGTTTTCCAGCCACTCTTGCAATCCCTCCCTCTCTCCACCACCCAGCAGCAGCCACTTATCTGCCTTCTGAGAAGGAAAGGGAAAGGGGGAAGGAAAGGGAAAGAGATATGGGAGGAATAGGAAGGGAGGGACAGAGGAACACGGTGCATCCTTTCTGGTCCATACTGCTCCTCCCAACTCATGCTACACCGCCCCCCCTCATACATCTTCTCTGAGCTATGTGGTACCTCTTGCACATGCCCATGTACCTTCCCCCATCCACTCCCCTGCCACAAACCTTCCCCAACCCATGCAAAACCTGTTGTGCACCCCTATACACTCTTTGTGACCTGTGCCACTTCCCTTTGTGTCTTCCCTGACCTGACCTTCGTAGCACCTCATGCACACCCCGGTAACCCCCATGCACCCTTCTTGACCCACCCACCCCCATGTGCACTCTCTCTGACCCATGTGACACTGCTGCTGCGTTCCTGTGCACACATTGTGACTCGCAGAGCTCATCCACTCTCCACGGCCCACATGGCATCTCTCTCAAAGGGAAGGTTTTTGATATTCCCTGCCAGTTTTTCCTTGAGGAAACTTAATGGGGAAGTTGGCAGACCATCAAACGTTGCTTCCACTCCCACGGCTTTTTAACCCACCCCATAATCATTCTGTTTCTGTTTCAGTAAGAAATATTTCTGGAACAATGACTCAAAAGGTCATGGATTGTCTAGTAGCTTTATATATTTGGAAGATGAATGGTTCTATTCTGATTTATGTTTTTGGAATATCCTTATTTAAAAAGGTTCTCTGAATTAATCAACATTTATTTTTCCCCCTCTTCTTTACTTCTCCACATACTGTTCATCTTTATCTGCTCTTTATTAGCCTAAAAAAACAAAGCTGCCGTAGTTAGTTCTTTGCCAGCTACAAATTCACTAAGCAAACAGACTGACAAAAACTTCATCTTCTTAAAATTATACAATAATCCAAATTTGTCACTTTCCATTTATCTTCATTACTAATTGTTACTTTCAGTAGCAAAGCAGTGTCATCTGCAGGTCTCAGATTATTAGTGGTTTAGCCACTTTTGGTTCCAGTAATCATCATTTTCAAGGCAGTATGGGTGGAAAAAATAATCACATTCATACTGTGCTATCCTGTAAGCTTTGCTCCTTTTCTGCATGCTTCATCACAATAGCTCTTTCCATAGACCTTAACTTTGGTTGATGGGAAGGGATGCCATTGTCATTGTTATCTCTGTGAGGGAGAGAGAGAGTTGTTTTCTTCAGAAGAGGCTGTCTTTTGGGGTCTTATTTCAATTTTTCATGGTTTTAATTCATGTTAAACCAGAATCATTGGAGTTATGTAGTCCAGAAGTTTGAAATATGTAAAATAAAGTATAAAGATTCCTCAAAAGAATTATCAAGTATTTTAGCACAGCCTTAATATGTTAACATACTGGTCCAATCTATACAAAGTTCTTGCTGTAATCAGTGAGGTAAACTCCCATCCTGTAATTGCTTTCTTTTGCTTTCTCTAAAATAATAATTTTATGTTAGCTATTTTAGCCTTTTGCTTCTTTACTTGGCATTTCTCTTTCCATGTATGATTATTTTTCTTTGTAAAGAACATTTTACTTCTATGAGGAACATGGCTATTTTCTTACATATTTTGACATTTCACAGTCTCAAAGCTACACAATCTTATTCCATATCAAAATATGGATAATTTGGATCCTTGCCTAGTATTTCATTATGCAAGGAGATTATTGGAACGGGCATTTTGGAAGGTAATGCCTCACTGAGAACAGGATATTTCCTTGTTTATAGAAGATAATGGTTGGAACTCTGCTCATGAGGCCCATCTTTGATCTCTTGCTGATGGGAGAATTATATAATTCAACATCCCATGGTTGGAGGGGAAAATAGATTAAAAATGTAGAGGCTAAACAGCTTTAAATAATCTTGGAAGAAGCAGGACCCATATCAAACTGGCTTTAAGTAGACTATAAGGTTGAGATTGCTTTGATTGGCCTGATATAGGACCGAAGGAGGGAATGTTGTGGATTTTTATTAAGGTCTTTCAGCAGTTTTGATACTATCAGCCAAGTTATCCTTTTGGGTTGCCTAAGGAATGTGGATTGGGATACTGCATTCTCAGATGGTTGTGGTTGATGGCAGTTGCCCCTCAAAACAGGAACTTTTATAAAGAGTCTATCAGGGTCTAATTCTGGTACCAATACATTTTTAACATCTACATGAAACACTCAATGATTTTTAGTGAATATCTCAGGGGCTGCCACAAAGAAGAGAGAGTCAAGCTATTCTCCAAAGCACCTGAAGGCAGGGCAAGAAGCAATGGATGGAAACTAACCAAGGAGAGAAGCAACCTAGAACTAAGGAGAAATTTCCTGACACAACAATTAATCAACGGAAAGACTTGCCACTAGAAGTTGTGGGTGCTCCGACAATGGAGGTTTTTAAGAAGAGATTAGACAACCATTTGTCTGAAGTGATATAGGGTTTCCTGTCAGAGCAGGGTTTGGACTAAAAGACCTCCAAGATCCCTTCCAACTCTGTTATGCTATTATATATGGATAATAAATAAGAACTGAATCTAGGAAAGTTAGAGGTATTCATGATGCGGAGGTTTAATTTGGAAGCAGGGATAAATTATTCTATGGATTAAATTAAATTCCTGTGGAATGAACAAGTATGGTAATACACGTTGTGAATGCTTGCAAACTGTGACTAATACCACAAGTATTCCATTCCTTGAAGAAAACAATCTAAAATGACCTTTGGACTGGAGTACAATGTACTGTATTTACAGCTGCCTTTGTAAATAGTCTGAAATTATATACTGTAGTTATTCAGAATATGGTCAGATTGGTTTGTGGAACTGCTCAGGAGATTATGTTATCCCTGCTCTCAAATATTTTCATTAGCTGCTCAGAGCTTCCTGGACAAGCGCTGGTTGTCATGTTTTAAACGCAACATGGCTTAGACTAAGCTAAGATAATGTTTATCTGTATGATCCTCACTGTTTGTTCATAAGAGCTTCATCTTTGGGTACCACCCCGTCATCAGGTGATGCCTGGGATGTCTCCGCTCTTACTTCTCAGCATTCCTTCTGACTTATGGGAAGCTTCCAGGAGATATCAGGGTGGGGTGTGCATAGGAAGAGTAAAAAAACAAAAATGCTCCCCCACAGCCCCGCAAAGAAAGCCTTGCCTGCGAGTCACACAGGCAGAGCATCTTAAGAATCTTCAAACTCATTTTTTCCGCCTGGATTCTAATAATATCGGTTACCTTCAACATGCGAGGCGTGTTGATTCCAACATTTTTGTTTTTCGGGTTTTAAAAAACCTTTACATTTTAACGCAAACCCGCCTGAGAAGCGTTCAGCCTGGGTAATATAAATAGGGCTAACGCTAACAACGTCCCTTAATCAAGTTCGGGTTATTATTCGGTTCGAAACACGCAGAACACAAATCATGCCCGTAGTCGGGTTTTTTTTTTTTTTGCTTTGTTTGTTTTTCGGATCAAGGAGAAAACTCACTTTAAAAAATTCACTAGAAGAAAGCCAGGCTTTACATCAGAGCCTCTCCCCAGCCTCCGAGCCTATCCCGGCTATCTTTCCCACTTCCTCCATCCCCTCTCTAAGCAGAGTTCACTTTTTTACTTTCACTTCTGATTCAGTGTGACTGTGACAGCCGCCTGCGCCGCTGCCTCACACCTCGTTTCCTCTTTCCCGCCCCTCGCGGCGCAGATCCCGAAGATACGGAACTTAGCCGAATTGTCGCTTCGAAGAAGAATTGGGACTTGGGACTTTACCGGGTGGATTACAAAGGATCGGTTTTCACGGACGACGAACCTTTTGGGAAGCAAAGGAGGGAAGGAACTTTTCCGGTGTAAACGGTACGGAAGGGGTGGGATCTTCCCGTTAGCGACGGAGGGAGGGTAGGAACCGATGGGTAATGGTAATCGATATATAAAAGCGGTGTATATGTATGTGGACGGTTGAGCTAACAGAGTAAAGGAAATTCGTGAAACCGCACACGACTTAGGAAACACCCAGAGAAGGTTGAATCTCGAGTGGAACCTAACAGTCCTGTTACCGCTTGAATTATACCCTGAACCCAAGACAGTTGAACTCCTGATTTGTACTCGTTTTGGATTCGAATCCTATAGCCTGCGTGGTCATGCAGTGCTTAAAGTGCTTTGATGGGTGCTCGCACCCATGCATGTCTAAGTGACGGATTTCAGAAGAGTCGTATTAAGCGGTTTGTGGCTGAGCTGATTTCAGTTTGATACACTTACTCATAAGCAATCCCTCGAACTCTTTGTGAATTTGATTCGTGCATTATACGGAACATGTTATTCCGGCATCTGCATCATCAGCGGTGCAAAAGATCATTTTTGCGCACGATTGTTTTGGTTTTACAAAACTTTTTAAAAAAAGGTCAAGAAGAGTACGAATTAATCCAAAAAGCTAGTTGCAATATATGTGGGGTCCTTCTTGACTAGCTGACACTGGCAGGCAGGACAAAAGCATTATTTGTAAGAGGGATGTTTCTTGGATGCATTCCTACAATTTTGTTCAGAAGCATGAATATTTATAGTAAGAAATTCTGATTTAAAAAATACGTCCTTGTATATACTTCCTCAGCTTGACAGAGCAATAGCAAGGTAAAGTGAGATAATGATTAATTCTGTGAATCCTATGGCAGGTAGACCATGAAGATGCATGGAAAAAATAGGGTTTTAATTAAAAGTGGGTGGTAAAGATGATTCCCTCTTCCACTATAACATTAGAGTAGTAGGCTATTTGCATTGGCAAAGATTGAGTTGTTAATTTCTCTGTGTGTCGTATCTTCCAGATGTATTAGAGTACAATTCTCAGAATTTTGAACTAGAATTTCTGTATATGACTTTTTAAATTCTTTATAATTTCACAGAAGACACTTATAATATGAGAAATAGAAAATATTACTTCTTCATAAAGTATCTTTATTTTGTTGTGTCCCTTTTGTTCTTTTAATACAAATTATTGGAAAAATATGGTAATTATTAGGCTGTGAATTAATTTAGAGTTAAAAAAATTATCAGTTTTAACATTAAGTATTTATATTGTGTTAATATATATTCATTTGATCTGGATGTAGCTTATGGTATAAGTATCACAATATATATTATTGAATATACAATGACTAAAATTATGCATTAATAAAACTGATCTTGGAAAAGTGTTCTTGCTTTTCACACCCTTTTCCTTTCCTATAGCAAAAGTTTGTCAAAGTGACATATTAGGCATGTAATTAAGTTCCATCAAATTGCCTTCATCTTGTATCATATTTAAACAAATTTTTAAAGTAAATTGTGCATCAGAACTATTTAATTGAAATGAGTTTATGGGCATAGTCAATGTTACCTAGTTGGTAATGAAATGTCTCTAAGCAAACAACCTAGCTCAGATCTCCCCAAGGATTCCACATTATTGGTCATTTTCCATCAAGATCTGTATTGAATTTAACATTCTTTTCTGACAAAAATGGTATACAATTTAATGAGAGTGGTCAAATTAGCTATGTCACAGCTAAATTCAGAATATTTTTCCCAATTGAAGATGGTATTCCATATGGTCATAATATTTATTATATGTTTTAGCAGTTGAACTATGGTTTATTTATGTAGTAGTAACTCTTACTGAATTTATTTTTGAGAAAGCAGAAATAAGATTACTTCAGTAGATCCTCGTATTTCCTGCACAGAACTGTTTTAATCTTAGTTGAGCTGCAATTTTGTTAATAGTGGTTTCGTAAATAAAGTTGGTTGAGTTACACATAGCACTAAAACATAAACTACAGTTTACCAGTCACGGTAGATATCTTCTCATATTACAGTAATCCCGAAACAAGTAAATCACATTATGATGTGAGAATTCAACTAGAAAGCCAACATTCTTTGGCAGATAATTTACACTTAACTTACAGTTTTAATTTTAGTTTATATATTGGTCATATTTGTATAGCCCTCAATCTCACATAATGATTTTGGGTGGTGAACATAATAAAAGCAGTACAAATACATAAAGACTATTAAAAAAAATCAGGTTTAAATTAAGATAAAAACAAGACAAAACAAAATGCCAGAAAAGCCTATAAGAGAGTGCATTCAATTAACTATCATGCAGACATCTAGCAAGTTCTTCTCTGTCAAGAGATCCCCAAGTCAAGTGACAGAATCCTGTTTAAGGGTCTTCTGGAAGCCCATAGGGTTGGCACCAGTGTCATCTCCAGCGGAATAATATTCCACAGGGCAGGGGTCATGGCGGAAAAGACTCTCATCCCAGGTCTCGCATGATAAAATTCCCTTGCTGATGGGACCAGCAACATGCTTTCCTGCTACACATGATGTAACGGGGGATGCAGTCCATCCAATAATCTCGTCCCATGGCATATATGGCTTTAATGGGAACCCAGAGCAAAGTGGCAATCAATTTAGCTTGCGAAGCAGAGGTGTAATATGTTCAGTCCTTGGAGCACATATAGCTGCCTACACGTCTGCATTTTGCACTTTCCCAGTCATGAGGACTCGTGATTCATATAAACTGATAATAAAGTTATTCTCCAATAAGAGGTTTCTGGACACTGGCTCTTTATATTAGTTATTCTATGTCAGATATCCATTCCCAAATTTTCTGGAATAGTTTTAGAAAGTTGTTGGTTTTCTAAAGTAACAAGATCTACTTATTTTTGCACAGTGCTCATTTAGTTCTGTCAGCCAAACCATCGATGCGTGAGGCAGGTTGTTGATCCATCAGCCCTCTGCTGAGTGGCCTAATACGCTAGAGTATCTCTAAGTCACTATACAGCCTCTCCCTGAAGTTCTTTAGCAAAGGGAAATTCACGAAGACATAGGGAATTCCGTGCCATTGATATGTATAGTGTTTCTTAATGTCTGGTCTGAACCTCTTCCTTTGTAATTTTCACTGTGTTTGTTCTGGTCCTGTCTCCTGAGGCAGTAGAGAATAAGTTTATTCTCTGCTCTGAGTGGCAATCCTTCTGATATTTGAAAACTGCTATCGTATCTTGCCTTGGTTGTCTTTCCTACAGGTTAAACACACCAGATCATTTACCTATTCCACACTGGGCTTTGTTTCCATGTTGCCTGTCCTCCTCTCCCACCTTTGACAGCATTTTTCTGAATTTGCTTTAGTATGTTAATGTCCTTCTTGAATGCTGATGCCAAGAACAGAGTATTTTAGGACAATTGCTTCCCATGTTCTGGATTCTAACTCCTGTTAGTGTATCCCAAATAATATTTGCTGTTTAAATAGCTCCCATGCATTGCTGGCTAATGTTTCGTTGGCATGAATAATGTCATCCAGTTTCCTTTTGCATGTATCATTTCCCAGTCTAGGCCTCAGCTCAGTACTCCTTGGAAGCCTCTTTCCAAGTGCTAATTGGATACTTAATTAACTTCTGTGCCAGACAAGAATCAACTGCGCTGCCATCTGCATTGTTGATTATTTTCTCTGAGATTAATTTATTGCCAAAGGAAACATAAGATCAGAACTTCTTTGGGGATTTGTAAATAGAGAGTTGGTTTGTGATAGATAACAAAATGATGATATCATTTTCTGAATGCCACAATTGCATAAATTGGTCATAATGTCTCATGTAAGAACATTACTTATGGCATTTGTATGATAACATGACCATATACATGTTATAATTCTCTCTCCCCTCAGAGAACCATATGAATAGGTGTCACTTCACCCAGTTCAAAATGGGATCTCTTTGCTGACCTACCTCTGCCAATACTTGGTTGTTGAAACCATTTTGAAAAACTCAGTTAAAGACAAACTACCGCATTCAGGCAGATTCAGTAAAAGTTCAAATAATAAACTCTACAAAAACTTCCTAAAAACTTGTTGTAACTTGAGTTACTTAACCACTTATCCCCCACCCCAAAGAAAGAGGGATTGCCCAATATTTATTCTCAAATATGCCTCTGCAATATGAACATTTCTCAGCAAATATTTTGCTAACGTAAGTGGGGTGATGAAATAAACTCCTTCTCTGCAGAGATATGCATCCTGTTAGAAGAATACGGGTGGAGAAAATTGGTTTCCGAATGGGTCCAATTGCAGATGAGTTCCAAATTTTCAAAATTTGGGGTCTCCTCCTTTGAATGTTTGCATGATCCAGGGCTACCATACTTTTCCTCCAGTGGTGGGTTTTGAAAATTGTTACCACTGGTACGGTGGGCATGGCTTGGTGGGCGCACTTTGCAAACATGTGCATACTTTGCTCAGGCTCAGAGGCATTGCTGTGCTGCCGCGCGGCAATTGCTGTGCTGCGGAAAGCAGCTGTGCTTCAAAAGCAGGACATAAAGGTTAGTATGGGAGCCTGGGCGGATGGGTGGGCCCAACACAGAGCATCAGAGAGAACCGTTCGGTCTCTGCTGCTCATTGCTGCTACCGGCTCAGCAGAACCGGACCGAACCGGTAGAATAACAACTGTTTTCTTTTTGTTTGAAAATTTTACTGGTTTGTAAAGACAAACATAAACAAACAAAACATAAAAACATAAAACATCTTTTTTGAAAGCAGCATGATCCCAGGTTACATCTCTTCGTACAGACACAAATTCAAATTGATGCTCATTATTATATTCCATTCCATATCTTATTACTATTCTACATTTTCTATATAGCTTCTCCCCTCTCTTAACTTTCTTAATTTTATTTTATTTATTTCATCTCAATTCAAATAATTGTACTTATATTCTTTGTCTCTCCTGTTTCCACTGTCTACTATCTTTTCTCATTAAACAAAATTTCTCCTGTAATCACTGATTGGAGTATGACGCCTTTATATCTTTCCCCTAAAATTATAACACTTAATATAATACATAACTTCCATTCAGATTCTGCTTGGTACATTCTAAAACTACACACTGTATTTTGAAAGAAGAAAAAATTATAAATATATAATATAATTAAAACAACAATCCATTTATCATTAATATTAATATTCATTTAAATCTTAACATTACCTTTCAAATAAGTATCATACTTCTATGGGAACACTTATAAACTTTCCATAGTTAATTCCCCACCACTTCACTTATTTTTTAATAAAACATTGAGTAATTAAAATGTTCCCATTCCTTCCTAATTCAATTCTCTCATTTATTTTATTTCATTTATTTTGTTCACAAAAGTTTCACTAAATTACACTAAGTATTTTATCCCACTTTTTAATCATATGTTGTTTCCAATTTTCTAACATTATTTCTATTACAAATATAACAATACAATCTTATGTACCTTTACAGAATCCCTTTTTCAATTAAATTTTCACCCATTATCTCTGAATAAGTCCTGTTTCTTTACATCTTGCTCCAAGCCTTTGCAACTTCTCTTCTCTTCCTTCTTAGCTTTCTTCTTCTCTCTCCCCTTTTTACCCCCTATCTCTCCACCTCCATTTCCCTCTTCTGTATTCCCCTCTTCTGTTGCTTTCCAACATTATATCCACTTTTCACATTATTTTCCCCTTTTTTGGCTGTTTTTTTAAGTCTTAAATTCTCCATTCTCTTTCCCCCCTTTCCCCTTTCTTCCCCAGATAGAATTACTTGTTCATTAAAGATGGCTTCTTCTTTATCCCAATCTTCTTGTTGCTCAGTCTTTTCTTGTTGTTTCTTGTAGACGCAAATCACCATTTCTAAGAATTGAAAAACGGAGCCAAAGGAGCCCTTCCCTTCTTGTGCCTCTTCTTTATATTTTTTAAATTCCATTTTCAGTTCATCAAAAAGTAATGCCATTGTAGAATTTTTTAAACAACCACCCAATTGTTTTTAGTCATTGAAATATAATTTCAGAAAATCCCAAAGTCACCAAGCAATCCAAATACACACTTTACACTTTCTTCTTTTTTCACTTTCTCTTCCTGGGGTTACTATTTAGTTACAAAGTTCCGATTAAAATGTATCCTTTAGAAGTCTTATTGAGATTTAACTTTAAATTATTTTAAATTCCAGGCAGTCTCCTCCTTCCAAATCCTACCCTTATTCTTTTCCTCTCCCTTCCTGCTTATAACAAAAAAAAGAATTTTTTAGTGTCCAGAAATCTTTATTGTCCCTTTGGCAAATTTTATTTTCAGCTTAATTACCTATTGGTGCTAAAGCGGATTTTCTGATTTCTTATTCAGCTCAGTTCATTGTCAATGTGAGGAAGGAGAGTGAAGAAAAGAAACTTTCCCTTTTCACTTTCTTTCGCTGCTTCCGACTCTTCTTTGGGAGCGATATTATCTTTTATAAAATTTAAGTTCCAGGTTACCTTAGTTGTTGCTTTTTATCCCGGTCAGCCAAAACTTTCACTTCTTATCTTCCTCCTGCACTTTCTTTTCCGGTTAAGTGCTTCTTTAAGGTGGCCATTTATGACCCACTGCTCTTACCGCCTTCGTTAAAGGGTGTTTGACCAGCTGAGGAGGAAAGATGCAGCTTTCCTCGACCCTGCTGGCGATCTCCCCTCTCTTCACCACCTCTACGGGGTGGCTTAGCCCCAAAGCCAGCTGGCTCGGGACGCTCCAGCGGCGAGCCCATGCAGAAACCGCGCATGATCGCGGATTCCTGCCTGCCGCCGAAGCCCTGCAAACCGGAAGGTTTCTCACACCACTGTTTTCCAAGGGTGGGATTCAACTGGTGTTACTACCAGTTCAGTGATTATGTTTTGTGCGTGTTGTACGTGCGTGTAAAATAACCTTAGGCTGTGCCTCCCAGACACAGTGCACAGCGTTCAAAAATCCTCTTTTTCTCTGCTTTTTCAACCTCAGCTGTGCCGCACAAAGCAGCTGAGGTTGAAAAAGCAGGAAATAAAGGACAAGTAAGAGCCCAAGCGGACAGGTGGGCCAAACAGCAGCAGACATAGAACCAGAGCTACCGGATCTATAGAACTGGGCAGAACCGGTAGCATCCCATCTCTGCTGTTTTCCTCCTATCAAAACATAGGTCGCCCTAGGCCAGTCTCCTGTATCTCAGGGGATTCAGGTTAAAAATAAAGCAGCAGTGATGGACTTTTGCTTGTGTTGTTCTATAGCGGCCACAAACATCTTTATGGGTTCTCTTTTTAAAGCGTCGTAGTCTGGTGACCATTACTCCATCTCATGGTAGCAAATCCTATATATAAACTGGGTGCTTCTCAACACCATTATGAATCAGACTTCTCACTTCCCTTTAGCACTTAAGGTCTTAAAATGTATTTGCTTTTGGCAAAATTCAGTGGAAACATTATCCTGGTACCTTTTGGCAAACAATCTTTAAGGGCTGAAATATAACCTGGGGGGCTATAGAGACACCAGGTCTCCTTCCAAAATAGTCTGTGGTTCCTTGCTAGATAGTTTATATTTTACAAAAGAATTATCCAGGTTTTTATTTTGTTACTTTCTTTGTGAAATAAGAACTGTTCACTTAGTTCATAAAAATGTGTCTCCTTTCTGCTTTGGGTTTGTGTTCATTCTTAAATGTTTGCCCAACCCTTGATGGGAGAGAAATCAGCCAGAAAACCAACAGTGAACTGTCAATCACTTACCTGTTATTGTCTTGTGTGAACTTCATAGCTTTTGATGGTGGCTGAAATTCATAGAAAGCTCTGTTGTGTTAAAAGATGGACTTTGATATGGTTCAGCAAAACCTATCTGACCCTTTTTTATTACAGTGTTAAAGAAGAGTGTAAATACACTTGAAAACATTTAGCCCCATGACAAACTTGATCGTGGCCTTGATTGTTGGAATAATCTTAGTAGACATGTTTTTGTAGAAGTGTGTGATGCACAGGGATCTACTTTTTTAAAAACAAAGCTCAAAATATACCTGCATCCCCCCAATTCTTCAAGCTAATTTACTATGCATATTTCTGACACTCTTATTTACTTGATGGAAAGTGTATTTTCTTCATTATCATGTGGAGCCTCTTCTTGAGTTTAAAATCTGGGTATAGAAATTATGTGCTGGGATATAAACAAGATCTGGCCCAGCAATGTCAGTGTTACTAAAAAGGAAGGAAAACAGATGAATCCTGTCCCACTTCAGATGTCAGTATGCTACATAAATAAAGCATGCAAATTAGGTCAAAAGTTGAAATCATTCTCAAGCTGGGTTGCATCTACAGCTATTCAGCTTGTTAAAACACACACATCCCTACATCATACAATATCAAAAAATTCTGGACTGAATTATTCTGAATGTTTACTTTGTTAGTTAGTCTTAGATCGTAATAATAACTAACCAATGCATTACATTAGTTAGCTCACTTAGTTCGTAATAATGAACTAACACCTTTTTGTTTGGCTTATTAATAATTCAAAACAATAAAGTCACACATTTGCTAATAGACATAAAACAGAGGACCAAAACAGCTCATAAGTGTTTTGAGAAGTAAATCACTGTGCCAGGGGCGATCATTTAAGTCATAGAAAATATTTTATTCTCAATTCAGTGTCAAGGATCACATATTGTGTTAAACCAAGGTCTGGTTTGTTTGGGTTGTCTCAGTGTATTAACTTAGTTGCACTGTGTGATGTTGAAGAGAGCCAGTGGGAGGTCAAATCTTGATAGCATTGGATAGAAACTACCAGGACTATGAACTAGATGGGGAATTTAAAAATATGAAAAGATGACAATGGGAAACAACTTCTGCTTTGCTGCCAAAAATTCAGTATGGATTAACTCATGGAAGTTGAACTTTTTCACCTACTTTTCTCCTTGTACATGGGCTACAGGACTTCCTCCAGCGCTAAACTTTTATTCAAGACTGCCTTTATGTTGTAAGAAAATCCAGCTAAAGAAATAGATAAATAAATTTGCAGCTTCCTAGATTTTGCAGCTGTAACCAAATGTAGTCAGGAAGATTTGCATGGATTACACTTTGCATTGTTTGACGCAAAGAGGTGATGGGTGTTTAGGCTAACAGCATTTAGAGAAGAGCCAACTCAATCTTGGCTATGGTGTTCATATTTCCCCCTGTGCTATAGTGCAGCGGCCCCCAACCTTTTGGACACCAGGGACCAGTTCTGTGAAGAGAGGTTTTTCCATGGACCAGAGGGGGCATGATTTCGTGTGCTGTCTGCATCCTGCGAATGGGGCTTTGCTTGCTTCCGCAGCCCGGTTTCTGGAATGTCATGGACTGGTGTCTGTCCATGGACTGAGAGTTGGGGACCCCTGCTATAAGTGGGATCAGAAAAAAGAGTTATTGGCCTAATTGGGAGTATATAAATAAATATTGAGTTTGGGGATAAGACTCTGGTGCTATGTATTAATCATGCAAAAGAATGAATTCCTAAGGGCTAGAAAAATATCTAATGAAATACAGCTGCCAAAATGTTTGGTTCCAAGCAAACAAAAGTTATTGATGTAGCTGTTCCTATCTAACCACTAGCCTGTCTCTCATGTAAGGCTTGACAGCCTTACCGGTTTCTACAAAGGAACTGAAAAAAAAGAAGGTTATTATAATAGTGTTAACTGGTTGCTTGGTGACTTAGTTTAATTTCTTACTGAGTTTTTTTCAGAGCCGTTCCCCTGATGATCTGTTATTACTCCAAATTTATTAATCTTTTAGGTTTGATCTTTGGAAGGGTGGTGGGTATAGTTTCCTGTTGTTAAATTTCTGTCTTGATTTTAACTGGATACTTAAAAATGTATATTGAATTGTATTATATTTGTGCATTTTCTGTTTTGTTATGTTTGAAGAGCCATTTTGGTGTAGTGGCCAAGGCCCCAGACTAGAGACCAGGACTTGCAGTCCCACCTTAGGCACAAAGCCAGTTGGGTGACCTTCTGCCAGTCACTCTGTCTCATGAACTAGTCTCGGCAGTCATCAGGAGTCAACACTGACTTGAAGATACAAATCTCCTTCCCTCCCCGCCACTATATTTGATCCATTCTTATCGGTTTTGCTAGACAACACAGTAAGAAAACAAATAATTTACTTATGAACTGATAATGAACATTGTACACATATACTCTGGCAATAAAGGTAATAATAACAGAATAAATAGTTCAAAATAGGATACCACTCCCTTTCTAAATAATCTCTCTTGCTGTTCTAAACTGCTTCCAGGTTCCTGAAACACTTAATATAAAGTTTCAAGTTAAATCATATCAAGAGCAACTGCGTTCTCTTCACTGATGATGTAAAGCTATTCAACACCAGAGACAATATTGCTACCCTTCAAAAAGACCTTGACTATGTATCAAAATGGTCAAACAAATGGCAACTTCAAATCTCAACAAATAAATGCTCTGTCTTACATATTGACAAAAAATATATATCAGAAAATAAAATAGAGACTGAATAGTCAAGACCTTGTTGATGATCCAAACTCTGTCAAGGATCTTGGAGTACTCATTTCTAATGACCTAAGTGCTAGAGCCCACTGTAACTACATAACCAAAAAGGCGTTAAAGAGTTGTTAACCTAATCTTACATAGTTTTTTCCTCTGGTAATATTACACTAATAACTAGAGCATACGAAACATTTGCTAGACCAATACTCGAATACAGCTCATCAGTCTGAAACCCACATTACGTATCTAATATTAACACAGTTGAGAAAGTCCAGAAATATTTCACAAGAGTTCTCCACTCCTCTACTCATTGCAGAATACCTTATGCCACCAGACTTGAAATTCTAGACCTAGAAAACCTAGAACTACGCCGCCTTCAGTCCGATCTAAGTATAGAATATAAAATCATACATTGCAATGTCCTACCTGTCAATGAATACTTCAGCTTCAACCATAACAACACAAGAGCACACAATAGATACAAACTCAAGGTTAATCGCACCAAACTTGATTGCAGGAAATACGACTTCAGCAACAGAGGGGTCAATGTCTGGAATACTCTACCTGACTCTGTGGTTTCTTCCCCAAACCCCAAAAACTTTAACCTTAGACTGTCTACTATTGACCTCACCCCTTGCCTAAGAGGTCTGTAGGGGGCGTGCATAATCGCACCAACATGCCTACTGTCCCTGTCCTATTGTTTCTTTTATTTTTTTAATTTTTCTTATACGTATCCATGTATTCATAACTATGTTTTTACTTATACCTATTATCATGTAAGCAATTGACACAAATAAATAAATAAATAAATAAATAAATAAATAAATAAAAAGGCAGATGGGAGTGTGATAAATGTGAACAACTAGGGGCAAAGGCAGAATCAAAGATATTGCATAAATGCTGATGACCTCATACCATATTTGGTAAGATCAGGTAATTGTGGTTTGGCATCACCTCATGGAACTAGTTACTTTTTTTATTCTCAGAGAGAAAAAGTGAGTAGAGGCACATGCATTGTTGTCCTGCCTTTCTGGAAGTCGAGATACTTTCCATGAGTTTTCAGGAAATTGTATAATATCATGTGGTCACTCTGCCCAAATTTGGATCTGAGTCTTTCAAATGATTTCAGCAGGGCAATGAGTTTAAAATCTTCTGATACAGATTGCTGTTCCGTAGCATTTCTTGAAATAGCCTGTCTTTTTTGTCTTTTCTAGTAGCGGCAGTCTGGTTTATGAACAACCACAAATCAGCTCTTCGGAGCTGTTTTGCCTTCCTTCTGTATCCAAAGAGAACTAAGTTCCTAAGTTGGATTTCTGTTGGATTTCACTTCTTTTGGAAGGAAAGCAAGCATAAGAAATTAGTGGTGGTGTTTATGATGTTATTTATTGATTTATAGATATACAAGTAGAGCAGAAGTGGAATTGCAGAGGAGTCTATCAGGCATGTTTGCATCGTGTTTGAGATATGTGGCTGTACAAATTCAATAAATGAGCGGGTAAATAAATGCACTCTAGATCAGAGGTCTCCAACCTTTGGTGGCTTTGCTGGCTGAGGAATTCTAGGAGTTGAAGTCCACAAGTCTTAAAGTTGCCAAGGTTGGAGACCTCTGCTCTAGATCCATTCCTCAGAGTAGGTTTCTGCATTGTAATTTTTTCTGCAATCAGCTTACTGCTCACTGCAATTTGGAAACAATGTTAAAAACATTCTTCACAAACTGGGCACTCAACAATGATTTGCTTTAATCTCGGTTTGTTGAATAAACCACAGTAGCTGGGTTCAGGCATTTACCAAGCCAAAAGACATGATGCCTACATTCACAAAATACACTAAACCAAAATCTAACAAAACATATGTGGGAATCAACCATTCATACATACTTATACTTAACCTAAGACTTTTTTCTCACTGGTTACTTGAAGCAATAGATGTTCAATACTATCTACTGACTTATTTGAATTATATACTATCAGAGGCTATCTGGATGGCTGAGGCCAATGGGTATAAAAGTCTACAAAATTCTAGTGTCAATATCCTAATTCAAGATATCTGAGGACTAACCACCCATCTTCTTAATAAAAGACAGACTCAGTTAATAGCATCTGTATTTTGTTGAATAAACAACATCAAGATAATGTGGTTTATGGATATAGAAGCCCCAATCTCACTTGCCTTTTAATACATTAACCTAAGTTACAATCTTACTTCTTATGAGAAAACCTCATTGATATTTATGGGAATTGTATGGGTTTTAAGTAAAATGGTTTCGCATCCAGTATTCCAGCTCAGTCGTCTTCAACTAGGCATCCTCTAGTAGAATACAGTTCTCCCTTCAACATCTGGAAGAGGCCAAGTGGGAAAGACTTCTTGGCTTGCTCATTGGGAGACAGAGCTTTCTCTTCTGCTTTCTTCTTGATGCACAAATATTATTGCAATCCTGTGTTGAACTAGATCCCTCTTCTTGAAATTAGGAGGAGGAGAGCTAATAGACATGAATGCTTTTGGAGTAAATATTTGGAAAAAAGTTCCTAAAATAGATGGGAAGGACAGATTCTGTGACTGGACAGTCTGAAGAAAAATTCTTCTTAAATCCGACAAGATAGTTAAGTGGGAAAACAAGTTAAAAGTCACATATACAAGTAAATTTGAGATTAGCATTTGCTCCATCAGATAGGAACAAAAGGCTGTTTTTTAAAACATGCTTCGGATTAAGTGGAGGTTCTATTTTTGTCCCGAGATGTTGTGATTAAAACAGGGTGACAACTTAGCTGTCGCTAAACTACATTGGCTTCACAGACCATGGTTTGCTAGGTTATGATTTCTTCAATCAGGGTTATTAAACCCACCAGCATCAGAAAGCTTCAAGCATTGATTGCACTGATTCATAAACTATGTTTGATGATCCACAAGTTTAAACTTCAGTTTACAGAGCATGTTAAGGCAAAGCCACATTAAGACGTAGCAGAATAAATGAAACTAGCTGATAAAGAGAGTTTCTAAGCCAGAAATTAGAAAAGAAATATATATAGTTCCCTATATTATTACGACAGTATTGGTTGGTTGCACATCAGCCAGGTGTTTAGACTGGATTTGGGATTTTATCCATCTATTGAGTCCCTGCCAAGCACGTGGGATAGGCAGTTGTTGTTTGATGGTGTTAAAAGTATTGTCACAGGGTTAAAGTTGTTCCAAGTTAAAGCTGCCATTTGCAATGGACGGATGGTGATTTTGCCAGTCCTGATGATGTTCAGGTGATCCTCTACATGTTTTGAGATTGCATCCAAGTGGCTTTATTACTCTTGGTACTATTTTTGTTTTGCCCCAATTGTTCAACTTGTATTTGCAGACTTTGTATTTTGTTATTTTCTCCATTTTTATTCTGCTGTCTCCAGGCACTGCAATGTCTACTATCCAGACTTTTTTGTGTCTTTCTTATCAATAGTAGTTAATTCTGGGGTATTGTGTAGCAAATGCTTATCTATTTGAATTCGAAAGTTCCAGAGCGCTTTAGCTTCTTCATCATCTATATTACTTTGTCTGTTTTGCCGTCCCATCAGTTCTTGTTGGTAGGCAAATGACATTTCTTGCAGATATTCCAGTGCATCTTTGTTGCTACTTCACCATGGTCATTACTTGTAGTGAATCTGTCCACTGTTTCTTCAGGGTTTTTCCTCTTTCTTCCAGAAATGGCATTTGCTGTCTTCTCAGTTCTGGCTTTATATGAATTTGTTCTTTAAAGCTTTATCTTGTGCAGACGGAGTTAACCTTTTGCCTCTTTCTTTAAAGTTTCCTGCTTAGTCATTGCCAGGTTTCGTTGTTATCTGCTTTGCCTGCTTTTTAAAAAACATACTGGCCATGATATACTTTGCTTTACCATGTCTCTTTTTTATTCTTCATTTGGTTTTTTCTTGTAGGCTAGTTTGGTCTCTTCATTGTATGCTAGTTTCAGTGCATTTAAAAAAATCTCCTTCAGATATAGCAATAGCAATAGCACTTAGACTTACATACTGCTTTATAGTGCTTTACAACCCTCTGTAAGCAGTTTTACAGAGTCATCATATTGCCCCCAACAATCTGGGTCCTCATTTTACCCACCTCGGATGGAAGGATAGAAGGCTGAGTCAACCTTGAGCCTGGTTAGATTTGAACTGCCAAATTGCAAGAAGTCGGTAGTCAGCAGAAGTGGCTTGCAGTACTGCACTCTAACCACTGCGCCACTTAGATATTCTTTCAATGCCCTTTTCTTTCTTTAAATGGCTGGTCTACTTGTAACATTCCATGCCCAGCTATGCTCCTTGGTAAGTCAAATCTGCAAGGATGAAAGGCATGATTCATTGTCATTATTTTTCTGCTCTTCCTAGCTATGGCTTTTAGTTCTTCTTGAATCCAGTCTACTATTCCAGCTGTGTCTATAATGACTGGAATTGCCTAACTGTTAATTGCAGTGTTGGATTCCATTTTTTTTACCATCAGTTCTGTGGGCGTGGCTTGGTGGGTGTGGCAGGGGAAGGATATTGTAAAATCTCCATTCTCACCCCACTCCAGGGGAAAGTTACTGCAAAATCCCCATTCCCTCCCCATCTCACTAACCTGCTTTCCAGCTCTGTTCTCCTGTGCAGGGCAACAAAAGAAGACCCAGCTGATCAGCTGGGACTCGGGAGGCAGAGATTAGATGGGGGCGGGACAGTCAGAGGTAGTATTTGCTGGTTCTCTGAACTACTCAAAATTTCTGCTACTGGTTCTTCAGAATGGGTCAGAACCTGCTGAATACTCTGGATTTCTTCCACTGACTTTGGATTTTAAGATGATCTCCATTTTCATGATATGTTCACTTCTAACCTTCAACATGCTTGATAGGGTTAGCTTGAAGGATGACCAAGCATTTGTTGTGATTGACTTCATCAGATTCTTGATGTTATTTTCACAGGGCATCTTGATCCCTTCAGTTTTCACTATTTTTCCCCCTGTTGATTGTGAGAGTAACATATTTGCTTCATTTAAATTCCATTGCACTATCTCGGCTGTATACATAATGCCGAAGCAATTCTACTTCAGATGGTGTTTTTCCATATAGCTTCAGATCATTCATATAAAGAGGTAGAATAATCTTGTGGATGTTTTGGATGTTTGATGTCTGATTTGCTCAATATTGTTGACAGATGTATCAGTGCAATGACAAACATTAGAAGTAGTAGTAAATCTCAATGAATGATTCCTATCTTGATATTAACCCCTCCCAGCCTGTCACCATTGATTGGCAACTGTGTCTTCCATTGCACCATTGATATTTGTCCAACTCAAAAGATATATTACAATTAAAATTTTAAAAACATTTTAAAACAATAAAAACAGTAAAAAGCATTAAAACTGTTCTGACCCAGGCTTTGTCCAAATTAAGGAAACAAAAGCTTGAGTGTAAAATCAAACCTATTTTTAATGCGACCCTGGGAATTTCTTGCATTCCCAGCCAAAACCCATTAGACACAATTCTCTGAGATAAGCTCATGCCTTTCAGGTTGTAGAAGGCTGCCAAGAAACAGAAGTCCAATTACTAGAATATAAACCAACAGAGGTTCCAGCAAAGACAAACCAGATTTCACAAGGCTTCAATGAGGAATCAGAATCTAATGAACTTCTTTGCTTCCTGAAAAGAGCACATGACCAAAGACTGACTTTTTTTTATCCCTGATAGAAGGGACAATCACCTCCCAGCCTTACTCCCGAGTCACCCCTGCTGCTTCAGCTGCTCTCTCCTTCTAACAGCCCTGCGCACAGGTGCACTTGCAACAGTCTCCTCGGGGTCCTCTGCTTCGCTGCTGCCAGACTCCGAAGGCAGCAACCCACTCTCAGATGGTCCTGGCCCCATTCCTGCATTGGATGCAGGACCCTCGTCCAAGTCCTCGCCAGACTCCCTGACTGTTCCCTTTAGTTCTCACTGTCCGATACCTCTGCCGCCTACACCAGTCTTCAATTTTACTTCTATGCAATATTTTGTTAAATGTTTTGGGCAATAAATGGGTATAGACCAGTCAGATGTTTCAACCAAAACCTATGTTAATAAGTTTCACCCAGTGCTGACCAATTCTTGATCTTCCTTGACCTTTTCTCCATAATTACTGCTGGTATTACAAGTTCTTTTCATTTTAAGTGATTCAGGGTGCTGCGATCCTAGATAGAGACAGATATTTCTCTCTCTGGGCATGATGAGAATATATCTGCCTAATATAACTCCTCATTGGTGACAGGAAGGGCATCTGGCCAGTAAACACTCAGCTCTATTCAGTTGCCCAGACTCCACCCCACAAGGGATTATGGGGTCATTAAAAGGAGATGATGATTACAAGTTCTTTAATTTCAGTTTCTTTTCTTACTCCTCTGTACCATTTTTTATTCAAGCTGTATTCTTGTTATATTTCTCTCGGTTACCCCATAGCTGTGTCCAGAATTGCAAAGTTTTTCTTTTGTCAGGTGTCAACTGGTTCACTGCAGTCTCTCCATTGATGGATTGGTAGAAATGTTTCTGATTGGAATGACATACCTATAATGCATAATTAGAGCTTTGAGTCTGCTAAATTTCTTGGCTACAGCTGTTATTTGTTATTTTATTTCCAGTACTTCCTTAATCTTCTTTGTTCCTGGGTGATATTTCTTGATCATCTATTTTTAGTCTTCCTTTCTTTCAACTGTTCTAGCTTGCTTCAATCCGATCTTAGCATGATCTTATTTTCCAGCCTGATCTTCCATTTTGGTAGTGCACTGTTTGGTCTTTTTTTCGTATTTGTTGATTTTGCATCCTAAATATTCAGTTATAAGTGCAGCCTTCCTGTATATTGGTTTGGTTGTTTCTTGCAATGAGCTGGTGTTTATATTTGATATTTCAGTATTGGCATCTTTTAATACTTGTTTCTTTGGAACACGTTTCAGTGCAGGCAACCTTATTCTGTAGTTTTTGTGCTGTTCTAAAAGTTTAATTATTCTTTCTTTCAAATATTTTTCTTTTCAGTTAGAAGGCTTTGTTCTTTCTGAAGACAAGACAAAGCAGAGGGTGCCCGGTTTGGGAATGAAGCTATATTATCTTCTTCTATTGATGACTTCCCCTGGCTTCCCTACACAATTTGAGCTACTTCAGACAAGGCTTTCATTTCTTTGCCTTGGGCACATCTTTCTAGTTCTTTCAATTCTGCTCCTGTGACTCCTTTTATTTTGTATTATATTATATCAGTGTTCCTGTGCAATCTTCTTTTCTATTATTTCTGATTCTAGATGTTGTTGTCCTTTCCAGAACTGATGCATTCTTTTCAGATATCCTCTTGTTGGACTTGATTTGTGATAACAAATCGCTATTTCTTTGTTTTCAATCTTTGTATATTTGCAACTCACCAAAAACTTTCCTTCTAATAGTCCAGCAGCTGCTGGGCCTAGATGTTCAGGCCACAGTCCTGAGACATGTAGCCCATTTCTCATCAGTTGTTCAAGAACTCCAACACCTAGTATGATTCTACTCAACTCAGGCAACAACTTATCAGTATGGCTTTCTGTAACTTACATTTCACCATATTTTTTACGGGAGAGATACTCTTCATCTGGTTCCTCTTATGAAATCTATTCAGTATAGTCATAGGTGAGAATGAACTCCTCACTAGCTTTCAGATGCTTCTGAATTGAAAAGATTAGGCAGCTATAAGCTGTTGCCCCGTGGTTGCCCAAATGTGTTACCAACACACATTCTTCGAGGAGACTCCTTTCATGTCCTTTGTGACCTGATCAGTCTACACTTGTGAATCATGTTATGACAGCATAACAGAACCTAATTAAGGCTGCTAGTTTCCTGGAAAGGTCTATTTAATTGTACATATTTTAATTTGTATTTTCCCCTCAAATTTCATGATTTCATGCCTTACTTTAACTGTGATGTTTCTGACATGATCAAACAAATGGCTCTTATCTTTTTCAGAATACACAAGTATCACAACATACCAAGATAGTGCCTCACTCTTGTTGCTGTTATTATTATTATGGTCTGTTGCACAATCAGCCAGATGTTTAGACTGGATTTGGCATTTTTATCCACGTAGCAAATCCTTCCCAAGGGCTTTAAACTACATTTAATGATGTTCTACATGTTCTTTCCCAAATTTGTACTCCTACTGCAATTGAAATATGCTTGAGTAATTTCCTTAATTTCCCCTGTATATGAATTACAACTTTTAATGATTATACTTGCATAAGATGATATCAGTGGCAGAAATAACACTATTAAAATTTTAGAATGGGTATTTTATTCAGACTTTCTTATAGCGGTTGAAGAAGAAAAAAACGTAGTAGGACCTTGAAGGCATATTCATTAAAAACAGCTTTTTATGGCCTTTCATCCCAAGTCTTCCAGGTTTTTTTTACAAATGTGTTCCAACGTGATATTTGAGGAAAGATCTGTCTAATTTCCTCATTTACAATTAGGGTATTTTTTCAGTAAAACTGAATAGATGTAAAACTTATTAAAAAAAACCCCTTCTTTTAGATTTTGAGATCATAAAATTAAAGAGTTGTAACTTGTGCTGTTGAAAGAGTGCACAGATAATGGACTGCCAAATCTCAGATTTTTGTTTTAGACAAGCTGTTGGCAGCACAGTCTCAAACTGGAGGCTCAATTCTCATACGAACAATTGCAAATAGCTCCATTACTCAAGGATATGCCCAGATTACGCTTGTAATTACTCCCTCCCCTCATTAAGAACCACTCACTTTTAACTGATATCGGTAAACTGTTCCAGAATTCTACAGGTCTTTCTGTCAGGAAATTGTTCCTTATTTTTAAGCAAAATCTAAGTAACTTAATAAGTAACTAAGCACATTATACCCAATATTTCTGATCCTAGTTTCTGTGCTAGAAGAAAATAATTTTTGACTAACTGGTACCCTATTTTGCTTGTTTTTATGTTTTTATCCCTTTTGTTGCCATCTTCTAAACCTTCTCTAACTGTCCATTTGTAAATGATGCCCAGAATCAAACGGTACTCCAGGTACCACCAGTGCAGAATAGAGGGGAATAAAAACTTTTAATGTGTTTTAAAGTGTTTCTAACCCTAGGCCAAAATTACGCTAGCTCTTCTAACAACAGTCTCATAGTACTGGCTCATGTTTGGCTCTCTGTCAGTGACCGCACCTAGTTTCTTCTCTAAGATATTGCTTCTAAGACATGACATCTTACATGCGCTGCTTTGATTTTTCTTTTCTAAATGTAATATATTGCTCCCAGGACACCTTGCTTCTCAGTCTTCTAACCCGCCCAGATGAGACTCATTCTTGTTCTGTCTTCCCGGGTCTTGGCCAAATCTCCCATTTTTTGTCATCTGCACATTTGAGAAGCAGAAAACAAGTTGCATACAAGTTAGGAAAGTATGCACAGCACGGCTTCTGGAATTTTGGAAGCAGAGAAAGGACTGCAGTAGCACAGCATGAGATTTCTTGAAAGCTTGACATCTTCTTAATAGCATCTCCATCCTGTTACTGGCAGGGGATTTTAAGAATTGAGCAGTCAGTTGCACTCCAAGCCCCTGCCTATCTGCTTCTCCCATAGGGTTCCCTTGGATTTTTTCCCCCTCCTCCTTCAGCCCCTCAGTCCGTAGCTGGACTCATCCCATTTCCAACGTAGTCTTTCTTTTGGTTCCTTCTTGTTCCATACCAGATTTGGTCCCATCCTGTTAATGTTTTTGGAGAATTATGCTGCTGATGGGCAGAAGGATAGACACACATGTACCAGAATCTTCCCTATCGTTCTGTTGGGTTGAAAATAAAAAGGTAAGAGAAGCAACGGATTTGTCCCAGTTTGTGAGTTGGGTAAAAATGTTGAGTTGGGAAATGAAGATTCTTATAATACCGCAGGGAACACTATTACATTGAAAATGGTTCTTTTCCAGAGTTAGGGAAAATAATCTTAGATAAAATCTGAAGTTGGGTATATAGTCTCGGGAAATTTACTCATCTCCAGCAATACGTCTGCGGTGTAGATCTGGCCTCAGTCATAGTTTATATCAACTGCCTCACCTTGCCTTAAATTAGATTCTCTCTTCTCAAAATCAGAGTGAACCTCCTACAGATTTATGGAAATCTTTTGCCTGACTTAGAAAACACAACTCTTAATGTGAGAAATTTGCTTTTGGTGTAGGGAATGGTGTCAAAGCACACAGTTTGACATGCACCTTGTAAAACATGGTTTATGATTTAGTGGAATAGATGGATTTCAGCAGCTAATAATGTAATCAACCATTACGTACCGTTGTGTGAAAATTGTCTTTGGGCTTGCTCTCAGGAATGAATTTTTGCCAGCAACATTCCATCACAGATGGGCTAGTAAAAACAAGAATCTTGTGATAGCCCCAGTAGCTTGCAGCTGTTATTTAGGAGAGCGTCTTCTCCTGTTGTCTCTGCCCATGCTATGAGATCAGACAGGGAAAGGGTTGCCCAGTCCTATTGACTAAATGGTGCCATCTTGTAGAATCCTGGACATGTGTCTTCTCTGTCACTACTCCGGCTCTCTGGAATACCATTCCACCTAATGTAGGTTTGGCCCCGACCTGGATATTCTCAAAAGCTTTAAAAGCTTGGCCTTTAAAATCAGTCAGAAATCTGGACAATTTATGATATTTTGTCAATGTATTGGTATTTCTTACGTGCATGCCAATTTAAGTCTTTCGGATTTGGTCACCGTGTGAACCTAACAAGTTATTGTTATCTTTGCTAGTGGTTGCATAGGCTTCGGTGGACTCTGAGCTGCACAGTAAACAAAAGGCAGCTTACCAATGTGGCTTTCTCTTTGGGAGTTGCATGCTGTGTTGTGCTCTTACGCCTTAATCATTGCAGACTTTCTGTGGCAAGGAAGACTATACATAGATAAACCCAGAAAGTCAAGCCAGACTTAGAACTGAAAAAAACTAGTGTGCAGAAGACCAAAGTTGACAAGGTCTGTTGTATATTTGAATATTTGAATGTTCCATTCTGATTGGTCCAGCCGGACGGCGGGAAACTTGAATAGCCATCATTGGCTGCGAGCTGCGAGCAGCCACTATAAAAGAGGCTGCCGCAGCTCCATTGTTGTTCAGTTCCAGAGAGAAAATTAAAAGCAACTAAAGATTAACTGGTCTCGAGTCGTCTTTCCCACAACATAACACTGGCGACGAGGATGGGATTCTGAGACAAAGGAGACCAGTTGAGCACATGGCAACAAGAACCGAGCTAGACGAGATGGCCAGCAACAATTCGCCACCCGCACCATTCAACCCAGCAACGGAAGACTGGGAATCATACATCGACTGATTCCTCATGTTTCTAGAAGGGAACGAGCTCCAAGGAATATCCAAAAATAGGAAGAGAGCTGTTTTCCTCACCCACTGCGGGCCCACAGTCTTCAAAATGGCAAAGGCATTGGCGTCACCCCATGATGTAAAGAAAATTGTGTGGTTGGACTTAGACAAGTTACTGTGAGCCCATTTTACACCAACTGTCTCATGCCTTATCAAGAGACATGAATTTTACAAGCATGACCAAAAGGAAGGCAAAAGCATCGGAGATTTTGTTGCAGCCCTAAGAGACATTGGAGGAACATGATAATTCCTAAACATGGACGAGGCCATGAGGGACCGCGTGGTCCTCGGATTAAGAGACCTTACACTACAGAGCCGACTACTGACCAGACCCAAAACAACATTGACTGAGGCCATAGAAGAAGCCACCACAGTGGAAGCAGCACAGAAATCAGCAGCCACCATGCAACAGATGAATAAAGTAACACTGGAAACCCCGAAAGACACTAAGCAAGCTCAAAACAAGAAGCAAGAGGAAACTCAAAAACCCACTACCACGACACACCATGAGGACATCGAATCGCTATCCGAAACTGATGAGGAAGAAGAAGTAAATCAACTTCGGTCAGAGAAAGGCAGATGGGAGCAAAGGGAAAGAAAGTCGAGATTTCGTTGTGCTAGGTGCGGAGGGGACCACCCACGTTCCGAATGCCGTTTCTTCAATGCTATTTGCAGGCATTGTGAACAGCGAGGACACATAGCTAGGGCATGCCGAAACAGAAATAACTATAGTCCTAGATGAAGAGGAAATACGCCCCCCAGAGAGAGAGAAAGGCAGACAAGGAACCGTTGGAGCCAAGAAAGCAGAAACAAGTGGTGGAAGGAAGCCAATAAAACAGAAGAAACACACCAGACAATAACTATTGGACACTCGAGCGCAGTCAATGCGAAGAAGGTACTGGTGCAAGTCACCATAGAAGGCCAACCATGTGAGATGGAAGTGGATTCTGGCTCGTATCTATCAATGGTGTCATGGAACACTCTTAAAAGCCTGATACCTGATATGAAAAGAAAGGAACTAGAAAAACAAAAACTCACGCTTAAAGACTTCCAGGGAAATAGAATTCCCGTAGTCGGAACCGGACATTTCCAAATCAAATTTAAAAAATACATGAAAGTCCTTCTACTGACCATAGTCGACCGGGATCGCCCCAGCCTACTGGGACTTGAATGGTTCGAACCACTAGAAATCAGAGTGACCGGAATAAACAACATCACTGAGACAGACTGGGAAGAGAACCTGATGAGAGAATTCCAGGATGTCTTCAATGGAGAACTGGGCAAGTACCGAGGGTCCCCTATCTCATTTAATTTGAATCCTAAGATAGCCCCAGTAAGGTTAAAGGCGAGGCGAGTTCCTTTCATGTTAAAACCAAAAATTGATGAACAATTAGATAAACTTATCGCACAGGGGGTATTAGAACCAATAGACCACGCAAGGTGGGAAACCCCAATTGTGACTCCTATCAAACCAGATGGGTCCATACGCATCTGCGGAGACTACAAGGCCACCCTCAACCATGCGCTACAACAAAGTACATACCCAGTTCCAGTGGTACAGCACCTGTTACACTCTTTGGGGGGGAGGTAGAATTTTCGCAAAATTGGACCTTGCGCAAGCTTATCAACAGTTGCCAGTTGACTCAGAAACCGTAGAAGCACAAACAATAGGGACTCATAGGGGGGCATTCAAATGCAAAAGACTACAATTCAGAGTTAGCGTGGCCCCAGGGGTATTTCAGAGTCCAATGGAGCGCCTACTGCAAGGAATTAAAGGGGTAGTGCCATATTTTGATGACGTGCTGGTATCAGCCAAGGACAAAGAACAACTGGAAGACCGCCTGAGGGAGGTCTTACAAAAATTTAAAGGGGCGGGACTTAAAGTTAAAAGAGAGAAATGCCAATTAGCCACCGATAAGGTTGAATTCCTGGGATACCTTATAGACAAAGAAGGGATCCACCCCACTGAAAACAAAATCAGAGCAATCAAGGGAGCTCCCAGACCCGGAAATAAAACAGATTTACAAGCCTTCTTGGGACTTATTAATTTTTACAATGTATTTTTGCTGCAAAAGGTAACAATAGCAGAACTGATACACAGGTTGCTGGATAAGAAAGCTACCTGGACCTGGGGGCAACGAGAAGAAACCGCATTCCAGGAAATCAAAGACTTAATTACATCAGACTGTGTACTAATCCAATACAGCGAAACCCTGCCACTAATGTTAACCTGCGATGCATCACCGTTCAGCGTCGGGGCTATACTCAGCCACATATTACCCAATGGAAGAGAAGCACCAATCACATTCTATTCAAAAACTCTATCAAAAGCGGAGCGGAACTACAGCCAATTGGATAGAGAAGCATTGGCTGCAATAACAGGAAATAAAAGGTTCCACGAGTACATCTATGGCAGGAAATTTTCACTGGTTACAGACCATAAACCTCTTTTAGGAATACTCACAGGAAACAAACCTACACCCAACATATTGTCACCGTGGATGATGAGGTGGTCCGAATTCCTCGCTGCATACAACTACGGCCAGGAAAGAACATAACACACGCTGACGCCCTGAGCCATTCTCCCCTACCTGAGTTAGATGATGATCCAGCACTAACCACATCAACCCTGCACATCGAGACGCTGGCAAACCTACCCATAACAGCAACAGACATTGTGAAGGAAACCGCGAGAGACAGAATCTGGCGCAGATTTTAAATTGGGTAGGTAAAGGATGGCCGGAGACCGAAAGTGACGAGATTGTTAAACCATTTCGGAATAGACAAACTATCTTAAACTATCTATCTTAAAAGGATGTGTACTATGGGGGGATAGAGTGATCATACTGGACATATTGAGGAAACAAATACTAGAATTATTGCATGAAGGTCACCCGGGTATTGTCCAAATGAAGTCTCTGGCTAGGAGTTATGTATGGTGGCCAGGGATGGATACGGATATTGGGAAATGGGTAGCAACATGCAAACGATGCCAAGAATCTAGACCTGCACCCCCTTCTGCACCTGCACTCGACTGGGAAACACCTAGGGGGCCATGGTCTAGAATACACATTGATTTTGCTGGACCAACTAAAGGACACACATTCTTAATAGTGGTAGATGCTTACTCAAATTGGCTAGAGGTAAGCATTATGCACTCAACCACAACAGAAGCTGTTATCAGACAACTAAGGAAGTTTTTTGCAATGGATGGATTGCCGGATTTAGTTGTATCTGACAACGGACCGCAATTCACTGCGCTAACATTTGAGAGGTTCCTGGCTGAACAAGGCATAAGGCACACTTTAACAGCGCTGGGGTCAGACGGCTACAAACGGACGGGTGGAATGAATAGTCCGTTATACTAAGGAAACACTACACAAGCTAGAAACTGGAGATATCCAGGAAAAAATATATAAATTACTAACGATATAGCACATTACGCCAAACACCACAACTAATAAAAGCCCAGCAGAACTATTAATGGGAAGAAAACGAAGATCTAGTCTAGATAGACTACACCCCACATATAGCACAGAAAAGCCAACAGACTCCTCCAGTAAGTGCCTTACATTTAAAACAGGGGACC
Organism: Pseudonaja textilis; assembly: GCF_900518735.1. Next base: position 2,893,367 of record NW_020769371.1, read on the forward strand.
TGGTCTATGCAAAAAACCTAATGGGGGAGCCATTATGGATACCAGCTAAAATAATCCAAGTAACAGGACCCCGGTCATACAGGGTAGAGACAGAGGATGAAAAGAGCTGGAGGAGACACATAGACCAACTCAGATCAAGGGCCCTATTGAGAAACACTAACAATCAAAGGGAAGAAGGAGAAGAGCCCACACAAACACAGGAACCAAGTCAAACATTAAACCAAAATAATAACCAAACCAGAGAGGGGGGAGACCCCTCAAACATGAACGAGAGGGGTGGGGGAGACCCTCCACAAGCACGAGAAATAACAAAACAAACCCTAACAACAGCACAACAACCAATACCACCATTAGCCCCGAGCAGAAATCGAAATCACATACCTGGAGAAGAAGAAAACTTTGGAAGACCAGAGCAGGCGCCAGAAAACCATCACGAAGCCAGGAGTAGCCAAGCCAACTCAACCAGCCTGGAAAGGCCAGGCGGGAGCGGTATGGCTGACTCCACCTTCCAGGAGGTTCCATGGAAGAGGACAGGAGGAACAGTGAACCTGTCCGAACACTCCGAAGACAACATCACAACTGAATTGTGCAGGTCCAGTGGAAACTATAAGAGCCCCACCTATTTACGTGACTATGTAACATAGATATGGCCTGATTGGTTAGACTGGACCACATAGGGAGGGATGTTGTATATTTGAATAGAATGTTCCATTCTGATTGGTCTGGCCGGCCGGCGGGAAACTTGAATAGCCGTCATTGGCCGAGAGCCGAGAGCAGCCGCTATAAAAGAGGCTGCCGTGGCTATGTTGTTGTTCAGTTCCAGAGAGAAAATTAAAAGCAACTAAAGATTAACTGGTCTCGAGTCGTCTTTCCCACAACATAACAAGGTCAGTGTAAACAAGGCAGAAAAGAGGCAGTAACAGCCTGATGGTTTATTTGCTTAATAAGTTGCTCAGATGAGAACGGAGAGCTGAGGAAGCTCAGGAAGGCTGCTGTGGTGCTGCTTTTGTGGCTTGTCTTCCCAATCCTTTTCTGGTTGTGTGATGACCAAGGCAAAAGGGAAACAAGCAAGAGACAAACAAGTCTTGCTTGCTTCCTTATTTCCCTGGTGCAATCAAAAGCACATGCGAAATCTCTGAATTTTTTTATAGCCCAGAATTTGAAACTGAGTGAGCAATATTTTATTGGCGCCTCGGTGCAAACACTGACCTTGTTTGTCTTTCCTCTGTCCAGATTCAAGGCAGTTGGCTTTGCACTAGTCAAAGGGCATTAGGCAGCTGCTCTGTTTTTCCCCCTCCCTAACCAATTTTCACTTTTGTTGAAATAAGCAATATGAGAGAAGAGATAGGGGAATACTGCAGGATTTGTAATCTAACAAACCTTAGGGTAGTTCCATAATAAGAATTTCATTAGCCTGAATTTTAATCATTTTTGGAGTTTCCCTGCTTCATATGCAAACAATTGAAGGCTATTTGTCATCAGTCACATTTACTTGCTAGGAATTTAACTAAATATCTCCATTCTCCAAACCCTGCATGGCTAGTGGGACCTATCAGCGGTTTTCAGACTTCGCTATGGGACAACGTGAAGGCCCTTTTCCTCAGGAGGTACAATGCAAGGTTGGGCAATGGGATCAGAGGAGACATTGGAATAAGAATCAGTATCTCATTTTGTCACTACGGATGTGTTAAACATTCGCATTACAACTTGGTGACATCACTTCTATTTGTACAATTATGTCATGTTCCCTAAGCTAAAAAAGGCAAAAATAGAGAAAGAATTGCGTTTTTTCTATGAGTAGTTGAAGAGGAATTTTGAAGAGCTCTTTCATGGATTTTTAGAGCTGCAGTCTCAGATTGAATGCTTTTTAGTTTGAACTGAACTCAGAGACAGATGCACAATGGAAACAAAATAGAGAAGTTTTATTTTAAGGACATTTGCAACCTTTTTTGGAGCTATTTTTTAGGATTGGAATCAGCTTGCTGGTTGCTGACATCATTGGAAACCAGTAATGCCACTAACACTTTTTCCATGCCAGGTGTAAAAATTTTTTGAAGGCAGGTAGTCCTTGACTTACAACCACAGTTCAGTGCAAAATTTCTAAGTGAGACATTCATTAATTGAATTTTGCCCCATTTTATGACCTTTCTTGCCACAGTTGTTAAGTGAATCACTGCAGTTGTTAAGTTAGTATAATGGTTGTTAAGCGAATCTGATTTCCCGATTGACTTTGCTTGTCAGAAGGTCACAAGAGGGAATCACATGACCCCAGGATACAGCAACTGTCATAAATATGAGTCCTTTCCCAAGTGTCCGAGTTTTGATCATGTGACCATGGGGATGCTGCAACACTCATAAGGGTGAAAAGCAGTTGTAAGTCACTTTTTTCAGAGCTGTTATAACTTTGAACGCTCACTCAATGAACTGTTGTAAGTCAAGGACTACGTATATGCTGCACATACATATGATACTTAACGTATTGAAAAAGTCACTCCATTTTATAGGAGACTCAAAACACATTGGGATTTAATGGATCATGAGATGCACTGTGGAGATGAGCTGAACCAGGAGAGATTAAGACAAAAACAAGAGGATGCAACATACAACTGAGAGTATTGAATAACTCCGAGTTCCCTGAGTACTTCTGCCTGATGTCTCTGGTTTCCTACAAGCAATTAGATACACAAAGCTTTTCCTTCTGTGCATTTCCCCACTGGCTGGATAAACCCTTTCCTTTGACTTTGGGAATGAAACCTTCATTTAGCCATTTTCACCTATAATGGCATTATATAGTAATGGTAATAGTTGATTAGTTGATTAGTCTTACAACCAGATCAATAAAAATAAATAACTAAAATACATGATTTGATTCCGGAATAAAATAGATAAAACACAGTGATAAAATACATATATGGTAGTACAAAGAGTCAGCAATCAGATAAATGCATCACCCTTACAAAATAGCCCAATTCTTAGTATACTTCTCACAGCACTGTCTTATGCCTAAGGATACCTAATTGTGTAGTAGAATTGTATTACTATCATCCTTCTCACCTTTCCTATTACCTACATCTATTGGTATTTTATGACTATCATTTTGTTGGTTGTATCTTATGATGTATGGTTTATCACTTTGTTGCTTGTATGCACACTGAGAGTTTTTGCACCGGAGGCAAATTCCTTTTGGGTCCTCCAATCACACTTGGCTAATAAAGAATTTTCTGTTCTGTTCTGTTCTATTCCTAACCCAGGAGAAAATAACAGTCTAATATATTAGGAGCATAGTAGTACTTCTCCCTTCTTTTAACATCATCCAAGGACAGCCTCAAAATTTTTGCCACCTACTGCCTTTGAGTTCAGTCCTCAAACTTTGCAGGACTGAACTTCCTAAAAGGATAAAACTAAGGATTTCACTGGGGATAGGGCTCTGTGTGAAATAAAACTACAATTTATTTTGAATGATTAAAGTATAGTCTGACTATCAACAGGGGTCTCAAATATTACGGGTCTGTAATTTCTTGCAGGGTCAGGTAGGCAAAATGGAAAAACGAAGCCTGTGCAACCCTGATCAGGCTTTTAAATTTATTTATTATGATCTTCCTCCAGCTGTTGCATCCAAACCCATCATTTTAGAACCTCTCTCTGCCTTACAGGATGGTTGCCAGCAAATGGGAACGGTGAGAGACAGGATAGAAATCAGCAGTGTAGCTTTCTGCCAACTCAAGATGAGTGGAGAAAGAGTATTTCCTTCTCTGAAATGCCCCAGAGATAAAAAAATGAATTGGCTCCAGTTCAGCACTTGATGTTATGTATATGTAAATAACGTAGTTGCACTGACAATATATAAACTACAAATATATATGTTTGTAGCTTTAAGGAAAAATACTGTAATGTATTATGCTGTGTTCTGGTTGGTTAATTATGCTACAAGTTGCCATAAGAGGAAGCTATAGATCATGGTTTAATTCTCTTTCTCTTTTTCACTGATGATCTCTCTTGATACAGATACTGACTGACTATGGACCGATACTGACTAACCCTGTTTATTTTGATATTCTGTTGATATCGAAGGTTATTTGTTGTATTATGGTTTGATATTTGTCTGCTGTAAAAGACATGGAACCGGTAAGAAGACTTTATAACTAGATGTAAGAAGACTTTCTAACTGGATATTTCTGCACTGTTAAAAATGTGTATGACATGGACTGTTTATTGGACTGTGCTATTTCTTCAAGTAAACATTAATACAACTTGTTTAATTCTGTGTGGCTATATATTTCTTCATAGCTGTTCTCATAAAATGTTTTCCGTGTGCATATCCTTTTTATACAAGGGTTACTCTGCACATATCCTAACACTTGACATTCAGTTATTCAGTTCCACGTGCTAAGCCATAGTCTAATTTTCTTGGCATTTATGTTGAACTCAACTGCTTGGTTTGAAAACTAGTTGCGTGGTACAATGGTGGGATTCCATTTTTTGCACTACCAGTTCTGTGGGCATGGCTTGGTGGGCGTAGCAGGGGAAGGATACTGTAAAATCTCCAGTCAGAGGTGATATTTGCCAGTTCTCTGAACTACTCAAAATTCCAGCTACCAGTTCTCCAGAACTGATCAGAACCTGCTGAATACCACCTCTGGCATGGTAGATAAACCCTAACAATAAATCTAATAAGACAGGAGATGTTCAATGATTCAAACATACTCTGGCCCAGGGGTGGGATTCAAAATTTTTAACAACCAGTTCTGTGGGCATGGCTTAGGTGGTGGGTGTGGCTTGGTGGTCATGTGTCTGGGTGGACATGGCTTGGTGGTCATGTTATTGCTGGATGTGGCCAACTCAATATCACTCACATCAAGGCACACATCTCCTCGCCTGGCCTTTCAGGACTGTGGGGATGCTGCAACAGCCATAAGTGTGAAAAATGGTCATGTCACTTTTTTCAGTGCCATTGTAACTTTGAATGGTCACTCCACACAAGCAAAGTACCAGCAAAGGAGGGGGAAAAAACTTCAGAGAAGTTCCAGAGACAGGAAGTCTAGTCCTGCAAAGAATGTAACAAGGGTTAATGGAGAGGCAGTTTCTGTAAGCAACACCAGAATGTTTCCTTCCTGCCTTCCTTACAGGATTAGGCCCGTAATTTCTCCTAACAACCTGTTCTCTAAACTGCTTAGAATGTTAACAACCGGTTCTAGAAAATGGGTGCGAACTGGTAGAATCCCACCCCTGCTCTGGTCCATGCACAATAAGAAAACAAAAATGATTTGCGCCCAATCTCATAAAAGCCTAGCAGTGTTTTCCTCTCATTTAAACTCAGTGGTCCCATCAACATCAGAGTGTTTACTGAGGAAAAAACAATTTTCAGAGTCATTCAGAATACAAGGAAGGTTGGAACTAAGGATGCCTCCAGGGGCAGCATAGGTGGGAGCTACTCCAAAAAAAGCCAGATTCTTGGGGGGAGAGGTTAATTCTATGTATATATTCTATTTCCCCCTTTTTCTTTGTTATGTTTTTCCTATTAATGTGTGAGTGTGTGTGTGTGTATGTGAAAGAGAGAGAGAGGGTGGAGGGAGGGAGGGAGGGAGAGGGATAGAAGAGAACAGGAGGAGGAATTTATGTTTGTAGAGACAAATGTTGACAAAGGGGCAGTAGGGATTTTTTTTTTCAATCCTGCCTTTATTACTTTTATAAATAAAGATAAAAAATAAATGGAGAAGGGATTGGAGCCTGATTTGCATACTTTGAAAGATTTTTTGCAGAAAATGAGTTCATATCTTTTGGAGATATGGTAGGAGCTGGAATTTTCTGGGATAGAGATGTTTAGAATGTAAACTGACAACTGCAATTTAGAACTGACTGTGGGAAACATCAATTAGAGCCATGAAAACTGTGGGAAGATAAAAGCTCCAAATTAAACCCATGAGGGTATAAAGTGGGACGGTTATTTTTAATTGTCAGAGGCAATAATCTGTTATTTATTTACTTGTTAAATTTGTCACCTGACTCTCAATGATTCTGTGCAGCTCATATGTAAATTCATTTTTAAACATACAATAAGAAGCAAAACTAAAAGAATAAGAGATGACAAAGGTGAGGCAAACCAGACTGTGACAAAAAAGATAGAAACTCTGGCAATCTAAGAAAGCCTTCATTCACCCTTGCCAAAGGCCTGAAAAAAAATACAGATCTTATAACAGGGCTTCACTTCTGCTTTTACTGTAAATATTTACTTCATTCTGTTAGGGATGAAGAAGTTAGGAAGCTTCAGCCAGATTGTAGCCTATTGACTGCACCCTAACTGCTCAGTATCAAACTTAACTAAGGTAGATTGTTCTATTGTTTTCTTTCTCTCCTGAATGAAATCTGTTAACTTGTGATTCTTAAGGTTTCTGAAAAGGTTTGAACACACTATAAAACAAGATATATCCATGATGAAATTAGCACTGGTATGAGACATTTCATGAGATATGAGGGCAGGGAATTAAGTTGGTGAATTCCAACACAATTGGATGGCATCAGATGGGGACTTGATGTGAACAATCACAAATAAACTGCTTTGAACCTGCTACTCTACTGATTCATAGAACCTGTTTTAAATTTTAGGAATTATAGTCTAATACATCTAGAAAGGTATGAAAAACTATTTGATTTTTGCATTGGGGCTAGTTTTGGACCCAAATTAGTGGAAAAGTCCCCTCAAGCAGGAAATGAAACATTAGTCAACACTGTATGTTGTAACATCTTCTGTGTGACAGATTGCAATAATGAACATTAGTTTTTACCATTTTAGATGACCAATCCCAACACATCCCTGTGGAGCTATGTCTCCACCATGCCTCCGGAGAGGTTCAATGGCTTGTATGAAGAATTTCCACATACTCTACGTTGTATCCTAGGGGAATGGCTGGAAACTGAGCCATGGTAAGTCTGCTAAAAAGGTAATGAATGGTAAATTTAATCACCTCTGGCAAGGTGTGGTTTTTAATCCCACGTTACTAATGTACAGGTGGGTATAGCTTGTTCTATTTCCATCTGATTATTTTATTGACAGATCATAAATTTGGAATAATTCCTCATTCGACAGAATTGTGCTATAGTTATCATTTCTAGATCATCCTTACATTTCAGGCTTTGACTCAGAAATCATCTTAGTCAATCTCTTAGAAATCCATGAGTAATATGAAGAGAATATATAATAAGATGGGTAATATGTCTTCATTTTTCTCAGATCTTTCCAAGAAAGTTGACAATGCTAAGTGAGGTTTAAGAGTGTTACCCTTTTCTTGGTAATGATTTACGTGATAGATTAGGTTGGGAAGAGTCACAAACTTAGCTAGGAGAATATGTATTCTTGTGAACAGGGTCTTTCTGTTATCAAAATGTTGCAAACTAAGTTTTCACTCAAATCAAAGCTCCAAGTGTCTTTTATTACCTCTCACATGCCCTACTAGTACACTGGCCTCACCTCAGTGGGGTTTGTTTGGCTCTTTCTCAGCCTCCTTGTTGGAGGCTTCCTCCTTCTGACTGTTGTAATCCAAATTGGACTTGTTGCTTGTTCCCTTTCCACTTGCTCCTCTAGTTTTGGTGTTGTTGCTCTGTCCACCATGCTCTGGATGGTTACCGATGCTTCTGCTTTCTACTGCTGCCTGCCACCATCATTAAATTTCTTCTCTCTGCTGGCACTGCTCTGCCCAACATTTTCAGGACTTCAACTTTGACTGTCAGCTTCTTTTCCTTTCTTTTTCATGTTCCTCATTCCTGCTCCTTTCCTCCAGATCGCTTCTTACTCCCTTCCATTGTTTCAATGGCCTTCTTTTTCAAGGACCAGCTTCTTTATTCTGGCAGAGTAGGAGTCTTCATAGACAAAGGCAGAAGAAATAGCACGGGGAACTTTGAAGAGGGAGATGGCTTGGGTGCAGGCATAGTAGCCTGGATCTCTACCCTTCATTATTTGTACCTTTTTTGTCCTATCTCCCTAGGGAATTTATCAACAGATCAGATTCTTTCTGTACTCTTCTGGCTGGAAGGCTGCTGTCTGCCATGGTGGAGAAGATACGAGATCTTGCCAACAAGAACTGCAATTCTGCTGCTCAGATTCTTCAGTTTGTTGCCAACATTGAGGTATGGAAGGATGTAATGTGAAGGTGGTATGTCACCGAAAGGATCCTCTTCGGTCCTACAACAATGCGCATATCTTGTGTGTGTGTCATCCATCGTAATGCTGAAGCCTGTGGTTTAAACTTCCATCTTCTTTTCTAGACAGCAGAAGAAACGAGAGTTCCTTCTACTGTTGTCTCCTTTTTAAAATGGTAGGAAAAACGATCTGGGCTTTAGCTTAACTAAACTAAACATTTCAGGCAGCATTCCCTAGATTAAAGAAAAGGGGTGTCTTCCTGTCTGGGATGAGGGAAATAATTACAAAGATTGCTGATAGTCAATGCTTTACTGTCTCGTAACTGAGTTGAGTTGTTTCATCACAGAAAAAAAAATAGGCCTTAGGAGGGGTTTCCTGATTACTTAATTTGCCAGAAAAAGGCAAGAATAGGCATATTTTCATCTGCAGTTCCAGCAGGGAATCACAGCCAAGCAGTTCCAGCAGGGAATCACAGCCAAGCACTGCAGGCTGCTTCTTGAAAATTGAACCTCACGGATCTCAATCAACCAGAGACCAATTCAGAATTTGATCTGTGTGCTTTCCAGCCAGTGTATGGGAATTGGATAGTTAGGTAGCAATTGTGAGCTGTTCCCTTAAGGGAATGCATCATGGTAAATGTAGTTAAGGTATCCTGGGAAATGTAGTCCATGTCACGTGACCACATCTGTAAACCTAATTGGTCACTAAATTGACCCTCGATGGGTTGGGGGAGTTTTCCTCATTCTTGGCTGAACTCATGGACTCGTGGTAACTGTTCTACCTCTATCATTACAAGATGGGAGAAAAAGGATAGGAGATAAAACATCTTTTTACCTACAAGACAGATATGCAAAAGATTGGCCATTAAAGAGCTTCATCACAAATGTGAGTTATGAGGATACCTGATGAACCAATAAAAGTACTTTGTTATGGATGTTTTGTGGATTTTATCTATCTGCATCTGTATGGGATACAGAATAATAAAAAGATGTGGTTTTTTGAAGTCCTGAATAAAGACAGTTAATTTGGATTTGTGATAAAGCAAAGTAATGTTGAAGCCAGGAGTGAATGTGGAATGCTAAGCTCTGTGCCTCAGTTTGAATTGCAGGGAGGGGTAAGAATTCCCCTCTTCCCCTTTTACACAAGAGACTTTTCAAATATCCCATGCTTTGGCTTTCAAAGGCAATCAAATTTGCTTCCTTTGATCCTTTTTTTCCCCTCTTCCTTTACTGAGGCAAGATTCCTTTGTCTTCGTATCAAGCCAGGAAGGGGCAAATTCCCCCTCCTTTTTTCTTCAGAATAGTCTGTAATTGGGTGCATAAGATTTTTGCTTTAAGTTTTGCATTCAAACAAAACCTCCCCCCTCCCACATACCCTCCCACCAGACCCCAAACCCAGAAAAAAAAGAAAGTAAATTGCAAGCTTCCTGTTGGTTTGCCCTAGGGGCATATCTCTGAGATTGATGATTCTGAATTAACATCTTTTTATGCAGCCATGCCAGTTGTCATGACTCCACAGAATCCCCATGCATCACACTATATTTTGATTCATACCTGCTTCTGCATTGGTACATGCTGTTGCAGTCAGGAGTTTCCTATTTGTACAGAACCTTGAAATTGCACCAAAAGGAAGTCAGGACCACATGCAAAAATTACCTGACAATGCTCTTTGATAGCTAGGAGGCTCCTTGAGCTTCAAGAATGGAATCTGACTTACTTTTAGTGATGTTCACTGACTACCTTGGCTCAGTCTTCCTTCAACAATCTTAGAGAAGGGCATTTTTTTTTAATCTACATTTTTATTTAGGTGTTCATATGATTTTATTATGTTGTTCTAAACTGCCCAGAGTCACTTAGGCGAGATGGGTGATGTAGAATTTTACTAAATAAATTAAAAAAAAAATAGCTGGTACATCAATTCTAGGTGAACATTGTGGGGAAGAATAGTGGAAGGGAAGAAGGATGACAAGTATTAACAGATGACCCCTTCCTAATAATTATAGAGCAGATATCGGAAAGATCCACTGCAACTGGCAAATATTATAAAAAGGATCTTGGAAGCAGAGCAAACAGCAGTTCACCAGCAGGTAAGAGATTTGCCACATCTGTTTCTGACACCTAAATAATTGCTCGGATTCTTAAATTCCATCTGTTAGATAATGGTTAAAAATGGAAGCAGGGCAGCTATTATTTGTTGCTAAGGAGCCCCCACAACTTCCAGTGATTGCAAAACTCATTCTAGACCTTGGCATCCCAAAGTTGCCTATGCCTTCCATGTTACAAGCTCCATCAAATATCACTTCTCTCTTTATTTGTATTTGTAAAATCAGCATAAGAGATACAAGCTATGCTAAAAATCTGCTGCTTCCAGTCTCTTTTGACTGCTGACTTAGGACATTTCATTGTGTATAGCGGGGGTATCAAACTCGCATCGTCACTGCGGCATCATATGCATTGGTGGAATTCTACCAGTTTCCCTACCAGTTTGGTGATCGCACACTTCAGGTGTTTGTGCGTGCACCTAACGTGGGGAGGGCCGATCCTGCGCTTTTCCCTTCTTTCTCCTCTCAGCTGATCATGGGAGCTTTTTTTTACTACCAGTTTGGCTGAACCGGTAGCATTTCACCACTGGTCATGTGACTTATTGTGACTTTCCCCCCTTCGCTAAACCAGGCATGGGTATGGCCATGGCATGGTTCATCCAGCCCGCGGCCCACGAATTTAATAACCCTGGTATATAGGGTCTCTGGCCTGTAAGGTCTCTGGCCTGATGTATCCTTCCAACTTTTATTACCCGAAAGAGTTCTGCCTAAAAAAGCACAGCAGGGAGATTCATGTCTTATTTCTCCCTCTCGCAGCATCAACATCTTCCCCTTGTCATCGAACGTCAGCGTGAAGAACTGATGTTTCGATTCAGCCTACAGAAGCTGCAATACAGACTTCAGGAGATTCAAGCTCTCTGGGAAAGCTTCCAGCAGATGAAGGGCAACACCAGAGGTAAGGACATAACACAAGGAACATTTGAGAAGTCTGGGCACTGAAAACGGAGTGAAAATACTGTACCCAAAAAATAAACATAAAAACCATCCCTTCCAGTCTTGCTTGCTTGGTGCACATACAACAAGGAATCTTGGCAACAGAACCACCCATGGTCGATCCTAGCCATATATGGACATCCAAGATATGAACTTAGGGTTCATATAAAACTCTTTAGTGGATCAAACTCCTGTCATATTTCACTGTGATCAGTACAGTACCGATATTAAAAACTCTTATGTACAGTCTTATAATTATTACATAGTCATGCAGAGTATCCTCACTATTAATAAGTCATTTGAGTTTTCAGAGTCAATCTAGTCCAGAAAATGTCAATGTAAGCCACGCAATTGTCTCAGAAGTGCTTTTTCCTTGAACACATTTCCACTGATGGATGATGATTGGATGAGAAGTGCAACATCTGCAAGAAAAACAAAGAAAAGTCCAGTTGCCTTTTGAAAAAGCACTTTTGAAAACACAATGACCTGAATGATTGAGAATCTCCATAGGCAGTAATAAGTGGCATAAATTTATACTTGTGGAGTGGATACTGTACTGTACTAAGTCCTAAGCAATCACCCAGAGTTGCTTTATATGTGGTCGTATAATTTTTTTTAAATAAATAAATTTTCCATCTTAAAAGAAATATTTTTTAAAATGAAAAGGATTCTTTTTCACATATGTTAATACACCCATACCCTTTTTTTTTGCATTGCGGATTGACTAAGCAAAGGAAATCAACAAAGGCAGGAAGAAGGGATATGCTGCTGCTGAGATGTTTTTGTATGAATTTTTATATGGATTTTATATCTTTTTACTTGAAAACTGTCACTTAGACAGTGAGACAGGTAGTAGATATGTTTGCTTTTTAAATGAATAAATTGCCATATTCCTTATCTCTTCAATCTATGAGTGGAGGAAAACATATAACTGAGAAAATTCATGCATGGCAGATCCATGTCCTGGCTTCAAAGAGATACTACAGGTATCCTCCGAGTGGTTACTAGTGATGGTGACGTTCCTCCCTGCATGGGGAAGCCAGGTTGATGGGAACTTGTCCTTTGGAATCGCTCCCTGCAACATCACCTGATATTATAACATCTGCTTTGTTATTTGTTGTGCTCTGAGACTGGGATTTTTATTACACTAATTTGCATTTGAAGGACTGTACCAGAACACTGCAGCTTGATGATAAGGGAAGAGTCATCACACATAACATATGATGATTAGGGAACTGGAGGCTAAAACATATGAAGAATGGTTGCAGGAACTGGGTATGTCTAGTTTGGTGAAAAGAAGGACTAGGAGAGACATGATAGCAGTGTTCCAATATCTATGGGGCTGCCACAAAGAAGCTATTCTCCAAAGCATCTGAGAGCAGGGTAAAGAAGCAATGGGTGGAAACTAATCAAGGAGAGAAGCAACTTAGAACTAAGGAGACATTTCCTGACAGTTAGTACAATGGAACAACTTGCCCCCAGAAGTTGTAAATGCTCCAACACTGGAAGTTTTTAAGAAGAGATTGGATAACCATTGGTCTCAAGTAGTGGGGGGTTTCCTGCCTAGGCAGGGGGTTGGACTAGAAGACCCCCACGGTCCCTTCCAACCCTGTTATTCTATTCTATTCTAAATTCATATTAGCCCTCGCTTAACTCCTAGTCGTCCAATCTTCTGGGATAAGAGTAAAAAATTTAGTCAAAATACTTTGGCAAGCAAGAAAAGAAGTTGAGAAGAAAAGAGATAACAAGGGAAGTTATAGCCACATCCTGACAGCATCAGTGTCGTCTTTTTGTTTGCTGCATAGGACATAAAATTAAGAACGGATGACCTGCCTTTGAGTCTTGTCTCTTTTCCCTAATCGTCATCCAGAGCGATGCCATTTGAGCTACTCTGGGCCTTCCATATTATTCCCATGTTTCAGTAGAGCACAGGGTTCTTCGCTGCCTCCCATGTGCATCAGAGCCAAGTTTAAAATTTTGGTACTTTCCAGGATCTGATTTCTCTCATCTCTTCCCATAGTTTTTTCTTAAATGCTCTTCTAAATAGGGTCTTTTTTTGTTTCTTCCTTCAATTCCTTCTGCCACAGCTACTAGTTCTGGGATTTTAAGCGTCTAGATTTATGACCCTAAAATCAGCTCAATTTCTCTCTGTGAACATGTTACAACTTTTTGAAAGGGGTTTAAAGCAGTGGTGGGATTCAATTTTTTTTTACTACCGGTTCTGTGAGCGTGGCAGGGGAAGGATACTGTAAAATCTCCAGTCGGAGGTGATATTTGCTGGTTCTCCAAGCTACTAAAAATTTCCGTTACCAGTTCTCCAGAACTGGTCAGAACTGCTGAATACCACCTCTTATTTAAAGACCTTTTTATTGGATTAGTGTGTGTGTGAGTGTGTCTGTATGTGTGTGTGTGTGTGTGTGTGTGTGTGTGGTCTGGTTATTTCAGCCTCTTCTTATTTAATTGTCAGCTTTCTATTAACATCTGCTTCAAATTATGAATACCCTTGGTCTTAAGCTCGCTAATGTTATTTGATTGATTCGTAATTATTGTTTGTTTATTTTTTCATTTCTTACCATGCCTTGGTAAATAATGATAAACTTATTATTAAGCAAACAGAAGAAGGTTTTCTCTGGGTTTGTCCAGGGACAAATAAATGAAGCACTTCCCATTTAACAACAGTAGATAAGATACATCTGTGCATTAGCACATATCTGATCCATTTTGTTGTCAACATTTGAAAAGCGATCAACCCATAGAGATATGGACGTGAAGGGCCAAATGGAACATGTCTGGGCATGTGCATAGCATCTGCCAGGAACACAATATAGCAAGTCTTTTCCCAGGACTGCATATCGGCTTCAGGCAACAGCCGTGCGAGTCCAGGAAAAGATGCAGCTAATTTAAAGGGTTTTGTATCTAAATCCATTTTTGTCATTTGATCTGGATCACTGTATAGACTTAAAAATGTAATATTCCAATTGGTCTTTTTTATGGATTATTTTAAAACATCCATTGGGATAAAAATATGTACAGGTAGCCCTCATTTAGTGACCATAGTTGGGACCCGCAATTCTACTCAGTTGTTAAGAAACTGGTCGCTAAATGAAACCACAACTGTGCTTATATAAATTTTTATTGAAGTTTAACTGAATAGATACCAAATACAGAGAGAAATGAAGATAATAAAGAGAAGCAGTTTGGCTTAGTGGTTAAGGTACCAGGCTAGAAGCCAAGAAACTATGAGGTATCAGGCTAGAAAGTGGTAGATTGTGAGTTCTAGTCTTGCCTTCCCATGAAAACCAGCTGGGTGACTTTGGGCTAGTCACCCTTTTTTAATTCAACCCAGCTCACAGGGTTCTTTGGAGAAAACAGGAGGAAGAAAAAGTATTGTGTGTGTTCACACCTTGAGTTTTATAAAACCAGTAAAGGTGGGATATATATATAAATAAAATAAAAATAAAAGGAACATGGGGAAGGAAAAAGAAGGGGAAAGAAGTAACGAAGAAAGAAAAAAAAGCAGTGGCTTTCAACTTTTTTCAGTGCAGTAAAGTACAAAATAGAGTTCTATCGACTTTTTACTTTTACATCATTAGTGAATATTAGCCACTTCTATAACAGCAAACTAATCGGATCAACCCAAGTGTTTGTATTTTTTTTCCTGTTCTGAGCACAAAACGGTCTAGAAAGCAGAACTGGGTGCGTTGTTTCCTAAATTAAAACAATTAATTTTCCATCTCTGCCTGCTCTGTCACTTTTTCCATCCATTCTTCAGAAACCACAACCATGCTCATGATCCTACTTTAGCTTTCCCTTGGTTTATCCACTGTGAAGGTCACAAATATGAGGATTGGTGATAAAGTTACTTTTTCATCACTTTTCTAATCGTGAACAGTCACTAAATGAAGCAATTGTGAACTACCTGCATCACTTTTTATTATTTGTTGTTTCTATAATGCACGCTCAAACTTCCCTAAAATATGTTTTTAGCACAAATTTCTCTCATGGTCTTTCTTTTAAAATTATCCTTGAAATGAACTCTTGTTTTTAACATAGCGACTGTCTAAAATATAAAATTTAAAGCCTTATAAACCCATACAAAAATGTATTTTGGATATATAATTTTCAAGGGTTATTTTATTAATATTATTATTGCCTTGAAAAATGTGGATGCTGGTAAATTTCATTCATTCATTCATCCCATTCAATCATACCTGCCTCCCGCTCCAACTATCAAAGTGGTGGGATAGTCCATATTAAGGATTATTCAGCGGAAATCCACTGAATATTGTTTTTCTAATTATTACTATATTGTTTTTCTAATTTATTACTATAAAACCTTCTATAGTTGTTGTTAACCTTGCATTTGTGTTCCTCAGCTCCACTGTCAAAAAATTCAATGGACTGTCAATTTCCAATGCAAGAGAACCTGCCAGCAAGTGTAAGTTACCAACATTACAAATAATTTATTATGGAGTCTTGGGTTTATTTGCTATTTTCATTTTTTAAAGTTACTTTTTCTTTTTTTTGCTGTTTAAACTCTGAGTCCACAGTTTCCAAATGGTCTTAAAAAAAACAATTAAACTACTTAAGTGACAATTCTATTAAAAATAACCGAAAACTGAAGCTGCTCAGTAAGATAATAAATTAAAATAATAATTGTCATTAAAAACTCAAGCAAACTGAGTAGATTTTTAGCTTAGGCTCACTCTTCAATCTCAAATGATTTAAAAATATGTTCCAATATGGGGATCTGTGTAAGAGAAGGCCCTCGGTGAGGTTGGGATTCATTTTTGTGGGGTTGGAGTCTTAATGTGCAATAAAATATTTATTAGAAGTTATTGATGTGCCAATAGGGGAAGAGAGTTTCAGGAAAGCTATATTTCAGCAAACATTTCCTGGAATGGTAGGTCTATTGTTCCTCTTTTGGAAGAATTCATCTATAACTTCTTATGTTAAGGGAAATTGAGAAAACATTCTGGTTATGAGGAGCATGTCCTCAAATTTTGTTCTATTTGTCTTTTGAAAAACTAGCAAGAAATTGAGACTCCATATCAGAAGTTGGGAACCATGGCCCTTTTATGACTTGTGGACTTCAACTCCCAGAATTGCTGAGCTGGCTATGATTGATTTATGATCATAATTGAGCCTGGAATTACAGTCATTAGCCAATTATTAAGCAGGTTACCATGTGGCCATACCTAATTTTACAACTTTTTTTTTTTTGCAGTGGTTGTTGCTAAGCAAATGTGGTGGTTGTAAAGACAGTTCCATAGTCATTAAACAAACTTTGTAGTTATTAAACAAACCCCTTGTCTGCAATGGTTTTTTTTCTTTTTTCTGGAAACCAGAAGCAAACATCGATTTTACAATCACCTGAACACAGAATACTGTAAACAGTTGTCAATGAGGGCTGATGCTCAAAATGCAGTCATGTGACTGCAGGTTTTGGGGGAGGCTGTTGGACCTTTGAATCCAGCTGATAAGTACCTTTTCTGGGGTCCATTGTAACTTTGAATGGCTGCTAAGCGAGTGATTGGAAATTGAGGACTACCCACTTCCGGTTTGGGCTTCTTTGGCAACAGACTGAAATCTGTGATTGTGCGCGGTTTCAATCCGTGCTTGCTGCCGGAGCACCCCAAGCCGGCTGGATTCGGGGCTAAGCCACCCCATAGAGGTGGTTAAGGGGGGGAGACCACCAGCAGGGTCGAGGAGAGCTGCATCTCTCCTCCCCAGCAGGCCATTACTCTCATTCCCAAAGGCGGTTGCAGCAGTGGTCAGAAATGGCCACCTCAAAGAAAAACCCGACCGGAAAAGATTGTGCAGGAGGAAGATAAGAAGAGAAAGCTTTGACTGACTGGGTTGAACTGAAAAAGCAATAACATAAGGTACCCTGGTACTTGAACTATAAAAACATTGTTCCCAAAGAAGAGAAAAGATTTGGGTTTTTTTTTCTTTCCTTCCCCATACTGACAGCTAAGAGACTTAAGTAAGAAATTGAAAAAAATTCACTTTGACATTAATAGGCATTTAAGCTGAAAATAAAATGTCAAAGGGATAATAAAGATTTCTTGAATATTTAAAAACTTTTAAAAGAAGGAAAGGAGAGAAAAGGAAAAAACAAAAGGGTGGCATCTGGAAAAATGGAGGAGACCACCTGGAAGTAAAAGGAATTAACAGTGAAACCTTAACAAGATTCCTAAAAATACGGACTTCCGGTTTGAGCTTCTTCGGCGACAGACCGAAACCTCGTTTCTGCGAGGCTTCGATCCGTGCTCGCCACTGGAGTGCCCCAAGCCGGCTGTTTTTGGGGCTAAGCCACCCCGTAGAGGTGGTGAGAGGGGGGAGACTGCCTGCAGAGTTGAGGAGAGCCACATCTCTCCTCCCCAGCTGGCCATTACTCCCTTTCCTGAAGGCGGTTGTAGCGGTGGTCAGAAATGGCCACCACAAAGAAGAACTCGACCGGAAAAGAATGTGCAGGGGGAAGATAAGAAGAGAAAGTTTTGGTTGACTGGGTCAAACAGCAAAAGCAACAAATAAGGTTCCCTGGAATTGAAACTATAAAAAAAAACAATAACATTGTTCCCTAAGAAGATTTTTCAGCTGTGAAGGAGAGAGAAAAGGGAAAAGATTTGGGTTTTTTTCCTCCTTTTCCTATACTGACAGCTAAGAGACTTAAGCAAGAAATTGGAAAAAAATCCACTTTGACATTAATAGGCATTTAATGCTGAAAATAAAAAGTCAAAAGGATAATAAAGATTTCTGGATAATCAAATGCTTTTGAAAACAGGAAAGGAGAGAAAAAGAATAAAAGGGCAGAATCTGGAAGGGAGGAGACTGCCTGGAATTAAAAAGAACTTACAGCAAAATCTCAACAAGACTTCCAAAAGATACATTTTAACTGAAATATCGCAACAAAAATCCCAGGAAGAGAAAGTGGAAAAAGAAATAAGAAGAAATAATTTGGGACTATTTGGATT
The DNA here is from genome assembly GCF_900518735.1 of Pseudonaja textilis. The sequence continues at coordinate 2,911,512 of NW_020769371.1, forward strand.
ACTTGATGATTTCTGGATTTTTGGTTATTGTATTTGAATGACTAAAATCAATCGGGTGGTTGTTTAAAACTGTTTAAAATGGCTCCACTTTTAGAAGAACTGAAAATGGAACTTTAAAAGTACAAAGAAGATGCACAAGAAGGGAGAGGTTCTTTTGGCTTCGTATTTCAGTTTTTAGAAATGGAGATTTGGAATTATGAGAAACAACAAGAAATGCCTGCAGAACAAGAAGATTGTAACAAAGAAGAAGCCATCTTTAATGAACAAGTAATCTTAGGTGGGGGGAAAAAGGAAAGGGGGGAAAGAGAATGGAAAATTTAAGATTGGGAAAAACAACTCCAAAAAAATAGAGTGAAAAATAAGTATAAAATCAGAAAGCAACAGAAGAGGGAAACGCAGAAGAGACAATTAGAAGTAGAGAGACAAGGGTGTAAAAAGGGGAGGGAGAAGAAGAGAGGGAAGAAAGAAAGGAAAAGAAGTTATAAAGGCAGAAACAAAATATAGAGAAACAGGGCCTATGTAGAGATAATGGGTGAAAAGTTAATGGAAAAGGATTCTGCAAAGGTACATAAGATAGTATCGTTATATTAGAAACAGAAATAATTTTAGAAAATATGAAACAATGTATGATTAAAATGTTTGATAAAATTGCTATCGTAATTCAGTGGAATGCTTGTCAATAAATAAATGTAACAAAATGAATATTTAATGATTTACAAAAAATATGTGAAGAGAAATAAGGGAACAATTAATTATGGAGATTATATGTGTCTTTAAGGAAGTATGATATTTAATTGAAAAGAAGTGTGAAAGATGTTAAGATTTTAATGATTATTAATGATAGAACTGAATTGGAATGGAATGAGGGTTTATCATTACATATATTAAAATCTTTTTTTTTTAAGGATATAGGGTGTATTATAAGAATGTACCAGCAGAATTCAATTGGAAGTTATGTATTATGTATTATATTGAAGGTCATAACCTTAAGGTATATATTGAAGTTTAAATAAGAGTTGAATGGATGTAATTAAAAGATATAAAGGTGTCATTCTCCAATTAGTAACTACAGGAGAAAATTTGTTTAATGAGAAAAGATAATATGAAATTGAAACAGAACAGACAAAAGTATAAATATAATGATTTGAATTGAGATGCGGTAATCAAAATAAAATTGAGAAAATTAAAAGAGGGGAAAAACTATATAAAAATGTAGAATAATATAAGATATGGAATAGAATAAAAAAAGGAGCATGAAATTGAGTTTTGTGTCTGTATAATGAAGTTCAACCCAGGACCATGCTATTTTCAAAAAAGATGTTTTACTTGTATTTTGTATGTGTGAAAACCCAAATAAAACTTTATTAAAAAGAAAAAAAGAAAAGATTCCTAAAAATACATTCTAACTGAAACTTTGTAACAAGATAATAGAACCCCAGGAAGAGAAAGTGGAAAAAAGAAACAAGAAGAAACAGCTTTGGACTATTTGGATTATTTGGTGATTTTTGAACTTTTGGTTATAGGATTTAAATGACTAAAATCAATTGGGTGGTTGTTTAAAAATGTTTAAAATGGCATCACTCTTGGAAGAACTGAAAATGGAATTTAAAAAAATAGAAAGAAGATGCACGAGAAGGAAGAGGGTTTTTTGGCTTCATATTTCATTTTTTAGAAATGGAGATCTGGAACTATGAGAAACAACAAGAAATGCTTGAAGAACAAGAAGATTGTACCAAAGAAGAAGCCATCTTTAATGATCAAGTAATTCTATGTGGGGGGAAAAAGGAAAGGGGGGGGAAGAGAATGAAAAATTTAAGATTTGAAAAAACAACCAAAAAAAGAACAGTTTGAAAAACAGTTACAATATTAGGAAGAAACAGAAGAGAGGATTATAGAAGAGAGAATTAGAATTAGAGAGACAAGGGGTCAAAAAGGGGAGGGAGAAGAATAGGGGAAGAAGGAAAGGAAAAGAAGTTATAAAGGGCAGAAACAGGATATAGAGAAACAGAGAAAACGTACAAGGATTAAAGGTATAAGCCTATTTAGTAGACATAGAGATAATGGGTGAAAATTTAATTGAAAGAGAGGATTCTGCAAGGATACATAAGATAGCATTGTTATATTAGAAATAGAAATGAATTTAGAAAATATGAAACAAGTGTGGTTAAAGTGATAGATAAAATACTTATTGTAATGTAATGTAATGTTTGTTAATAAATAATTGAAATAGAGAGAATGAGAGAATGGAATTAGGAAAGGATGGGAACATTTTAATTGTTATTAATGATTTATAAAAATTTAGATGAAGAGAAATATGAAAAAAAGTATGGAAATATTGCAAGTGTTCCTAAGGATGTATGATATTTAATAGAAAAGAAATGTTAAAGATGTTAATTAATATTAATGGAAGATTGTAACTAACATTAATGTTGAGCCAAATTGGAATAGAATGAGTGTATTATATATTAGTGTTTTATATATATATATATATTATCTTTAAGAACTTTGTGTGTATATTAAGAATGTACCAAGCAGAATTCGATCGGCAAAAGTTATGTGTTATAAAATAGAGATTAGATATTGAATGTTATAATGGTAAAGACATAAATTGAAATTTAAATAAGATCTGAATGAACACAAATGAAAAGATACAAAGGTGACATACTCCAATCAGTAGCTAGAGGGGAAACTTGTTTAATGAGAAAAGAAAATATGAAATTGAAACAGGACAGACAAAAGTATAAACATAATGATTAGAAAGATATTGAAACTTAGAAAAAGAAATGTAATTGAACTTAGAAAGTAATGAGATTATCAAAACAAGGTTGAGAAAACTAAGGGAAGGGAAAAATCACTGAGAAAATGTTAAAATAGTAATAAGATATGGAATAGAATACAAAGATGAATATGAAATTGAGTTTGTGTCTGTATGGAAAAGTGACAACCCGGGATCATGCTATTCTCCAAAAAAGATATTTTATTTGTATTATTTTTTGTGAAAACCCAAATAAAGTTTTTTACAAAAAAAATAAAAAAGAAATTGAGGACTACCTGGATGTAATATTCTAGCATCCTTATTAATAACTAGTCCAATACAGGTAGTCCTCAATGTATGGCCACAATTGAGCCTTAAAATTTCTATTGCTAAGTGGGACATTTGTTAAATGAGTTTTGCCCCATTTTACGACTTTTCTTGCCACAGTAGTTAAGTGAATCACTGTTAAATTAGTAACAGGGTTGTGAAGGGAATCTGGCTTTCCCGTTGACTTTGTTTGTCAGAAGGTCGCAAAAAGGGGATCACATGACCCGCAACGGTCATAAATGTGAGTCATTCCCAAGTTGTTGAATTTTGATCATGGGGATGCTACAATGGTCATAAATAGCAAAATGGTCATAAGTCACTTTTTTCAGTGCCATTGTAACTTTGAATAGGCACTAAGTGAACTGTTGTAAGTTGAGGACTACCTGTACACTCCGTTGCATGTTTAGTAAAGTGTACTAAAGGTGCAATAAATTACTTCCTTGGTCATACGTCTAGTAAGTGCATTTTTGTATTTGCATTTGGTTTAATTTCTTTTATTTCCAGGATATTTTATTTGCTTAGAACTAATAACAGTAATGACTGCCTTAAAAAAGGTAATAAAACAATGAAAGGAAGTAGTTATTAATAGTAGCAAATTCTAAAACAGGTTCCCAAGATGATATCACAAAGAATGAATCTTTATTAGATAAAGTAAAGCTTAGTCTAAACCAGTAGTTCCCAAACTTTTTCAGTCCACCACCCTCTTGGTGCTACAAGCTCATTCTCGATGCCCCCCACCGCGGGTTGGGATTCAAAGTTCTGTGGGCGTGGCCTAATTTGAGGGTGTGGCTTGCTGGTCACGTGACTGGGTGGTGTGGCTTGCTGGTCACATGACTGAGTGGGCGTGGCTTGCTGGTTGGCCGTGGCTTGCTGGTCACATGACCGGGTAGGTGTGGTTTGGTGCTCATGTGACTGGGTGGGCGTGGGCAGGTAACTGGCAAACCAAATACAAGTGGTCCTCACTTAATGGCCGGTTGTTTAGCAAGTGTTCTAATTTATGATTGGCCTCCCCAGAGCTACTTGACCTGTTTTTGGAGTTTTGACAGCCATTCACACACATACACACACACTCCCTTCTAACCCTGCTGGAGCAGGTCATTGGACTAGAATTGGCAAAGCATCTCTGATTAGATTCTAGTAGTGAATAGAATCTAATCAGAGATGCTTGGCCGATACTTGTTGATTTGTTTTATTTGTATTTCTTTATTTTATGTTGCTGAATTGCATTGACATGTGTGTCCCTTCTTGTGCACAGCCCAGAAGCTTTTGTGATTCTTTGCAGCAAAAATTACCGACCTCTGGCTTTGCTCTACTTTTCAAACGTGCAGCCACTGCCATGAAGGGACAGAAAGAAAAAGAAATAAAGAAGGAGGCGGGAGGGAGGAGAAAGATAATGAGATATTTATTCTAGTCCACTCTAGAAGGGAGTGTGTGTGTGTGTGTGTGTTCTCCTTATAATTTACCAGTACATTTTGGTTTTGCCTTCTTCGGAATTGTCACTGTAATACATTGTGGAAAAGTAATTTTTTAGGGAGGAGATCTGATCCAATGGATCCTGTTTAAAGCCTCAACAAAATGTGAGAGTTTCCTGATAGTCTTGACCATGTTTGGCCCACAAAACCTTTAATAGAAGCCAAATATGTTTCAATGTGCTGGCAAAGATTTTTCAGTGTGGAAAAGGGCCTCAATCTAAACTGGGCCTCATTTCAATCTCTCTCTCTCTCTCTCTCTCCCTCCCTCCCTCCCTCCCAGACTGGCTTTGCTCTACTTTCCTGATGTGCCTGTGGGGCGTGCGCTTCCAACATGAGTGGATGGATAGATAGGTAGAGAGAGAGACAGGTAGGTAGGTAGATATATTGGTAGATAGATAGGTAGGCAGGCAGGCAGGCAGGAAGACAGACAGATCTTTTGGATGGATGTATGTATGGGTGGGTAGGTAGGTAGGTAGGTAGGTAGATAAATAGGTAGGCAGGCAGGCAGACCTTTTGGATGAATGTATGGATAGATAGATAGGTAGGCAGGCAGACCTTTTGGATGAATGTATGGATACATAGGTAGTCAGGCAGGCAAGCAAGCAGGCAGGAAGACAGACAGACAGACCTTTTGGATGGATGGATGGATAGATAGGTAGGTAGATAGATCTATTTTGATAGCTAGCTAGGTAGGTAGGTAGGTAGGTAGGTAGACAAAAAGACAGGCAGGTAGGTAGGCAGGCAGGCAGACCTTTTGGGTGGATGGACAGACAGACAGACAGAATGCGACAGTGGCGGCACTTTGGGAAAGTAGAGCAAAGCCAGAGTGACTTTCCCAATGTGCTGGCGCCGCTGCATTCGACGCTCCAGCTCCGGTGCAACAGTCAGTGGGATGAGCCTGCGGAGCTGGCGCCTCAAACAGCCCCCTGCTGCCTCTTAGCACTCTCCCTTCAGCAGCCGCTTCCGAGAAGAGCCTGTCCCACCTCCTGTAATCCCTGACATCTCTTAGCACTGACTTCTAGGCCTTGGCTGACCAAGCAAAACCTCCCGACACTCGCCTCGACCAGGAACGCTCAACATGCCGAAAGGCCTGCCCTATGTAATTCCAGTGACACAACTACGAGGCGGCGCATCCGCTTTTACATCACTTCCTTGGGGGCGCTAAGAGGAAGCAGGAGGGCATTCGAGGCGCCGGCTCCACAGGTTCCGGTGCAACAGTCAATGGTCACCCCATTGACTGTTGCACCGGAGCCTGCGGAGCCAGCACCTCGAACGCCCCCCTGCTGCCTCTTAGCACCCCCTGCCAGCCCCCTTGCCTCTTAGCACCCCCCTAAGGCATCCCACTGCCCCCCCAGGGGGCAGTATTGCCCACTTTGGGAACCACTGGTCTAAACAAACACAGGTTAAAAGACCTTTAGGGAAAGTTGCTTGGTATAAAAAGAGAACAAAATTGGCCTTCTCTGGATTAATCAGTAACAGGAGGTGGTATTGAAAAGTTCTCTGTCTTCTTTGGTTTGGGATGGTATTTGAAATGGCACCCAAAGCAATGTGTTTGGTGCAGGAAAATAGTATTTTTGTAGCTTATTCATACTCTAAATTGCTGAAGGAGCAGAATTACAGAGTCAGAAGGGACCTTGGGCCTAGTCCAATCCTCTGCTCATGCAAGAGACCATCAACCATTCCATCCCAGACAACTCAACTGAATGTAGCCCATTCTTTGGAGACTGGAAAAATGGTGACAGTTTGATTTGGATCAAATAACATATTGCCAATTGATTGGTTTTCTAATCTCCATTTCAAAAACAGGTTCCTCAAACTCCAAGCCCTTGGGGCAATTCCACAGGCTTTTAAATAATTCAGCATGTATATGGACTGAAATTACTGTTGTTGTTATCATATAGCAATTAAATAAGGTTAAGACTGCAATCTTATACACAAATTTTTGTTTAGCTTAAAGGTAAAAAAAAGAGATCTTACACTCACGCACAAAATTGCACTGTAAATATCAAATATTGATCTTTGGGAAATTAAAAGACCAAGAACCATTTCTTGGAAAGACTTGCAGAAATCGAAGCGTTAATAAGGTTGTTACACCCCTCATCCCATTGGAAAGAATTCCCCTTCATTTCCAAGAGCCAGATGAATTCCCCACTTTGAGTAAGGATTAAAAAAACTGATGTTCACCCTGACCGATGAATTTTTAAATACCAACAGAGTTGTCAAAACTTGGGCCCTGTAGTGCTTGAGACCAGGAATTTGTATCCTTAAAGAAAAGAAAAAATACAGCTTTGCTCTATTGAGTTTAAAATTACTTTGGAGGCTACAAGAGCTCCTGTGGATCAGAGCCGAAGCACTCCCATTGAAAAAGAATCAAACAAGTTGACAAATGAGAATTTCTGATATTGTGTATATAAAAAACTAAAATTGTATCAGCATTGTAACCAGTCAAAGAATGCAGCCCATTATTCTCTTGCAGCTGTCTGACTATTTAGCTGGAGTAAAAATGATGAAGAGGTTGCCCAGAGAGAAGAATTGCATAAAACTATATATATATATATATATATATATGGCCTCTGATTTGTAATGGCAATATTGTTTGTATCTGTTCAGTTCAGCTTCACAGGCTGCTTCTCCCAAGCATTCAGGCTAAAAACCTATTTTTTCTAAATAAAAAATGAGAGGTTAAGCACCTCAATAGCCGTAGGATGTATGTTTTTCAGAGTAGAGAAAGCCAAAGCTAAAAGTGGATGGAAATTTGTCTTCTATTTTTGATTTTTTTTTCTTTCTGTCTCTTCGTCGCTTTCTCCAGTTCCTTCATGTGTTGATTCTCTCTTTCTCCCTCCCTCCCTCTCTCTCTCTCACACACATACACATAGATATTTTCTTCCATTCAATTCAGCCACACACACACACACACACACAGAGAGACAGACACACAGAGAGACAGACACACAGAGACAGACACAGACACACACACACACAAGTCAACTCATTGATTTCAGCCCTATTAAGAAATAATAATGGAATAGTAATTTGGGCTGGAATGTCTAGAATGCTTCAAACTCTTTAGTGTAAAATATTCCTTTCCGAAGCTCTAAATAAACATGTTGACATGTTGGGTCAAGTTCTACATGTGGGTTATCTATGTCTCTTCCTAGCAATCACACAATATGCATGCCCTAACAGAGTTCTCCACTGCATATCTCACATACCAGACAATGTCATTTTCTGCATATGTACTCATGTATCCCTTTTCTTAGGCTCTTCAAAGCCTTCAAGGACTGTTCATGACGATGGACAATGAGCTAGAAGACACCAAGAAGAAGGTTCTAATGAGGCTTCTGATTTGGAAGAGGCAGCAGCAACTGGCTGGGAATGGAAGTCCATTTGATGAGGACTTGTCCCCGCTACAAAAGAGGTGAGTTGTTGCCTTTTGTCAGATGAGACGTTATCATTCGAAATCTGTCAGTAGTTTAGTAACCCAACTTTTAATGCTGCTTAAAGAAGCAGTTGAATGCAAAATTGTCATGGCAATGTCTCTTATGAATCTACGTTCCCTAATAGAGGTCTGTGGTTAATGTTACCATATCTAGAGGGATCTAGTGGTGTTGATAGAAGTGTAAATCTTTACATTTGCTTGCCAGATCCTGAATGCATGAAGTGGCCTACATATCAAGCAAAAGAAAATTTCTAACCTCTATACCAGGGGTGGCAAACTCGATTTCATTGAGGGCTATATCAGGGTTGTGTTTGACCTTGTGGGAGGTGGGGAGGGCGTGGCCAGGGTGAGTATGGCCAGCTCCATATCATTCATGTTGGGGGCGTCTGTGGTCTGAGTGCTTTGCCAGCGAAAATGGGCTCCCAAGCTCTGTTTTCGGCTGCAACGGCCTCCTGCAACCCTCTGCCAGTGAAAACGGAGCTTGGGAGTGTTGCCCATGGTCCTCACAAGCTCCATTTTCAGCTGCAATGGCCTCCTGAAACTCTCCGCCAGTGAAAACAGAGCTCAGGAGGGCCGCCTATGGCCCTCCCAAGCTCCATTTTCAGCTGCAACAGCCTCCTGCAACTCTCTGCCAGTGAAAACAGAGTTCAGGAGGGCTGTGAGCTCCATTTTCACTGTCAGAGGCACTGCGGGCTGGTCCTTTGCTGTTTCCAGGGCAGCCCTGTGGGCCAGATTTAAGCACCCCATGAACCAGATCCAGCCCCCAGGCCTTGAGTTTGACACCCCTGCTGTATACAGTACTCAGCTCAACTTTTTTTAAAAAAGAGCTAAACTCTACAGCTTGTATTGATAATGCAAGCTGAATAGATTTGTATATGTCCTCTCATAGCGATTACCTGAACTAGTCCCTGCAATTTTCTTGACAAGGTTCTTTTGGAAGTGATTTACTTCCTAGGATTCAGAGAGAAGGATTGACTGAAGGTTGCCAATCTGGGTTCATGTCCCAGGTGGGACTAGAACTCACAGCTCCAGGATTCTAGGTGATGTCTTTACCACTACATCACACTGGCTTCTTATAGCTATATTCTGCATGTTTAGTATGTGTTATAACTGCTCTTGGTTCACTAGTCATGCAGAGCGATCAAGAGCTCTGCAGGAATGAACCCAATCTGAATCCAATATACTGAACCCAGTCCCAACCATTAATCATTTTTATTCCACACCCCATCTGACTGGCAATATTTTAGCAGCTATTACTTCTTGGATAGGAGTAAGGATACTCCTATAAGTGGATACGCCTTGTATCCTTTATATCACTCTCAACATAAAAGCAAAATACAGAAACTGGGCATGGCTAGTCTAGTGAAGAGAAAGATCCAGGGAGACATGATAGCTGTGTTACGTTCCAATACTTGAAGGGCTGTCACAGAGAGGAGCGGGGTCAACCTATTTTCCAAATAGGTCAGACAAAGAATAATGGATGGAAACTGACCAAGGAGAGATTTAACCGAGAAATAAGGAGAAGTTTTCTTGACAATGAGAACAATCAACCCATGGAATAGCTTGCCTTCAGATGTTGTGGGTGCTTCATCACTGGAAACTTTCAAGAAGAGACTGGACTGCCATCTGTCAGAAATGGTGTAGGGTCTCCTCCTTGGGCAGGACTAGATGACCTACCAGGTCCCCTCCAATTCTGTTATTTTGTGATACATACTTTAAGAAACTGCACGTGAACATAGAACCCCTTCCAGATGGGGCAGCCATGAGTCCAGTATTAGTGCTTGATTGTTGTTGATCATGAAGGATCTGCTATAGCCTAATGCCACGTTGGCTGGGAAATAACGGAATTGTACTGTAGTCCAAAACTTTTGGAAGGCAAAAGTTAGGGAAGTTTGTTTTAACCCTTAACAAACATAAAAGTAGGGCCCATCTTTAGTGCTTGGTAAAAAGTGACTGCTATACCCCTTGAAAAGTTTGCTTGACTCTTGGGACTTAGATAATCTTGGTTTAGATGGATGTGGGATTTCAGTCTGGGAGATAAATCTGTCATGTTTCTAACAGGTTGGAATCCCTGGTAGACATTTTGTTCCAGTTTCGCCAGCAGTTGATCACATCTGGAATTGAGCTTCAATCTCATATTCGAGAACATCTTGATGATACATTCAACTCTCTTATACAAAAGTAAGGAGAATCCCTCTCTCCAAGTGCTTTCTTTCCCCACTGGTGTCTCCTCCTATGCCTAGTATGGGGATTATTGTCTGTGGTGACTCTGAAGCCTTTTCTATCTTTCTAATTGAATATGTCTTTCATTGTTTATATCTTAGCTTGATAGATATGTTAGAGCTAATGAATTACGAGTATTTTATCTCCTAACATGTACAAAAATCCAATGTCATTCATCATTGTTTTCTGAGATATTCAGAGGAAATCATAGTCCCAGTATCGTGAATATTTGTGTATATTAGTTGTTGAACTTTTTTTTTTTTTTGAGATCTGCCTAGTCCAAATTTATGGCCTGTGACCAAAGATATTTTCTTGGAATGTTCTCTTTGATTTACTAATATTCATATTCTAATAATTAAATAATGTAGGCAGCCTATGGCTGGTAGGGTTCTGTGACTTTCATGATCTGATCAAAAGAACAGAAAAACCATTTGTTTGTATTTCACTTTTGTTCAAATACCTTGACAAAAAAAGCAAATATTTGTTCTGCAATTATTTTTGACTTCCCAATCATTTTCTTTGGCAAAACCAGCAAGGTGATTAACGACTAAAGCTGCTAACCCCTCTTCTGTCTCCGTTTCAAGGCACTGCAGTTCTAACTATAAATAGCATTTGATCTATGTAGAGTTTCAGAATGCTTTACTCACTAAGTGGATTACAGAGTCAGCCTGTTGCCCCTAACAATCTGGGTTCTCATTTTACTGACCTCAGAGGATGGAAGGCTGAGTCAACCTTGAGCCTAGTCAGGATCGAACTAGCAGTGGGCAGAGTTAGCCTGCAATACTGCATTCTAACCACTGCACCACTAGGGTCCCTAAAGTAATTTAACTGTTTTTTTTTCTATACTCTTGAAAATGATGAAGCTTAAGTTTTCCTCCTTGAACATTTATTTATTTTTATTTATTTGTATCCCATCTTTATTTTTTACAAATAACTCAAGGCAGTGAACATATCCAACAGACCTACCTCCTCCTATTTTCCCCACAGCAATCCTGTGAGGTAGATTGGGCTGAGAGACAGTGACTGGCCCAAAGTAGCCTTGTTGGTTTTCATGGCTAAGGCAGGAGTGGAACTCACAGTCTCCTGCTTTCTAGCCTGACACCTCAACCTGCAGACCAAACATGTTTTTCTGCTTGTGTGCATTCTGGCTAAATATATACTAGCCTCATTTTCTCACTTTCATGTTAAACCTGTGTCAATCTCTAGTTAGCAGAACTTAATAGACCTGATCTTTTGGCTTCCTGTTGGCTAGATTTCATCTCATGACATCCCCCAATCTTCAGCACTTTTCTCTCAATCTCTGAAAGTCAGTCTCCCTTTCAACTAAAGCTTCTTCTCATATTATGTCAGGCCTATCTGTTAATAATTACTAAGAGTAAGCAGGCAGACAATAGGAAATATATACTGAAAGGAATGTGCTAGCACTGGCTGGTTGCCTAGTGCTGCTCACTTAGGATGAGAACAAAAGGTTTGCGGGTGAAATTCCTTAGGTCTTGTCCATTTCAAGCAGGAGCTGGAGGTCACTCTGCTGTACAAATGGTCCTCCACTTACACTTATAATTGTGTCCAAAATTGTGGTTAAGTGATAGCGTTGTTAAGTAAACTGATGGTCATTAAGCAAACATGGCATTTGCTACGCAAACGTATTATACTGCATGGGTGTTTTATTTGCTGAAAATCAGAAGTAAACACTGGTTTACCGCCAAAATATCACAAATTACGTAACTGCAGCACTCTGCAAATGGCTATAAACGTGGGTTGGTTATCATGCACTTCACAATGCAGTCATGTGACTGAAGAAGGGGCAGCCATTGGAACTGGGTTGTAAGTAATTCCGGGGAGATCCAGCATAACTTCAAATGGTCACTAAATGACTGGTTGAAGACTACCCATTAACCCTGTCTTTCCAATTAATTTCAATGTAAACATTAATCCTCTAAATGCTAGTTGTCCTGACACCAGGGTGAGCACGCCAAAAGATGAGAGAGTGGGGGAAAAGGATAAGATTTTCCCTTTCACCCAACTTCCTTGTGAGTTGAATTCTGGAAACCTTCCCTGCTTTTTGCACCATTTATGCTCTTCTAGCTGTTTGGGGTCGTATTCCCTTTGATGCTATAAAAGAAGGGGAAGCCAAAGTAACATTTTAAACACAGTTGCAGTCAGGTGATTTTATAATTAGTGACCACTTTGCTTAAGGACCAACTTGCTGCTCCCAATTGTGGTTGCTGAACTAGGACTTCCTCATTACAGTATAGTCAGATTTGTAGGATTAACATTGGCCCCGCTGCATAGAACCTACCAAGAAGTTATTCATACAAAGGCTAAAACTACATTAATATTGGTCATTATTATATACACAGCAATGGTACCTGCCGGTTCTTTAGCTGGCGTTGGCCCTCAAACACATCAAGTTCTTCCCAAGAAGTAGGATGTCATAAGGTTTGGGTGTAGTATATGTGTGATTCCAAGCAGTGATGGGATTCAACTGGTGTAACAACCAGTTCGCTGAGTGCATGCGGACATGGGTTTCACACGCAGTGCATTTGAAAACAGCTCTAAAACTTTACTTCTACTGTAGCCCCGGTGAGTAAAACAGCTGAAGTGCGGCAATCCGCTCTGCCATGCCTATCACTGGGCTTCAAACAAAGGAAATATAGGACAGACTAACGCAGGGGCGGGTGGGTGCGGCCAACTCATCGCCAGAACTACCAGTTTGCATGAACCGGTCTGTACTGGCTGAATCCAACCCCTGGATCCAAGTAGCGCGGTCTTTTGTAATTGAAAGATGGAAATGCTATCAATGTGCAGGTTTTCTAATTGCCATCCAAGACTTTTTGGGATAGTACCCAATGTGCTGATTACCACTGGGACCACCATAATCAGTTTATGCCATCTTTCAACTTTGATTTTCAGAGCTTAGTCTTCTATTCTGTTATCCCCTGATATCACCACTTTAATTATCTACATTTTCTTCTTTGCAACCACAAATCTTGCAATGTGCCAAGACTATCAGTTTGTACTTGGAAATCTCACAATATTTGGTCACTTATGTCTCCCATAATTTTTTCATTACTAGCACATGATAATACAGATGCAGATGTTCCAGTGAATTATATTGGCCACAATGCAGTACTGTTGTTTATAATCAGTTTATACGATCTTCTCCCACCAGATGGATATTTCTGTTTCTTTGCACACTCTGCACTTTGAGATGACTTTATTTGGCTTGTTTAAAATAGAGAGATAAAACAACAAAAACTATTAAGATAGAAAAAGTCAAAAGTGCAGAAAGAAAAAGACATACAAAGGCTTCCTTTTTTCCTCCACAGCAAGTATGAGCATAAATTTACAAAGACTCTTACTCTATGTTTGCAACATAAGTCTGCAAGTTTTTTCTATTATTTATTTTTTCTTGTTATCAAATCCTTATGTCACTATTTCATTTGTTTGTGTTTCATGCCAAAAAATCCAAAAGGAGCTTCCAAATTAATTAATTAATTATTTTCTCTAATCAAAGCTGTCAATCTTGCCCTCTGAGCCCTCTCCATCAACTTCCCCACCCATTCTTCCATTCTAGGTAATGTCAGATCCATTAGGTGATGTGCATATAAAAGTCCTGTTGCTGTTATCAAATATGGAAACAAACTCTCATAAGGGTTTGCTCAGCTGTTTGACCATCAGTCCCAAAAGGAACATTTTGTTTTCAGTTGTATATCAGTTTATAAACTTGTCTAAATCAATGTGTGTACTTCACTCCAGACGCTTTTGACTTTTTAACATGCTGTCAGATCCGTGTATCTGCCATTCTTCAATGGAAGAAGAAGAGGGGGTGGGGGAGTTGGTACAAGTAATCCTTTTTTGATGTAACCTGAATATATTAAATCCTATATTGATTCTGTATAACTTGCATGATATACAACCGGAGGAGTGGAGCCAGATGTCTAGAAACACAGGGCTTTACCTCCCAGGGAGCCTCCAGTTGCTCTTCCCATCCTAAACCAGTTTTTTTTTCCCCCTGCCTGCTGTCTTTAATGAATATGGATGGGGAAGGGAGTGGAGTGAATATTAAATCCTGTTGCTGCTGTTCCCAGAACTAGCTCTTCTCATGCTTGAGCCTGGCTCCTGTTTCCCTTCCAGTTCCTTCTTGGTGGAAAAACAGCCTCCGCAAGTTTTAAAAACGCAGACCAAATTTCAAGCCAGTGTCCGCTTCCTGCTGGGACCTCAGTTACTCAAGCATCCGGCAACATCATTTCTGGTCACGGCTGACATTGTGACAGAGAAACAGGCCCGGGAACTGACTGCCAACCATTCTGCCTCCGTCTTTCGGTGAGAGATACCGTTGCAGACTCGGTGTATCTCTCCTGGTGGCTTTGTTTCCAAGTTTCTTTTTTTAAAGAATGTATTTGAGGTGAAAAGGGAACCAAGGCATAGATTCTTAAATGCAGATCTTAGGCAGAGAGAGAAAATTTCACACAAACTGTTCAAGGAATTGTTTTGAAATATACTTTCAGGGCTCTACATATAAGCTGTTTCACTCTTCTCTAGCTGTCTTAAAGAGAAAGAAGAGCTGCCAAAATGAGGAATGATTTATCTCATGTTAACTAGTGGATATCTGTAGTAATTTACAGAAGATTTAGAATTAGACTTAGAATAGCTTTATTGTCACTTTGAATGTACACCAATTGGCATACATTAAAATGAAATGTCATTGCATACAAAATTTGTGAAGGTGGAGAGGGTGAAGTAACTAAATGAATAAAGTTCATCTTCAACTCAAATGATACTTGGATAAGAGAAATGCATCATAATAGTTTTCCCAGGGAAGTTTTGAAATTATTCTTAATAATATGGTAAAAGATAAATTTAGGTATATGAAAACACTGAGCGCGAGAGGGAAAATTAGTAGTAGTTGAAATTATGTGCGCCAATTAGTCTCCAATTTAAAAAGCAGTCATTCTGTTATTTCTTGACAACGTTGTTAAGTGAGACATTTGTTAAGTGAGTTTTGCCCCATTTTAGGACCTTTCTTGCCACAGTTGTTCAGTGAATCACTGCAGTTGATAAGTTAGTAACCCGGTTGTTCAGTGAGTTTGGTTTCCACATTGACTTTGCTTTTGTGAGAAAGTCACAAAAGGTGGATCACATGACCTTGGGAGACACAGCAAAGTTGAAGACTTACAACTATATTGTGGTGGGCTGTTTCTTCTCTTTGAACTAATGTTTCAAAATGAAATATTTTATAAAGACAAGATTAGTTCCAGTGTTTATCCATAGGAGAACTGTTTTTAGAGTGGGAACTCTCGGCTTCAAAGCTGAGTTTGTCACAATGAATAATTGCTTCCTGATAGTAAAGGAACCAGCTTATGATCTCTGTTTTCCTTTTGACTTCAGTGAAAGCACTGGAGAGATTGTAAACAACACAGCGCCACTGGATATAAATGCCTCCAGCAATTCTTGTACTGCTCAGTTCAAAAATTTGGTAAGTGGATTGAGAAGAAGTGAGTAGGAGAGAATTCAAACAGCCTAACTGGTGAGATAGGCTGTAAATTGGGATGGGAAGCAACTTACCCAAAAGATTGCAGAGAAAGCAAAATTTGGGGAGGAGCGGGGAGGTGAGGTGTTGGTCTTCTCTGTCATTATGCATGTGTGCGTAAGCTCAAATCAGTTTTCAAGAAATCCCCATGTCATGGTTGGCTTCCTACGCAAACCCTGCTCGGCTTGCTACGCAAATCCTGCTTGCAACCAGAGGGGGGTGGGGGAGAGAAGGCATTGTAATGCAAGGGGTGGTATTGGGGAAGGTACAGGAATGCAAGCCTGCCAGCCTGAAGCCTGAGACTGATCCAGCTCCCCAAGGCCATCAGCTGGGAAAAAGGCAGAAAGACCATCCCTAAAACAATGCGAGTGTAACCCATTGGCTGGACAATGGACAGTGGGAGGAGTTTCCCTATGCTATTTGTGCACGAAAATGTTAGAGCTGGCTTTTCCACTTCTATACCCACTTGGAATTTTCGGTAAAGATATACTCTTGGTAAAAGATGTCTCCTTTGCCGTCTCAACCCGTGGGATGGTTGACACCCCAGAAGCAACTCAAATTCAGATCCTCGTCAGGTTGCACCATGATTAACTTTAGAAATGTAGCAGTGTCAACCATCATTTGGGATGGTTTAGCTCAGATCTGATTCACACTTGCACCATGACAAGATGCTGGAAGTGGTACAAAGTGGTATATCCCTTCAGACTGCCAGAGGGGATAATACTTTCCCCCTCTAGATACCTATAAGAGGAAAATGGGTGCAGCAGGGAAGACAATTCTGATCCAAGTTCCTTCTTGTAAGGGAACTTTTTAAAAAGTGATTTGTCCCATCTTCAGGACTATAGCTTTTTTAATCCTCATTTCATTGTATTTCACGCGCAGACAAACAGCTGTTGCTGTATAAATCAAAAGGAATCTGCAGCTTTTCTACCTTTCCCAACTTAATGAAAGCTTACAAATGTAAATCAAAGACGTCTATAAAATTCTATGAATGAGTATTCCTTTGGGCTGCACAGTGATCCAGATTCAAAAAAAAGAAAGGGTGATTTGGTGTGCTCAAAAGATGTTCACGTTCCCCACATTGGCATCTCCTTAGACAAGAGGGTCTTCAAACTTGATACCTTTAAGACTTGTGGACTTCAACTCCCAAAATTCCTCCTCCAGTCATGTTAGCTCAGGAATTCTGGGAGTTGAAGTCCACAAGTCTTAAACTTGCCAAGTTTGAAGACCCTTACTTTAAACCAAATGTATCTTTTCCTAAGATTGTGCAGCAGCTATGCAAGCCCAGGGGAAAATATGGCTTCTTTAAGGAGTCACCGAGAGATGTGGTAGTGTCCCATGGCTGGGAATCCCCTTTTCTCCTTCAAATCCAAATGATTGCTCAGCCCTACAAGAGATGCTTTCCTTAGAAGCATGTTTGGTGAACTTGGTCATTCAAGAAGTCCATGGGGGTCAAAAATTATAAAGGGAGAGCTAAGATTTGGAACAGATTTTCCCTTAAGCCAACAGAGATTTCCTTTTCTCATTTTCAGCTTCTCAAAAAGATCAAGCGTTGTGACCGCAAGAGTACAGAATCCGTAACAGAAGAGAAATGTGCTGTCCTCTTCAGTACCACCATTTGCCTTGGACCAAACCAAACCAACTTCCACCTAAAGGTAGCAACACCATGCAGGGCGGGGGGGCGGGGTAGGGTAGAGCTATATATCATTCTTAGCACTAGAGATGTAACATGCTGCTGGTTTATTGCTCCCTTGAGACAGAGAGACGCACACAAACAAATAGATTAGGCAAAGCCTCTGAAAAAATCCAAATGCTGGATCCTGACAGTGCTGTTCACTCTCTCCTCTCTCTCTCTCCTCTTGAGCAGTTTGGCACCAGAGATACAAATGGGATGCAGATGTCTAGGTCTGGCAACAAGAAAGTTTTGTAGTGCTCTTGTGGGAGGAATAATTGGATGCATACACCCTGCCATGAGAAGAAACACTCGCAAACGGAGCAGTATCAAGATTGATTGACTATATGATGTTTTTCTTAATCCATGCAAATTTCCCTCTCTTGCCCCAGGGTTCTTTCAACAGAACTTGGCAACAATTCTGTTTCCAATAATAAGGTTATTAATCATGCATTAAGCCCCCAGATTTCAACAACAGACACACACACAAACACACACACACACACACACATATATACACGCTTCACAGGATCTAATAGGGTCTCTGTCTGTATTGCACCGCCTTTCCCATCTTGTAGTGAAATTGAGCTTTATTATAAGTTCCTTAGGTCTGATTTGAATACCTTGCTTTTCTTAGAAGATCAGGAGCTTATGAAAGCTGAGAAGAGTAGAGAAGGTTGGCAAAAAATGTCAATTTGGTGGGTTCCTATCCTAAACCCTTTTGTTCAATATGTTACAGTAGAGGAATGCTTCAGGTAGCTGGCCTTCTTCTTCATGTAGTCACTTCCTGCCCTGCTGTGTACCCCTGGTTTAGACCTGCACAAAAGCACTCCAGCTAAGAGCTCAGGATAGATTTTGGTACATAGATCCATGTAACCAGGGGTTCTAAGCTGATCAGTCAGAGACAAATGTGAAGAGAGCAGGCCAGTTTTAAAGAAAACCATCCGTCAGTCATTAACTACAATTTTTTGTTCCCTCCTGCCGTTCTAGGCTCTGTCGCTGCCGGTTGTGGTGATTGTCCATGGAAATCAAGACAACAATGCCAAAGCCACCATTTTATGGGACAATGCCTTTGCTACTCCCGTAAGTGAAAGGTGCAGACTAAGACTGCTAATCATTAAGGGAGGAATTTAATGTAGACATTTAATTGTAAAAAAAAAGTGTGGATGTTTTTCTTTTTGCACTTTCCTTAGGGGAAGGGTTTGAACCTGTGAGCCTCCAGAAATCTAAGCCAGCTTGTTTTAAAAAAAAAAACCAAGGATGCTGTTCAAGCAACCTCTATCTGCCCACAGATTCCCCATCTCCAGCCTAGAGCCTCTCTATAATACCTACCATACCAGTAGGAGAGGATCTGGTGCGGCAGTTAAATTCAGGGATCAATTCTGACTCATTCATGAAAATC
Source organism: Pseudonaja textilis (assembly GCF_900518735.1). The sequence continues at coordinate 2,930,335 of NW_020769371.1, forward strand.
ACTGGGTGAGTTTAGAAGAGCAAAGATTGAGGAAAATCATGGATACTGCCGAAAATTCTCAAAAGAAAGTAAGACACAAAACTAAAATTATTCCTGCCATTTGTAAAATCTGAAGAACTTGGGGCCATGTACAGTGGCTTCTCACTCCACCATTATGCCAGTTTCTGTAAAGGAAACTTTTGACATAAACTTTCTCCACGGCTTTTTGTATTTCAGGCTGAATTGTAACATGGACACCTAATCATAGTTCCATTGGTATAAGCCACAGTAGCTCAGTGGTTAGAGTGCAGTAGTGCAAGCTTCTGCTGCTTGCAGGCTGCCTGCAATTTGGCAGTTCAAATCTCACCAGGGTGAAGGTTGACTCAGCCTTCCATTCTTCCAAAGTGGATAAAATGAGGACCCAGATTGTTGAGGACAATATGCTGACTTTGTAAACCACTTAGAGAAGGCCGTAAAGTATTGTAAAGCGGTATATAAGTCTAAGTTCTATTGTTATTGCTATAAACCAGCTAACACAAATTGATAAGGCAAGTGTGAAACCAAGGTAAGATTTAGAGTTTCTGTTCTTAATGAGGGTTATTTTTTAGTACCAGATCAGCCTTTGGGAAAATATAGGATACCGAGTACTGTTGCCTGCTACAGTTTATAGCAGGAATGTGATAGATGCTGTTTCTCTTGATCTGTTCCAGGATCGTATTCCCTTTGTGGTGGCTGAGAGTGTTAGCTGGAAGGCAATGTATGACACTCTCAACCAGAAGTTCCTTGCTGAGGTGCAAACCACAAAAGGTCTACTCAAGGATCATTATTTCTTCTTGGCCCAGAAGATCTTTGGTGACAACATCACCACTCTAGAGGAACTGCAGAGATGCCGCGTGTCTTGGTCCCAATTCAATAAGGTCTCTCCATGGGTTTTGTTAGAAGGATGATACGATAGCCTTTTGAGCTTATCTGGTTAGTGTCATCTGCTTCTCACCCTCACCTTGTAACTTACAGGAGATGCTTCCCGGTAGAGGATTCACATTTTGGCAATGGTTCGAAGGCATTCTTGACCTCACCAAGAAATACCTGAAGAACTATTGGTCTGACAGGTAAGAAAATAAATGGATCAAAACCAGGATGCATTAGATAATTCAGTTTGGTGCAGTGGTTAAAGTGCTGAACTAGAAGTGAGGAGATTGAGTTCTTCTAGTCCTGCCTTAGGTATGAAAGCCGGTTGGGTGAATTTGGGTTAGTCACTACCCATCAGCCTAAACTTTCATAGCATTTTTGTTGTGGGGGAAAATAGGAAAAGGGAGCATTATGTAGATGGCCTTGAGTTGTAAAAGATAAAAGGTTGGGTGTAAAAAAAATAATCATCATAAAATTGAATTAGGAGTGAAAGTCTGAAAAGAGAACTTGTTTTTCTCCCCTTTTTTTTTTTTCAGTATAAGAAAGTATATTTATTGACCAAGTCATTTGAATTTGGATACTGGCCCATACTGATACTCACAGAATAAGAAATTTCAGCTAGTTTTTTTTTTCCAGTTTCACAATCAGAGGGGTGCACTTTTTCCTTTCAACCATTACTACGATTCTCTAAACCCTGCAGTGTTGATTATTGATTTTCTCCTGTGGTATTTTTTTCCTTTATCTGTCTGTTTTGTTCATGCAGATTGATCATGGGCTTTGTCAGCAAGCAATATGTTTTCAATTACCTGAGCAATGCGCCAGCTGGGACTTTCCTGTTACGTTTCAGTGACTCTGAGATTGGTGGCATCAGCATCGCCTATGTTAAATGCTTCCCAGATGGTATGCCTTTACGTAGGACAACTCCATATTCACAGAGCTTAAAGCGGAGAAAAAAATAGGTTTTTCTATCTCTGTTAGATAGGTGATTCGTCAGTGAAACCCTTTTAACTTTTACTTTGAAGTCAGCATTGTTGAAACTGAGAATAATTTTACTATATTTATAAAGTGATTCTGAGCAATTTATAATTGTTAAACATTTTTAAAGAATGAAGAACGATGTGAAAACAGCACAAGACCAAAGAACAAGGATAGCAAAGAAAACAAACCCAGAGGGGAACAGAAAGGAAGAAAGGAGCTCTCCCAAGGCCTGGGTGAAGAGCCAGATCTTTAAGGCCCTTTGAAACACCAGCAGGGTGGGACCATTTAAATTTCAGGGGGAGCTTCATTCCCGACAGCAAGCACCCTTCCAGAGTCCCAATAAGTGGCAATGTTTAACTGATGGAACCTAGAGTGCATCGACCCTGCCAAATTGAACCAGTTGAACAATACTACAGGAGGGAGGCAGCCCCTCAAATAACTAGGCCCTATGCCATGTGGGGCTTTACAGGTAGCAATCAATATTTTGAATTTCACCCCAAAGCAAACTGGCAACCAGTGCAGCTCACAAAGCCGAGGTGTTACATAGGCATATTGCGGCAAAGCCATCACTGCCTGTGTGACTGCATTCTGGACGAGCTGAAGCTTTCAAGTGGTCTTCAAGAGCAGCCCCAAGTAGACATTATTGCAGTAGTCAAGGAGTGAAGTGATAGAGGCACAAGTGATTGACTGAAGGACCCCTCAATTTAGGAAAAGGCACAACTGTTTGCACCAGATGAAATTGGGCAAAAGGCCTTCCTGCTGGCACTTGCTCAATAAGCAGGAGCTGTGAGCCCATGTTCCCAATTAGATACTATCCTTGATGAAACTCCATGCAAAGTCGAAGTTGGATTATCCCCAGATCTGGGTGGTCCAAACACTCACAGGCACTTGGTCTTGGTAGGATTGAGTTAGAGACATTTCCTCCCCATCCAAACCCAGCCAGCCTCCAGGCACTAGGACAGAATTTTGACCACTTCACTTGGCCAGCCTGGACTCAAAAAGGGTACCATCATCATACTGATGTTACTGAACCCCAAATTGGCAGCTCACCCAGCGGTTTCATGCAGTTGTTGAAAAGGAGGAGAGAGAACAGATCCTTGTGGAACAGCACAAGCGAGAGGCCTAAAGAAAGATCTCTTTCCATCAATCAACACCAAATGGAACCAGCACTGGGGAAAAGAAGAGAGCCATAAAATGGTACTCCCAATGTCCTACTCAAGGAATCAGCTGAGAAAGATACTGTGATCAGTAGAATCAAAAGCCACTAAGACCACCATCCCAGCTCTGCCACAGATCATCAATAAGCTATGATAGGGATAATACCCTCATCAACTGAGTAATACCATGGAAGCGTCTGTTCCCCTTCACAGCTCTCATCTGGAGCAGGGTTGGAAAGGAAGAATTGATCCCATTGATTTAAAAGGGGCAAGAAATTTACTAATTACATTCTAGCTCTCTGCTAACCTCTGATTGTAAAGGTGCTGGGAAGGATGGGTGTGGTTATTGGTGCAAAGCAGCATGGCTGAAACTGGCTGTTGGTGAAACTCAGTACATCAGCATGAACATACAATGCTGGGTCAAATTATCTACTCAATATTGTTCTACTTCTCTAATGAACAGCAGGATTTCTTAGGGGTTTCACATGAAATCCTTCACATTCCTAAAATGGAGCAGTTTCTGCTTCCACCATTTTATAGTGGCTCTCTGAATTTTCATGTATATACTTTATATATGTATTTGTTTCCTTAAGTTTTCGCTGGTATTTATATGTATGGTATTCAGCTTTGTTCAGGTATTTTCCCACGTCATTATGGTTGTGCTTTTAAAGTTGTAGCAACGTTTCAGCGGAATCTCATCTGCCATCATCAGGCTTCTGTATATACCTATATATGTATATACCTATACAGAAGCCTGATGATGGCAGATGAGATTCTGCTGAAATGTTGCTACAACTTTAAAAGCACAACCATAATGACGTGGGAAAATACCCGA
>NW_020769371.1:2934592-2974490 GCF_900518735.1 Pseudonaja textilis
GATATATATATATATGTATATGTATATGTATATGTATATGTATATGTATATGTATATATGGATCATTGGTTATTCGGGTTTTATACCCGCGAGAACCTCAGAAAACATATATATATACACATACATACACACACATGCGCACACACACGCGCACACACACACGCACACACACACGCACACACCAAATTCCTCCTGGGATCTCTGTGCCTCACCGAAACACATGACTTGCAATTTGCCATCAAGCAGAACTCGCCGGCGAAGTTTGACCACAGTTGTGCATTCTCAGCAGAGAGAGGGTTTCAGTCTTACAAGAACACTGCAGTCTTGCTAGAAGCAACTCCAGCATCTGGTGTGTGTATCATGATTCTTGGAATCTAGTTGCTTGTTGACTAATCACAACCTCGTCTCTCCCTTGATTTGCTGTTGTAACTTTGACGTAACTTTGGACTGTAATTGCCTTGCCCAATTAAGTTCTTATCAACAATTAACTGCTGTTTCCTTGCTGTGGGGATTTGTAAAAACAAGTCTTCCCCTTAGCACATCGAGTGTCTGGCTTTTGAAAGGGTGCTAAAAAAAAGGTGGACAATTTCCCATGCGTGTAATGGGAATGTAATGAGATAAGCTGGGAAGCCTACAACAGTCAGAAATGCATTGTAGCTATTGAGTACAGGAGACAAAAACAGCTCAAGGATACCACCGACTGATGGCTAAGTTATTTGACTGGTTGGTTACATCTGATGGAACCTGGGAAAGGGATCTGAAGGTGAAGGACATTACCATCAATCTTTTGTCATGAACAGATGACTTTTTGGTTGCTTTTCAACTCACCCTCCCAGGCAACCAATGGACCTGGATGGATTTTAGAGGAATTTGATTTCTTCCCTGGGGAACTGGTGAGCAGTTTTACCAAGGCCTTAGTCACCACCTAGAATGGATGGATGTCAGTGACCTTAGGTCAGATAATTTGTGTGTGGTTTCTCCATGTTCATTGATCTTGGAGGTTTCATTGAAGTTCTGGAGGTAAAAACACAGAAGAATCTCCTAGGAGAAAGACAAAGTTTGAATGCTGAGCCCAAATTAGGGATTACATCATAAGTGATAAGAGGGGTAAAAGGTATTTTCTTCCTCTCATCAACCTTTGAAAAACAACCCATTCCTTGCTGGGGAAGAAAGACAAGGAATGCTGTGAGAAGTACTTCAGGCCTGTTACAAAGAAAGTTACTTAGATTTACTCAGAACTAGATTCCAACCGGGCAACTAATGAATGAGATGATCTTGTCCTGTTACCTGGCAAGCCTTTGCTCTTGTAAATACAGGGTCAGTGAGACTGTTGACATGGACACCTGTCTTTTAGACCCTTCTTGTCCCTGGCTTGTGAAGGCACATTGTGTTGCAGTGATTCCCCTTTCTCTACAGCCAGTTCCAGATTGGAGTAGATGTGAAAGAGAGTTTGAGCCCGAGTTCCCGGATCTCAACCCTCCTGTTTAAAATCTGCATGAAGCCACCGGGTGTCACATTCATTGATGTGGTGGTGTGTGTGTGGTAACATGAGTATGCTAATGACACCCTGCCAGTCATCTCGATCTCAAGTCAATTAAGGCATGCTGTTGTTGAGATCTAAAAGGAAGGAACAGATATATGCTTAATCCAATTTGCATATTACACAGAATTAGGTAGTCTTATAAATTTAAATAATCAATTATAATTAGAACTTGCAGAAGTCTCACCCAAAGGCCTGATAAATGGAGAAGCCTAGTACAAGCAAATCCAATGCACCTAGAAGGAAGGGGTGGCTGCTCTGGATCATAGGTGTACATTGTGTGTATGTATGTGTGTGTGGTGGGCTGACATTTTCATTTCTTTATGGGTTGTTTTCTCTTCCTTTGTCTCAGGTTCCACTCAGGTGGAGAACATCCAGCCATTAACGGCAAAGCAGTTGTCCATTCGTTCACTGGCTGACTGTGTTCTCGATCTCGCACAGCTCCATACGCTTTATCCTAACAGGCCCAAGCACGAGGCTTTCAGGAGAGACTACAACAGTGAGTGATGGGGAGAAGGGCAGAGGAGAAGATACAGTTAGAAGGAGGCTCAATATTTTACAAGGCTGCCTTTACCCAAGTGAGCTCTTCCTCTCCGGTTCCCGAGAGTCGGGGGCAGAATTTAACATTTGCTGGAATATATCTGGTTGAAAGTCAAGCTGGAAGCAGGAGGCTTGATGGAAACCAGATCTAGAGGAATTCCCTTGTTGAAATTATTGATTCCTTTTAAAAATTTTCTTACATCCAAAAGGAAATTTTCTGCCAATATACAGCAAAATCAGAAATGTAACATCGTTAGAGCAGTACAAACTGAAAAATAACGAAGTAAAACGGCAAGGCAAAATACTTTTTCAATTAGATAAGGAAATTTAATTTACATTCAGAATTCCCAAGGAAAAAGCTGAAAAGAGAACAAAACTGGCACCAAGAATATTCCTCTAAGAAGTTATTCCAAAATCGTTTTGCCACTATAAAGAAGTGCCTCTGTTTTAAAGACTGTAAATCTGTTTTTTGTGTATGTAGTCCAATAGCAAGAGGGCCTTTGCTGATTAACTTTCTTTGTATGTGTTTCTTTCCCCGCCTTGACTGTATATTTTGTTCAGATGGATGTAGTGAGGAACAAGATTAAGCTATGTTTGAAAAACAGGGGAACAAAATTAAAGTCAGGGAGGGAAAAATAGATTCTGTACAGATTCTAAAGGACAGGATATAATCTGGTGTATGTATATGTATATTTATTTATAATATAAATCTGATTATTTTATGCAAGGACAATATTTTAGGTGTCCCACAATCAAAATAAGTAGAAATGTTTAGGAAGTCAAATGCAATTTTGGTGACTGTTCTACTGTAATTGGAATTTAGCAGCTTAATATGCTCTTTGTGTGATGCTAGTCTTAGCTGAATAAAATTATCATATGTGTATTTTGATAGAATATATATTATAATTCTGCCTGCAAATTTTGGCAAAGGTCCTTATAAATCACAAAATAAGCGTGATAACCTGGGACTTAGAATAAACACATATAAAATGGCATAGACCTGATCAGGGTTGATTTGCTTATCCATATCTGATTGCTCTCCCCAGTTCCGTTCTGCATTTAGAGCTAACTTTCAGCAAATCTGTGAGTTTTCACACATAAACTTGCATAGTTCAAGTAACAGTGACATGACACACAATCAAACAAAAGGTGTGTCTGCAGAGCTTTTGATATCAGAACAGCTTTTGCTGTACATCACTCAGAAAATATGAAGAGGCTTATTTCTATCGATGAACCAATACTTTTTTTTTAATGACTCAGAACCTGCTTGGAGATTCTAAAGATAAGGTCGAGCAGGTCACAGGATAAGCTCCATCTAGTATTTTGATGGCAGCTCATAAGCTGAATTCCTGCCTGGATCATTTCCAGCATCCTTGTCTGAGAATTTCTGAGAGTCATTGAATACATCAAACCCCAAACAATTGACACATCCCTATTGGGGACTCTGCCTTTCCATAGTTGATAAGCTGGAAGACATCAGGCTGGGAACTGCTGCTATAGAGAGAAGCAAGTTCTGCTTTAGGGCTTCCTCTTGTTACAAAATTTCCTTGAAATTTCTTTCTGTATCAAAAATAGGAACCAATTTGTGCGGTTGAGAAGCTAAAATGTGTTTATGTTTCTTCCCACAGCAGACACACGAAAAAACACCAGCAGTTATGTCCCAGCCAGGTTAACGATAACTGTAGACACGTGAGTGTGTGAATTCTCTATAACTTTTTTCTCTCTTCTCTTAACACTTTCTAGGACTGGATATAAATATGCTGACCATCTTTTTCTAATTAACCTTTCCAGTAACAGACAGTAAATTCAGATCTATCTTAATGTAGCTTTACTGAAATGAAAGGAAAGTCTGAAAAGCACTTCCGTTAGATGGCACTTTCTTTTAGTATGTCCCTTTTGTCCTGAGAACATAAAATAACAATAGCAATAGCACTTAGACTTATATACCGCTTCACAGTGCTTTACAGCCCTCTCTAAGCATTTTACAGAGTCAGCATATGGGCTCCAACAATCTGGGTCCTCATTTTACCCACCCCGGAAGGATGGAAGGTTCAGTCAACCTTGAGCCTGGTGAGATTCGCTCTACCAAATTACAGGCTGCCGGCAGTCAGCAGAAGTAGCCTGCAGTACTGCATTCTAACCACTGTGCCACTGCAGCTCTTCCAGCAAGGTTGGAAGGGACCCTGGAGGTCTTATAGTCCAAGCCCCTACTCTAGCAGGAGATCCTATACCATTCTGGAGAAATGGTTGCCAATCTCTTCTTGGAAACCTCCTTCTGCAGGCAAGCTGTTCTGATTAATTGTTCTTGCTGTCAGGGAATTTCTCCTTAGTTCTAGGTTGGATCTCTCTTTAACGATCTTCCACCTGTTATTTCTTGTCCTGCTTTGGAGAATAGGTTGACCCCCCCCTCCTCTAAGTGGCAGCCCCTCAAATATTGGAAGACTGCTATCATGTTGCCCCTAGTTTTTCAAATGGATGTTCACACAAGCTGTGTTCAATTCCAGACCCTGCTCATTCCCTACAATTCAGAAACCAGTTGACCCTCTGGCCGGTTCTAATGTGAATCTTGCAATCCATTCTGATTCAACTTATCATAAGTAAGTATCAACTTACTGATTGACTGCAGAGAATCTTACCATTGCGTGTCTAGTATATAATGAACATGTATCTCTAAAGCAGTACCAAGGGGAATTACCTTCACACTGCCCCATTTTTTAATCCCCCAATCCTTCAAAAGTCACTGTTTCACTGATCAGTTTCATTCCTTTTAATGTTGAAGGGGAATGGTGTGGAGGCCCAAACTTGAGCTATTCTCTGACATCAGATCAGAAGGGAAGAGAATAAATTGCTGTTTGTTCTCCAATCCCATCTATATTCTTAGTTTATCTTGTGTATATGTACCTGATTATATGAGGAGGTGGGGCGGGGGGGTGAGAAGAAAAGACAAGAAAATAGAACAGTTGTTCTGAAGAGAAGCTGCAATCTCAGGGAAAAGGTTGAGGCAAGATTTCTCACCAATGGAAAACGATCCACCTACAAGTTCTGCGAAGCTGCTGCCTTCCAATGAAAAAGAACAATTTCATTTACTCTGATGTGAAACCACAAGGGGGAAAAAAAATTATTTAGCTTCCAAGTAGAGCCAGTACTGTAGGGCCATGTCCAGAGCAGTTTCTCAACTTCTGCAAAGAGATGTGGAGAAAAAAGAATAATAAAATGCAGCTATTTATAAAACGCTTCCAAGTAGGATTGACGTCAGCATCATCTTCCCTTTGATTTTATAAAAGAAGACTTGGGATGTGAAAGTACTGTGTTAGGTTTCTCTTTTGGTAGCGTTGACGTGTATTCTTGGCATGGTTTTGCTCAGAAGCAAAAACGCTGATTAATTCAGTTAATAGGTAAAGAGTAAGGAAGATGACAGAAAAAATGCAGGAGCCATTACTTAGATAAAAGAGGCTGAGACATTATTTTATGTCCAGAACAACTAAATCCCATTCTTCAGAAGCAACTCAGACAGACTTGAATATAAGAAGGAAGAGGAAGTACAACCCAATCAGACTTGAAAAACTCCTTTGGATAGATAAGATCAGGAAAGCTAAAACTACTTTGATTGAGATTGGCTATAAGTATATCTCATTCTGAACTTAAAGACATTTCTGCCGCTTCAATTTAGAACAGTGATGGCAAACCTTTTTGTTGTGGTGTGCCGAAAGTGCATGCATGCCGGCACCCACAATGCACCCACGCATGCGCGTGCAACATCCTCACCCTGCCCCCTTAACTGTGCTGCACATGCGCATGCCTCCCACCTTATTTTTGGCCTGTTTGAGGCTGTTTTTGCCCTCCTGGAAGCTTGAGGGAAGCTTCTGCAGCCTTGGGAGGTCGAAAAATGGGCCTTCCGGAAATACTGGAATGTGCCTGTTTTCAGCCTCCGGAGGGCTTCTGGAGCCTGGGGGAGGCCGTTTTTGCCCTCCTGGAGGCTCGATGGAAGCCTCTGGAGCCTCTAGGGGCTGAAAATGGGCCCATTTTGGCACTTCCAGAGGCTGTAAAGGCTTCCCTCGAGCCTCCGGGAGGGCGAAAACGGCCTCAAACAGGCTGAAAATCAGTTGGGAGGCGCACGCATGCACAGTGCAGGTAAGTTTGGCTGGGGCTCGTGTGCCCGCACAAATGGCTCTGCATGCCACCTGCATGCCATAGGTTTGCCATCACGGGTTTAAATGACAGTTCCTGCGTATTTTTGTAAAATCATCTTCCTTACTTTGTATGCTAAGTCAGTAGTATGGTATGGGGGAATATTGACTGGATTGTCTGACCTCTTTTGTTAAAAATAGGGTGAAAGTTCATGTTGGCTGTAATATGAATGAGAGCAAATGCCTCATTTCTCCCTCCCGTCCCCATTATTTTGACAATGCCCTCCCTTTTCTGCAAAGATATGAATCTCCCATGCTGCATCGTTTTTTTAGGCTTCAGTGATCTTTGATTTTGAAATAGAGCCAGTTTAGGCTAGTGCTTAAGCACTAGGTTAGAACCAGGAGAGAGTAAATTTTCTAGTCCCAATTTAGGCATGAAAGCCAGCTGGGTGACTTTGGGGCAGTCACTCTCTTTCAATGCAATCCACCTCACAGAATTGTTGTGGGGAAAATAGGAGGAGGAAGGAGCATTAGTTATGTTAAATAATCCTGAGTTATTTAAAAATAGTAAAGGCAGAATATTATTATTATTTTAAATGTGTGTCTCTCTCCTTGCTTTGTAAAAATATCCCTATCCCAGTGGTGGGATTCAAACCATTTAACAGCTGATTACCCAGGGTCAGGTTGGCTGTCGTGGGAGGCATGGCCCATTCCCATCCTCTAGCTCCACTGCACATGTGGGACAAGCCTGTCAGCATTCCAGAAAAACAAGCTCCAATAGCAAAACTCCAAGACAGGCATTTTCTCAAAGTTTCCTTTTGTTAGAGCTGCCATGCTGGCACATCTGGGAAAACCCGAATCTGAAAGTTCCCAGTTTTCCTCCAATAATTAAAAATTATAAATCCATCCCCTGCACCCATCATTCCATCACATGCCCCAATCGCCATCCGTTCCAACTTGAGACAACCCTTCAACCACTCCTCATCCAGGTGCAGAAATAACATGACCTTGACTTAGAAGAAGAATGCTATTAGGTCTAACTACATATGCTCCATTAAAATACCCCACTCCCAAATTCCCATGCTCAAGAATGTGGCAGCATGGAAGCTTCTGGTGCTAATATGGCTTCCAAAGCAGACAGAGCCTCCCACAATGGCCAACCTGACCCGGGGCGAACCGGTTGTTAAATTACTACCACTACCACCCCAGCTATCAAAGTGGATCCTGGGTGCTGCGCTGCAATGGAGAAACAGGAAATAGAATGGCCGGCACGAGGGAAGGAGGAGGAGCAGGGAGAAGAAAGAGGGAAAGTAGCCTTTTCCTTCCCCGCCCCGCCGGCCATTCCGTTGCAGCGCAGTGCCCAGGATCCACTTTGATAGCAGTGTGTGTGTGTGATTTAACAACTGGTTCAATCCCACCACTGCCCTATCCCTATCTCTATTTCAGACCAAAGTACTTAGGAAGGACACCAGTGCATTGATTTGGAACTCTGTTTGATGTAGGTGGAGGAGAGAAACTTCAAAAGACATACGATTAACCACTCTCTCCTGTACTAGTTTTGAATCTCGTGGCATCGTGCAAGCTACAAAATGGTGCCTTATTACGTGATAATAGTTGCATTAGGTAAAACCCACTATTCTGGTTAAGCGTGGTTAAACTCCTCACTTAGAGTGGTATGTGAAGCCAAACTCTTTCTCCCCACCAAACCTTTCTCAAAAGGCTGGTGAAGCGAGAGGAACCCATCTAGGCCAGGTTTCTCAACCTCAGCAACTTTAAATGGGTGGACTTCAAGTCCCACAATTTCCCATCCAGAATGCTGAGTTGAAAAACCCTGATCTACGCTGTCCGTGCTTAAAGGAAGAGCAAAGTAAAAATGCAGTAGATAAAGTAGGTTTTGTTTTTTTAAAAAAAGCAATGCGATGCGATCAGTACAGGTAATCCTTGACTTACAACTGTAATTGAGCCCACAATTTTGGCCCAAAGTTGTGACCGTTGTAAAATGGGTCACCATGTGACCAGACCTGATTTTACAACCTTTTTTTCTAGCAATCGTTAAGAGAGCATGGCAGTCCTTAAGGAAACACCATGGTCTTTGTTAAGCAAGCTCATCGTTCGCTGTGAGGCAGTTTTTGCCAGAAACTGGAAATAAATGGAGGCTTTCAGAAAAATGTCAAAAATCACAGTCACGTGACCACAGGCGCTGGAAATTAATGGCTGTAAATGCAGCCTAATTGCTGAGCACCCAAACTCTGGTCATGTGACTGTTGAGAGAGGCAGATGTTAGAACTTCAAAACTGGGTCATAAGTCGTTTATGAGAAGGAAGCAACTGGCTGTAAGTCAAGGATTACCAGAAGGTAAAAAGAAGTCAGTGCAGGTGTGTTGTATGCTCATTTTAACATCGATAGAATCTTGAGATTATTCTGTCCAGTGTTTGACATAGCCTTCTCTGTGTTTGCTGCAGCCCACCAGTCATGGGTCAATCATCCATCGAGACATCTGTACCCAACAACACAATGTATGAAAACTCACAGTTGCCATTGTAAGGATCCCTGCCTGAGCAGGTCCCTTTCTGTTTTGTTTGTCTCAGAAAGAATAGCAGGGAAGCAGGCAGGACACTGACTAAATGTTATACAGGGAGTGCTCACTTAACCAACACAATAGGGACCAACAACTCAATTGCCAAGCCGTGTGTTCATTAAGTGAAACTTCATGTGACCGCACCCAGACTAATGACATCAGGTTACATTGTGATTGCTAAGCGAAACACCCTTGGTTGCTAATAAGAGATCATGTGACCAAGGCTTGCATTTTTACGGCTGGCTTTTCCATTGACTTTGGAATCCAGGATGTGAAGCTTACAGATGGTGATCATGTAACCTTGGAGTACTACATTGGTCATAAGCATGTGCTGATTACAAAGCACCAGAATGGCAATCATGTAACTGTAGAAAACTGCAAGGGTCGTATGTTTGAGGATCAGTCATAAAGTTACATTTTCAGTGCTGTCATTACTTCACAGTCACTAAGCAGCAATTGTTAACCAACGTTTATCTGAACAGAACTACTCAATCCAGCACAATGTATGTATGTATGTATGTATGTATGTATGTATGTATATATATATGTATATGTATATATGTGTGTGTGTGTGTGTGTGTGTGTGTGTGTATATATATATATATATATATATACACACACACATACATTCTTAAGTTTTCGCGGGTACTTACATGTATTTGTTCGGGTATTTTCCCACGTCATTGTAGTTGTGCTTTTAAAGTTGTAGCAACATTTCGGCAGAATCTCATCTGCCATCATCAGGCCATCATCACAATACAGAAGCCTGATGATGGCAGATGAGATTCTGCCGAAACGTTGCTACAACTTTAAAAGCACAACTACAATGACGTAGGAAAATACCCGAACAAAGCTGAATGCCATACATGCATACATACATACATACACACATACATACATATATATGAAATTTATTTTTGTAGATTTCACGGGTGCAGGTATGCAGGTCTTGCCGTGTTCAGGTCTTTTCCCGTGTAAGATTGAGAGTATCTTGGTGATGTTTCGATGAGGTCCCACTCGCCATCTTCAGGCTAGTGCTTTTGGCTTCGGCAATCAAAGCGTGATTGGAGCTGCTGTCTCTATAAATACTGGTGGGGAGGTTGGCTGTATTGTTATTTCTTGATTGGTTGATAGAGTTGATGTTTGCAGATTGGTTGGCTTTTTTTGCTCACACAAGCATGAAGCCGAAAGCACCAGCCTGAAGATGGAGAGTGGGATCTCGTCAAAACGCCGCCAAGATACTCTCAATCTTACACGGGAAAAGACCCGAACACACCAAGACCTGCATAGAATGAAATATGTATATATTAAAATGTACAATATGTAAAAATGCCCAATGTTGAAAGCATACATAAAGCCCGAGACTAATTTAAATGTAATTGGATAATTTAAAAAGCATATTTGCATATTGTCATATTAATTTAATGCAAGTTCTCTTTTTTTATTTTGGAATTGCAATATTGGGCAATCAATCCAAACTACCTAGAGAGCAAAAAAGGGTCATTTTCTATCTCAGTAGTCAATTGGCTTTGGATTTTAAGTTGATACTAGCAATGTCAGGATATCCTATTCCACTTTTCAGTCTCTAGAGCTGCATTGTGACCAACATTTCTTTCCTCTCACAGTGAATTAATTTTGGGCAATGCTTCACCTCTTGGTCCAGTGGATTCATACTCCTTATGCCCAGATGTAGAGATGCCGGACCTCTCTATGCCCACTGAGAACACCATAACATACCCTGGGAATCTTCAGCTCCATGTGATGGCAGACCCATTAAGGTGAGTGTAAATGGCATCTTGCAGGTGGAAAAGGGGAAATAAAAGCAGAGACATTTATCACGATGGGGCTTTGCAATATTGCTTTTTCTTCCTGTGGGTTTATCTGAACGCATGTCATTGTTTCCTCCAGAATCCCCAGAAATTATAGTATATAGGCAACCTTTTATCAGATTGATTACTTTAACCAACCTTTCAAAGGATGACATACTTCTAAGTTGATTGAAATGCCAAGCAAATTAGTTTAACTATCGATGTCCTGAGTTTCTGATGCGTAGATAGCCAGGAACGTGTTGCTGAGGTTAGTTATTGAGAATGAAGTAGTAGACACTGAATGGCAAGTAAAATGGGATAGCGCAATGTAGAAGTTGAGAATGATAATTGTTGGACTGATGTCTATGGAGGTTCTCAGTCATCCAGGTCAGGGTTGTCCGAAAGGTGCTTTTTTTTCAAGAGGCAACTGGACTTTCTGTTTTTTTTCTTTGAAGACATTTCGCTTCTCATCCAAAAAGCTTCTTCAGCTCTGAGTGAAGAAGAAATGAAACGCCTTCAAAGAAAAAAAACCCAGAGAAAGTCCAGTTGCCTCTTGAAAAAAGCACCTTTTGTGATGTTGGACTGATACAATTTGTTTTGGCTAGTGATAAGCCAAGGAAGCTAAGAAATGGAATGGTTGAAATGGGGTGCGAATGTTGTGGTTCACCAGCAGCCGGTGCAGACAGCGGCAGAATCAGACAGTGGGGAAGAACCAGTCAAGGAGTCTGGAGAGGACTCAGATGAGGGTCCTGTGTCCGGTGCAGAGATGGGGCTAAGACCATCTGGGAATGTGGGGTGCTGCCTTCAGAGCCTTTGGAGTCTGGCAGCAGCAAGGCAGAGGACCCAGGGGAGCCTGTTTCCAGTGCGCATGTGCACAGAGCTGCTAGAAGGCGAGAGCAGCTGAAACAAAAGGGACGACTCGGGAGTAAGGCTGGGAGGTGACTGCCCCGCACATAAGGTATAAAAGTCAGGCCAAGATGATGAAACCTTTGCAGGAAGGAAAGTAGTTCGATCAGTTCAGAGTCATCCTTGAAGCTCTTTGTACTTTGGTTGGGGGTTTTTTTTGTACTTTGGTTGGTTTCTTTTCTAGTCATTTGATACTTTTGCAGCACTTCACAGAACTGAAAGGTGTGTGCTTATCTTGGGGGACTGTTTGAGATTAATTCCGGCTGGGAATGAAAACAATTCCCAGCGTTGCAATAAAATAAGTTTTGCTTTTAAAATAAGCTTGTGCGTGATTACTGGGTCAGAACAGTGTAGCTGGATTCAAACAGGCAAGTTCTTGGCCAGAAGCCAAGAAATTGGGGAGGGGAAATATAATGGGATGATGGCATGATCCTGCCTGTTGATTGTGAGGTGCGTCATGAGAACTAATTACTCAAATCTGCTTGCTCACTGCCTGTTTTTTTTCCTCTCTCCCCACCCCCCAGGGTGCCTGAGACTATTTCCCCACCTTCCAGTGAAGAGTTTGAAAAGCTTCTGCATCCAGACCAGGACCTGCATCCGGACCTTCACTTTTGCCATAATCCAGTGTGACTCATTTTGATGTGCTTGTCATCTTTCGCTCTCGTACCTTGGAGATGCTTTATTGGACCTTTGATGTACTTCTCCCTATCAAGCCTGGATATCAACTGTGATAACCCAGAAGACTTACCGTGTACAGAAAACTACTCCTGGGCCCATCTGCGTATCTACTTCATCCTGTTACATCTTTGCAAGCTCTTTTGAACCAAGATCCACTCAAGTTGTCTGCTAAGTCAGGCACATGCCACGATATATAGCCCCGCCTATATTGTCAGCGCAGCCAATGGAGCAAGAGAGGGTTTCCCATTCACACACATCTCCCTTTCGGTGGGCAATAATGTCTGGGGGAAGGGGGACAGACATGATGCACTAGCACCCATGTGTTTTACTGCTTATCTGCATTACCTCTGGATCACAAGAGAGAGTTGGTGGTTTTCCAATTATAGCATGTTAGATTGACTTTTTATCATAATCAGCAGCCAAGACAGAAAAAATTTCATCAGGAACTTCAGAAAAAAATTTCTTTGTTTAACTAATGTAGGTAAGGTTTTGATTGGGCTGCTGCTTCTTTTGTGTATTTAGAGGGGTCAGTTGGGCAAATGGAAATATTCCAATGGAGTATTTATTTTTCATTTCTTCTTTGGAGGAAGACACTGTTGCCTCCCAGAATTTAACATTCCACAGAGCCTTTCTCCCTATCATATAGAATTGTTAGGCAGAGTGAGGCGACCGTCTCAGCCCAAAACAAGAGCAATGGCAGGGAGGTGTTGAATGTCACATGGTTTGCCTTGCCAATTTGCCAAACTAACCTACTGCTTAGGTGTGGTGGTGAATGCAATCTTCTCACCAAGTTTTTATCCTGTTTGGAAGGGGTGGTGGGGAGAGGGATTCAATTTTCACTCAAACAGCTGCAAAATACTTTGGGCCAGCTTTGCCAACTTGCAGTTCCTTTACAATAGATGGAGCCTAAATTCTTTACATCTTTTTTTCCTGATCGTTAATTTGGGGCTCTTGAGATATGGACTGTAACACCTGTGCCATTTTTCCCGGGTAGGATAATGTAAAATTCAGATTTCCCCTATATCATCAGCTGGCACAGCCCAACCTTTTATACCAGCTTTCCTGTTGCAGACTCTATTCTCAGTTGCCAAGATCCTGGTAAAAGGGGCAACATAAAATAACCCATAAAGTAAGACTTTATTCCAAAATAACAAAATAAATAATCTACTGTATACATTACAAATGAAAGGATGCTAATTTTCCTATAAAGACACAAAGGCTGTAGGGTAACAGATGGGGATTTGACTTAATAGCAGTTACGTATTAATTTTAACTCAATGGGAATTCCAAGGCTTATCTGAACGATTTGTGTTTTGCAAGTCAGTTTATTCCAGAAAATGTTGCTTTCAGACTGCTTTGAAGGAGATTAATATCTTTATCTCATACTGTAATGCTGTAATTATGAGCAAAAAAGAATGGAAGAACATTATTTTCCTACAATCCCTGATGGGAAAACAGATTTTCTCCTGTCCCAAAGACAGATAATTCCTTCTTTTTAAGCTTTTCTCAATTTCAGCATCACCCCTATTCCCCATTCATTTCTTTGGCAAAAACAGGACTATACCATTGAGAAAGCCTTGTTAGGAAATGCTCTCCCCTATTCCCTCAAATAAGAGTAGTTGTAAAGTTAGTGTTCCCTTAGAGCAGGGGTGTCAAACTCGTGTCGCCACGGCGTCATCACATGACATACTGCCATTTCCCTTCGCTAAACCGGTGTGGCCAGCGCATGACACATCCAGCCCATGAGTTTGACAGCTCTGCCTTAAGAGCAGTAAATTGAATTATAATTTGCTCCTCTCGCATGTGTGTTTATTAAGGGCACTGAATCCAACTTGTTCCTCTCAACAGGTGATTACTCCAGAAATATCTCTTCTGATTCTCATTCTCAGCAAATACAGCTTACTATAAATACCAAACTGTCGAGGTGTGTGTGGGGGTGGGTGGGGGGTGGTCAGACACAAACCTGAAACTAGTAAGAGATTCATCCTGCAGACTTACAAAAGCCTGTAGTTTTTTCATTAGCTGATTTTACTTTCTATGAAATTGCTTCAAAATGGAAGATCCAAAATGGAGGATCGTCCATTTTCTGCATGTCGTTAAAGAGATCAGCCCATCTACTTCTCGCTATGATGGCACTGGTTTCCTCTTTCCTGTTCATTCCTTTTCCCAATTACAGGAATTTGAAGTGGTAAGGAAGAAAAGTACAGGTAATCCTCAACACACAACCGTTTCTGCTAAAATGGCACTGAAAAAAATGACTTACAAAACCAGTCCTTGCACTTACAACTGTGAAGCATCCCCAGTCACATGACCAAATTCTGGCATTCGGAAACCGGCATATTATTTGATGGTTGCAGCATTGGGGGAGAGGGGGCATTACATAATCATCACTTGTGACCTACCCAGGTGCTTTCAAACAAACAAAGCTGGATTTACTTCACTGCAGTGGTTTGCTTAACAACTGTGACAAACAAAAACTATTGTAAAATTAGGCACGATTCATTCAACTACCTTGTT
The DNA here is from genome assembly GCF_900518735.1 of Pseudonaja textilis. Next base: position 2,949,287 of record NW_020769371.1, read on the forward strand.
TAACAAGACAAATTCTGGTCACAATTGTGGTTCTAAATTGAAGTTACCTGTATAAATAACTCTGAGAATAGGAGTGAGAAGCCTTAGGAAATGAGTAGGTAGTACTGAGAGAGAATGATGTTCTACCTGACTCTCAGCAAGGCCTCCCTCTCCGCCCTTTGTCAGATCCTTTATAAATTCAAAGTGCTCTGGTAGAAAAGGGATGGATTCTGATATTAATTCACACACCCCTGCATTAATGGTTTTGATAGAATACAGGTAGTCCTCAATTTACAATAGTTCATTTAGTGACTATTCCGGCACTGAAAAACGTGACGTACAACCGTTTTTTGCAGGACCACTAAAGCATTCCCCAAGGTCACACGATCAAAATTCAGATGCTTGGAAACTATTCCGTACTTATGACATGTTCCGGGGTCATGTCATCCCTTTTTGAGACCCTCTGACAAGTGAAGTCAATGGGGAAGGCAGATTCACCGAAGAGCTGTTTTTCTAACATAACCGCCAGTGATTCACTTAACAAATGTGCTAAGGAAAGTCATAAAACGGGGCAGAGCTCACTAAATGTCTCGCTGGGCAACAGAAATTTTGGGTTCAGTGGCGGTCGTAAGTCAAGGACTACCTGTACCCAAATTAAAACTGCTGCTGGGATGCAGTTTAGTGTGGAGGCAGATGTTGCTAGGGTGCTCATATCCAGGTGGCAGCCGTTCAATTCTTATTTTTAATGGGGTAAACTTCTAGCCGCCCTAAAGCCATTAGGAAACAAAATACCTCCAAGCATTCCAAATCCAGCTGAGCAGCAATCCGATGATTCACAATATAAAATCGGCAGGCAAGAACAGTCCTGAGGATATTTTCAAGCATGCCCCAGTTCTCCTGATCTGAGGACCATCCTTGGACTTAAAAGTGACTGCTGGGACCATATTCCAATGGAGGGGAGGGGAGACAAAAACTGAATTTAATTCAATTTTACACATTTTGCTTAGTTATACAGATAGCATAGTAACCTCTGGTGTCTCTGCCACAGTTTTTTCTCCTTCTGTCACATCAAGAATTATCCTTTCTATGGCAATTTGCAAAATGGTTTGCGGGGGTGTGGTGTGCTAAAACAATCCTGGGGATGCAGGTTCAGCGCATACAGGAAACATCTGTGACAAAGACCGAAGGGCAGCGACAAACATGTTTCATGTGTATGCGTGTGGTTGAGAGTACAGGAGTATTGGAGACAATTTGGGAACAAGATGTATTGTTTATGGCCAATCACTTATACGCCTTTCAATAAAATATGTACAGGATATTTATGTGCTTTTTTTAATGGCTATGTACCTCTCGGTTTCAAATCTCGCACGGGAGGAAAGGCCGTGGGTAAGTATGACCTTCCATTAGTCCATCAGAGGGCTGGAGATTTGGTCTACCTGAGAGCTCATGCTATCAACTGTAGCCCCCCCTTTCTGTGCCGAGTTAAATTAAGATGGCAGGCTTCCTTCCTATGTCATTTGCCCATCCGTGGGTCCATGCTCTTCGGTTTGTGAGCCAAAGCATGCTCCCCATTTCATGAAGAGAACAGGGTGAAGAGTTGGTTGTGCTAGTATGACAGCTTGTCTTCTGCAAGGAAGTCCCACAGGCCTCCCTGGGGGGCAGGGGGTGATACAGAGGACAGCCCTCCCATCTAACGGTCAGAGCTGGCTGGAGTATTATTGCTTTAATGGCTGAGGATGGCAGTCCTTTTTTCTCACTGCCGGCTGGTGTCTGGTTCCACCTTAATGCTGTTTCTTCTGGCCTCAGGCTGTGCTGCTGGAGGCTGGCATCGCTCAGGAAGAGTTTCCCCAAACTCTAAAAAAAAGAGAGGCAGAAATCAAAAGTTAAGATTTCGGGATCCATTTCAAAGCAGTCATAATCCGATACAAGGAAAAACAGTTCTATAGGTTTCCTATTTGAGCACTGAAGAAATCCAACTTTCATTTTTTGTTGTACTCCAACAGTGTGATGACCCAGGGTGGGATACAAAAGCAACAAAGTCACAAAAACAGGTGAAATCCCTTTAATTCCTTCAACTTGGCTTTAAAGGTCCAATTATCACTGACTGGAGAAAAAAAACTCCCCCACAAACAGTTGCGAAAAGAAATTCCATTCAAACTCAAAATACATATAAATAGAAAAAAAAAATAACACAAACCACATTGAAAACTTAATGAACCAAGGCAGGATAAGGGCTTGAAGACATCCACAGATATCAAAATACACACACTGGGAAGGATGCCAGAACTTGGATAAGAACTGACAGACTAGAAATATTTCCACGCTTTGCTCCCAGCACTGGCCCATGTGCAGTTGTCCTTTTAAACAGTCCTCACAGCTGCAGCCCATGAAGGGGATCAAGGCCCTTTCCTCTCCCATAGATCACGCCATTCACATTTCTCCCTTATCCACTCCTCCCTGCGTGCCCTAGGATGAAGAGGGGATGGCCTAGGTCTTCTTCTGAATGCTCAGCCGGCCTGTGCCCTTCCCCAGTTTCCTCCACAACCTCCAGAGCCACACGTCCACTCCCTGCTGGCTGTTCCTCCTCCTTCCTTGGAGTCAGATTCTAACAGGGACATGACAAATGGCTACTGGATAAAGTTCTCATGGATAGCCTTTGCCTTAGCAAAAATTTTGACTCCACATATTGATATTTTTAAAGACTAATTATCAAGAAAATTAAAGCAACTGGGCAAGGATTTTTCTAATAAGGGACTACTGATGTTGTGTGTGTGTGTGTGTAAGACAATTGGGATATCCTGTGATGAATATGACTTCTCCCATTTTTCAGAGCCTAAACTTCCACTTTGAGAGGCCAGCAAAATGAAGTCCATGTAAATCTGTCTGCTATGTATTTCTCCCTTCAACTTCCATCCCGCCTTGGGAATCTGAAAAGGACTTAAGTCAACTAACAAAACTTAAAAATAAAATTAGAACTGTATGTCGTAATAGAGCTCTAGTCTTTTCCTAGTACTTCCAGCATTTTCCCAGAACATTTTGGGAAGAAACCAGAAACAACAAGTTGCCTTGGGTCGCAATCATGTTCCTTGGTTTCTGAACGGCATACATGGAGTTTCCCAAAAGTGCCTCACTAAAGCCGACAAAGCTGTCCTTTTCTGAATCATATGCAATTTGTTTCTTTTCCATATTCCAGGAACACAACGGCAGGATGAATCCAGTAGTAACCTTTATTTTTGGCAACTTGGTAATAAATCTTTTCAGAAACAGAAGCCACCCCCCTTCCCCTCCTCTAATATAATTTCAGTTTCTTTAACACCAACATACGATTCTTACATATTCCTACATATTCCTAGTACGATTTGATTGCTTATTGTACCCTGTGACTATCATTGTGTTGTACCTTATGATTCTTGACTGTATCTTTTCTTTTATGTATACTGAGAGCATTTGTACCAAGACAAATTCCTTGTGTGTCCAATCACACTTGGCCAATGAAGAATTCTATTCTATTCTACAAGCTGCTTCCCAATCTCCTCCCTGAAGAAAATTAGTAGCTTTGGCCTTTACCTAAACGGTGACCGTGTTTCCCCAAAGTTATGCAACCTGATCTTCATAAAGATGGAGAAAGTAGCTCTCCTCATCCTCAACTGTATCCTTCGCTCCTGCCAGGCTGTCTGATAATGTTATTGTGTCAGCGCTGACAGACTTCCTCTTGCCATCGCAGCTGCCCATCAGATTTCGAATGAAGCATGAAGAGACTTTTCTGCTGTAGCTCCTGCACTTTAGCGCATCTTATCCCTGCCCAGAGTGAGGTCTGCTATTCCTGCCCTCCCTTCTGATCTTCTGTAAGGGCCTGAATACCTGGCTCAGCCAGCTGGCTTGGGCCTCCGAATGGGGGAGTATCATGCTATCATTAGTGGATTAGGAGAAAAATCCCACACCTCTCCTCCTGCGCATGCTGCTCCCTTCTCTTTAAATTTTTTTACTTTTGATTGTAATTCTATTCTATGGTTCTAGAAATATTTGTGTTTTATGTTTTTATAGCTTTTAATGTTGTAAGCCAACTAGAGCCACCTTGTAGCAATGTGGACAGCAAATTTATCTAAAAGATAAAATAAATAATAAAATAAAATAATTAACTTAAAATTAAATTAAATAAAAATAAATAAAATAATAAAATACAGCTAGTCTTCAACATACGACCACAATTGAGCCCAAAATTTGTTGCTAAATGAGACATTTGTTAAGTGAGTTTTGTCCCATTTTACGACTTTTCTTGACACATCTGTTAAGTGAATCACTGCAGTTGTTAAGTTAGGAGCATGGTTGTAAAGTGAACCTGGCTTCCCCATTGACTTTGCTTATCAGTTATTCGTAAAAGGTGATTCCATGACTCCAGGACACCACAACCGTCGTAAATCCAAGTCAGTTGTAAAGCATCCGAATGAAAATCACATGACAGTCACATGTAAGAATAACAGTCATACATGTGAAAAATGGTCATAAGTCACTTTTTTCAGTGCCACTGTAACTTCCAACAGTCACTAAGACAACTGTTGTAAGTTGAGGACTACTTGTAACATAAGATAAAATAAATAAGTAAAATAAATATCAAAAGAAAACAAAACAACATGGAAAGCAGCTACTTACCAGGCATCTGGGGTTTTCCTTGCAAACATGGGCTAAGCCGTCCCACTCGCTCGTGGGACACCAGCCGGGCCAATCGAAGCCCTTCATCCATCAGTGTCTGCTGTAGGATGTGACGGCTCCATAACCCATGTGGAGGGAGACTCAGCAGGGCATCAGAAGCAGTGTGGGGGGGTGGCGTAAGCCGAGGACAAGACCCAGTAGCTGTGGGGGGGAAAATCAGGAGGGGTGAGACATGCCTTTAAGTAAAAGGTATTAAATCAGTAGTATACTAGTTTCGTGGGACATGTTGGCTCAGTGGCTAAGGCGCCGAGCTTGTCGATGGGCAGTTCGGTGGTTCGAATCCCTAGCACCTCGTGACAGGGTGAGGTCCTGTTACTTGTCCCAGCTTATGCCAACCTAGCAGTTCGAAAACATGTAAAAATGCAAGGAGAAAAACGGGGAGCACTTTGGTGGGAAGGTAACAGCGTTCCATGCGCCTTCAACATTTAGTCATGCTGGCCACATGACCACGGAGACATCTTCAGACAGCACTGACTGTTCGGCTTTGAAACCGTAGATGAGCACTGCCCCCCTAGAGCCAGAAACGACTAGCATGTATGTGTGAGGGGAACCTTTACCTTTATACTGGTCTCAAATAATTTGTCCTAAGCTTCAGATAGCTAGAATAGACCCAAAGGTAACAGGGAAAAGTTGGTTCCCAATATGCTGCATATATTTGACTCTGGAGTTATTGAGAATAAATATACTGAGTTGTTACTTAAAGGTGAGACAGCGAACAGGAAGGCAGATTGAGGTTCCCACTACCTCACTTCCCTGGAAGAAATGCAACACTTTTTCCTAGATAGTCTTTTAGAGAGGGAAAGGAAATACTACAAAAACTGGAGGATGAGGTGAACCTTAGAGAATGTGCGTTTTCCATAAAGGGTTATCAACTTGGTATAGAAAAGTGAAGATGTATTACTTTAATCCAGTGCTTTTTAAACACGGTGACTTTAAAATGTGTGGGCTTCAACTCCCAAAATTCCCCAGCCAGCATGCTAAATTTTGAGGTTGCCAAATTTGAAAAACATTTGCTTTTTATCGGAGAATAAATAAATGGGTGTCTAAGTTAATATAATTGAAGTTCACCAAAACTATAAAGACATTTAGTGTTTTTTTCTTTAATTCAATCATTAATGGTTTACTCATTTTAGACAGCTATTTAAGATTACTTAAGATTAGCTATTTAAAAGAACAGTGCTAATTTAACAGGTAGCTGTTGACAACGAAGAGATATGCTGTTTTCTGTGTTGTTGTATTCTCTCTTTTCCTGTTTCACCTCTATTCTCAAAATGTACAGATATCCTCAACTTACAATCGGTTATTTAGTGACCGTTCGAAGTGACAGCTCTGAAAAAGTGACTTATCATTCTTTTTCCACCTTTATGACTGTTACAGTATCCCCATAGTCACATGATCAAAATTCAAATACGGCAACTGATTCATATTTATGACAGTTGCAGAATCTCGTGGTTACGTGATCCCCTTTTGTAACCTTCTGACAAGTAAAGTCAGTTGGGGAAGCCAGATTCACTTAAGAATCTGGCTGCAGTGATTCACTTAACAACTGCAGCAAGAAAGGTTGTAGAATGGGGCAAATCTCAAGTAAGAAATTCTCGTTTAGAAATTTTCAGCTCAATTGTGGTTGTAAGTTGAGGACCACCTGTATAAAGTTCTCTTGCTCAGTCAAACTAAACCAAAAACAGAGAAGTGCTAACTGGATTCTGGAGAAAGTAGAACTGCATAATTGAAAATTATGTAAAAAGAAGGTTGGGGTAAATAAAAAAATTATTAAGTTAAAATTATAGAGGTATTAAAACACCTATAAATAACATTATAACTTTGCAATGAATAATCTAAACACAATAAATAATTAGGACAGATAACTCTACAAGGCTATAAATAAAACTACAATTTATAAACAACTGTAAGAATGTAAAGCTATGTCCATTTACTTGCTGAAGCCCTGCTAGGGTTTATTTGGATTAAGACCACTACGAAAACTAATTAAAACAAAGATATAGTAAAATAAAATACAGAGTGGTATGTTTGTATATAAAAGGGGAAGAGGGGAAAAGGAGAGAGAGGGGAAAAAAACAAAGAGAAAAAGGAAGAGAAAACATACTAAATTATGGAAATCTAATTAAAACTCAGCATTAGCTCACTTGAAGGAAGCTGGTTTGGGTACACTTGTCATATTTAAACTACCATGTAGTTTGTTTAGTTTTGGCTTCCGGAATGTGTACACCCAGTCATTCTGATTTGTAGACTATGATTCATGGCTTAGCATGCTGTACAAACCTAGCCAATCATGGTTTCTTCCACAGAGCAATGAAATGAATAATGCTTCAGTTTATGTCAAGGTCACACACAGCAAGCCAGACAGAGTGAAAGGGGTGGGGCGGCAGCGAACTGGCATAATAAAATCTACAAATTGCAACTTCTATTTAGTCAACTTGTAGTTAAAGTAATGCACATATGCTATTCAATACTGCATACACAAGGCTGAGCATGTTCCTTACTCTTGTACAGCAGTGTATGAGAACCACTGTTCCAGGGACAAGATGGATTCTACAAACAGGAATGACAACGCTTTGCGTGAAGCCTACCAAGAAACAAAGCCTCCTTCATAATTTCCCATTTTACAGTCTGGTTCCATAGTTGATACCCACGGAAAACTTCCCTAAAGCCCAGAGCACTCACCTTGCGGATGTCCATCTAAGCTTTCCCCAGACAAGCTGGCTGTGTCTTCTTCTATACTGGATCGGTATGGAGGAAGGAAGGGTTCACAGACCAAAGGAAGCTCAGGGCGACTGTGTTCTGCAGCCTATTGGGAGAATTGCCAAGAAAAATAAAAGGGAAGATGCCTGCCTGCCAATTTTACTTTCTCTAAGAGAAACTGAAATGTGATTTTTTTTTTTACTGCAAGCAATAAATGTTATTAAACACTGCGTTAACATTCACCCAAAATACAATCTTGGAACAATCTGAAATGTATGGCAAGTAATATGCTGGCATGATTTGACTTATCAGCCAGTTGGCTGATAATTCCTGGAATCATGTTGTATACAGATTAGTATGACATTTCTTCCTGCATTTACTTGTACTCATATTAACTTCCATTTAATCAGTTTAGTTACAAATGATATTAGAAGGGTGGGGTAAGAATTTGATAAAAGTAACATGGAGACTTTGGAGTTTGGAAAAAGAAAAAAGAAGAGAGAGAGTTTTGGCTAGAGTTCAGTGCACAAGGAAATGGTAGCCTTCATCTTTTTAGGCTGCTTCCTTCTAATCTGCCTACTCCTTGTCAGGACTGCTATGTAATTATATTCAAACACCTCCATTAAAGAGGACCCTCGATCTCCTGAACTGCCAAGAAGTACATTCTGTTTCCCAAACCCTATAATCCACTCTCCCCCTCTCTAAATTGCTACAGGGCATGCTTGCAAATTTCAGGTAGAAATTGGTAGGCATTATGTGCCTGTCTCATTTGGTACAACAATGAAGACATGGAACTGATGTTTTCTATTGTGCGTGTGTTAACTAACACTGTCTCCACACTAAGGCAAACTCTAACGTTTCATACATTCGATCCATGGCCGGTCAGAGCTGGTTGGAAATGGGGCTGGGAGCAATTTTAGATTCCTCAACTTTCATGGATCAATGTGATCCTACATGTAATGCTCATATAATACATGTAATGAAGAATGTATTCAGAGTGTAATGAATAATACAGGATAAATACATAGTCACTATCCATTCAGAACTGTACATATACACCAATATATGTAGACTCACACCTTTATCATATTCTTTATCTAAGACAGGGGTATCAAACTCGCAGACCGCGGGCCGGATGCATCATGCACTGGCCACATCCACCCATTTTAGCAAAGGGGGGAAAAAAGTCACCATATGTCACATGACGACCATGTGATGCCGCAAGTTTGACACCCCTAAGATTAAAAACAGTTTTTATTAACATTAGCCTGGTCTTATCTGGACTCAGAAGAGAAGGGTAATTTTAAATTAATCCTTATCTCCGACTTCTGGGTAGAGAGATGAGACGTAAGGGCAGTTGTAAAACTGAATTATTCTGGTTACAGCATTTTTTTCTCCTTTTGCCCAGCCCTTAGGCATACTGCAAGTGTGAGAACTGGGGACACACACACACACATACACAAAAAACACAAAACCACGTGGCCACCAATTAGGCAAAAATGAGTGGCCTCTCTCTCCACAAACAAATCAGTATTGTCCTCCTCTGCTAGGTCTTCTGAAGTCAGACCAATAGGTAAGGGACAAACTAGCCTTAGCACGCAGTATGAAAATAACAGCGGGTTCTTCTTACGCTAGCACTCCTCTCTTCCTATTGCTCATCTTCTGATCCTGTTCAATGGAGAAAACAGCTTCCTCATTTTGCATAATTTATCATCCAGGACATGAAGATACGGCAGGCAACAGAGAAGAGGGGCATCCTACTTTCCCGATCTGGATCTCTCTTTAAAGACTAAAAGATTACAAGGGGGGGAAACTCAGAGAAACCTCTGCTTCACTGAAGAAAAGATCCAAATGGACATGCAAAACATGCATTGTTTCATCGCCATATTCCCTACAGTATTTTTCTCTGAAAACTCAAAACATTTCTCTATCTTTTTTTCTCTCTTGTGTATACACATATAAAGTATCTTTTTCACTTACCTCCTGCTTGAAGCGCTTAGCTTGTCCACCACAATTTTCATCTGGACGCAGTCTGAGGACAAAAGCCATAAAGGAGTCAGCATGTCCAACTAAATAATATATCCAGGAAATCACTCCTATCCCAATCACAGCAACCTTCCATATGTTCTGGACTACCCTGTCCAGGACATGTGCCTGTCCCAATTTAGCATTTACAGAAATTTGCAGCCTGGGGAGTGTTGGAATGAATACAATTTAATGGCCTGATATAAAGATACAGTAGAACCTCCGGTCACGACCATAATTTGTTCTATAACTTTGGTGATTTCTTCGTCTTCTAATGTTTCGTCTTCATTTCTGGGCCAGGGGTTGTGTTTAATCACCACCCGAGTATGTGTTCGTGACCAGATTCAAAAATTTTCTGAATTTTTTGGTCGGAACTGCATTTGGCCATGGTCAGACGCGTTTCTGACCAGAGGTCCTACTGTATAAAGCCGTGATGGTGAACCTATGGCATGTGTGCTGGGAGTGGCATGCAGAGCCATCTGTCTGGGCACGCCAATCATTGTCCGTTGCTCTTAAGGATTCCGATGCGCACATGTGCACCGGCCAACTGGTCTTCGCTTGCGCATGCACGCCACACACCGGAAGACCAGCTTCCTGGCGCACACATGGGGAGCTGCTCTTCCAGTTTCCGGCACTCCCCCCACCTGCATGCGCTCCTGTTTTGCCACTCAGTGCCGAAAAGGTTCACCAACTCTGGTATAAAGCATTAATAACATCACAGAAGCTAACTATCTTTTGCTATGGTTATATTAAATACGGTTCGTTTACCAGCTGAAATTTAATCTTCCTCCAACACAGCTTTTTAAACAGACCATAATGAATCAATCTACAAATTAAGGGCTAAGTCTGTTGCACTAAGTTACATTTTTGTCTGTTTGATTAGGCCTCGCTGGATAGGTTCACTCATCATGCTTCACTCGTTGTGAATATACAAATTAATGTATATATAAAAAATACAGGTAGTTCTTGACCTACAACTGAGCACAACATGTCTGTGGCTACGCAAGACAGTTGTTAAGTGAATTTAACCCTATTTTACAACCTTTCTTGCAAAGGTTGTTACTTGAACCACTGTAGTTGTTAAGTTAGTAACATGATTGTTAAGTGAATCTGGCTTCCCCATTGACTTTGCTTGTCAGAAGGTTGCAAAAGGGACTCACATGTCCCCAGGATATACTTCAACCTTCATAAACATGAGTCAGTTGTCAAGCATCGGAATTTTGATCATGTGACCATGGGGATGCTGCAATGCTCGTAAGTGTGCAAAACAGTTATAAGTCACTTTTTCAGTGCTGTTGTAAATTCGGTCACTAAATGTCCTATTGTAAGTCGAGGGCTACCTATTAATCAGACCACTTTATTCTGATGGGTAAAATAGGCCCTTATTTTAAACATAAGAAACTATGGCCTCATATGATGAGAATGTGTTTTAGTTAATCTTCGGCTCAGGTTCTCCATCTGTCCTAACATTCACATTTATGAGAAAATCTAATCTTTCTCTGCAGAAATAACTGCAATGTCACATGGTTGCTCAACTCAGGATACTGAGATATATTCCAAGCATGGTACTCAAAATGGTATCCAAGTGCAATTTTAAATGAATGAATGAAGGCAAATAGAAGTGTCCCAGGATAATGTTGCAAGATCCAATCTGGGTCAATCCCTGGGAAAGTGGCCAAAAGCTCAGAAGAGTAAACATCTGGTCCTGGTGTTGACCGACCTAGATTGGATCTTACAATTTTGCATCCTGATTTGATAAGCGATCAGTGGGCACAAATCCTAGTTCTTAATTTTCAGGTTTAAAAGGGAAAGTAATTAGTTCAAAAGTCAAAGCAGAAACTTTTTAATTTACTTTTTAAAACGTCAGAATAAAAAGGAATTACAGGAATTATATAATGGAATTATAAACATGTAAAAATTCTAGGCTCCAAATTTCAGCTTTAATGGGACACAGTGGTTTCAAAACTGAAAACAGAATTTTTTGAGCTTTTTGAAACACACAAAAAGTTGGGGATGAAAACATGAAAAGTCAAGGTTCATGCAGGATTATTCCTATACCATTTGATTATGATTTTTTTCCCCTTTTTTGTTAAACCAATTTGAAAGGCAAAGAAATAGCAAATTAGAAATACAAGTATTGTTTTTCTGGATGTTTGAGATACTCTTGGGATAATTACCTGTATTCATTAGCATTAGAGGGCAGATAATTAACACAGATGGATAAATCTTATTTTAGCTCCAGCTTAGCAAAGATCACTTTGTACCAATATTCAGCATACTTCACATCTAGCACTTTTTTTGACAGCACGCTCAATAATATAGGAATCAAGGTCAGATGGAATACATGCAAAATTATTTTTTTAATCTGCCTGTTTTGGGGGGACATTTCAAAAGGTATTTCCAACCTTTTGAAGAAATTGGGTTTCTTCAAGTAACCCGAAAGGGTCACCCCCCCAAAGGTGCTTTTTCAAGAAGCAACTGGGCTTTCTAGTTTTTCTTTGAAGACGTTTTGCTTCTCATCCAAGAAGCTTCTTCAGCTCTTGATGAAACATGTCTTCAAGAAGCGAAACGACTTCAAAGAAAAACCAGGCAGTCCCGTCACCTCTTGAAAAAGCACTTCTGGGACAACCCTGACCTGGATGACTGAGAATCTCCATAGACTGAAAGGAATAGTTAATGAAGATATGACTAGAAGCAACAGCAATTTATTTTGCCCACTGAGAACCTTCCCAACAGGTTTACAATAATCATTCAAGAGATTACAGCCCAGTTCAAGAACCTCCCATTGCTAACAAAACCACCAAGATCTGACTCTTACCTAGAACCTTTCAGTGAAGATAGATAGCTGCTCTCCCGAGCCACCTGACGTGACAGTGAGAACAATTCTACACGACGCAACAGCAGTGAATTGTCTCGCAGACAGAACTGAGCTGCAGCCTCATTAATTGTGAGCTGGGAGAGAAGAGTGAACAGAATTGATTCTCTGAGGAAGCATAGGACCTCCAAGAATATTAGGCATAAAGCATTTAAAGCTCTGATTCTCTAAGTTTCTGAAAGCATGGACCAGTGAATAAACTAGTTTCATTTGAGAATCACCATCCTCTTTATTTTTAAACCTGTTTTAAAATGAAATGTGTATCAAAATGTAATTCAAAATTATATATTTGCTACTGCTTGGATTATTTTATGTTGCCCATTTCTTAACACAAACTAGTCAACAATGTTCTCCAATAGAAATCTTTGAGTACGAAGAGAAAAGGGATGAATAGGTCACCATCTCATTTTTAGTTATCAATCATATTTTCTATTACTTTAATGACACCACATATTATCTTCTACATTTAGTTCATCACCATGTATTTGCAATATTAATGTTAATCATAACTTTTAGTAATTCTTTGTACCTTTTAGTCGCATGAGCATTTATAGTTGTATACTATTTTTTAGTATACAACTATAGACTGATTGCTGACTGCTGTCACAGGAAGAACAATAATCCCCTAGTTTTAAACATTATTTATGCTGATCTTGGAGTAAAAAATTACATATTTGCTTTTTCTGCTTGGGTTGTCTGTTTGAGGCGACAGCTCCAGTCATTACATTGCATGTGGATTCACAGTCAGTAACTGCATTTGAGGTATGTTCATTATTAGCATTTTCTTGAAGTTGGTATTTATATTCTTACATGTATCATCATTTACAGACTACACAAATAACTTTTCAACTAAAGATCCATTTTCATGTAACAGCTAAGTGGCGCAGAAGCCAGAGAAGCAAGCCTGGCCAGCGAACATGAGAAGGTGATTCTCCACAGACCCTTGATGGTTTGTAGAGAACAATTGGAGAATGATGGATATTATTACCAGGAGAGAGAATTAGCAGGAGAGAGGAGAGGAAAGAGAGAGGAGGGGAGAGAGAGGGAAGGAGGGGGCAGGAGAGGAAGGGGAGGCATTCTGATCTGGGATAAGGCATTTTGGGATCCACCAAAATGAACTCTTAAGTTAATCAGTGGATATTCCTGTTAGTGAATAAAAGACCTGAGGGCTCATCCTCTGTTAGTTTCTAAGGCCCCACTCCTTGGTTCTTCATCCAAAACTCTTGAGATTGGTAGTCCCACAACTGTGAAACTCTTTTTCCATAGAAACTTTTAGGTTAATTCTGTATTATTAAAAAACAAAATTACTACCTTCACTGTATAGGCTAACATAGAGGATTACACTAGTAAAGCTGCCTTTGAGTTAAGCTCAGTTCTCAGGGATTACTTCAACATATTCATACAGTTTTTTTCATGTCATCTGGGAATGAGTTGTTTTCATTCAATATTTTTTGAAACTTTTTAAATCTGGCCAATTCCCCCCCATATCCTGAGGTCCTACATCCAAGTAGTAAAACAGGCCTGCCCTTGCTTAGCTTCCCTTTCCAGATGAAGTCAGCCAGATGCTGCCCCCTGCTGATAGTGTATAGTTTTTTTTTTATTATTTCAGTAGTATTAATATTAGACATTCTTTAGTCTGCTAAACCTACTGAATACTTTAAGTAAATGACATTCCTGAGTTCTGCTTGACCAGTGGTACCTTCCCTCATGGCTCACCTCATGAAGGGTGAGCTGTTTGCCCTCGCATCGCCGATTTTCACCCCGCCCATAGATGGCACTGTGACGCCGGATCTCTTCTTCCTTCCGAGGGTCCCCGTTGTCCAACTGGAAGATATGCCCCACTGTTTTGGCCAACTTCTTATTCAGCTTCAGGAGAGTCTTCAATTCTACATCTCCGCTGCGCGGACAGGTGCGCAACAGACGATCCACCCCCTCGGACACTGCATGGGCCAGCTCTGGATCGAGATGTTCAGTGGATGACGGGGGCTCGCTGGGTGAGGTTACTCCTCCTTCTTCTTCAGACTCAGGGTTCCCCCACTGCATGGCTGGCAAGGGGGACAGCTTCTCTTGTGGCTCGGAGGGGCTTTTGGAAGGCGAAGTGGCACTGGTTTTGCCAGGGATCTCTACTGGACTGGTGTGTCCATTCGTGAGTGACTTGTGGCCTCCGGACTCAGAGATCTTGAAGAGTGGTATGCTGTTTACAGGTATGCAGGGCACCGGCTGGTTGAAGAGACCAGGATTGGTTGCCCATTCCCGCAGAGCCTTCTGGAGGCGCCGGACATGGAGTGGCTTGGTCGCCATGCCAACCAGAGCCATGATCTCCAGGAATTCTTCCTCACCAGCTTCACACAGTTGCTGTACATCATCACCGCCCTGCTGAATGAAGGTTTCATAGTAGGAGAGGAGGTTGGCTCTCTGGAGGACGCGGTAGAGCTGAAGTTCGCCCAGAGTGCGGGGCAGCAACAACGCCATTGCCAATTGCCTGCAGGGATGACAGAGTGAGACCATGAAGGCCGAAGTACAGGTAATCCTCAATTTACAACCATTTTTTTAGTTATGTTCAAAATTACACCACCACTGATGATCAGTTTTCACACTTACGACCTTTGATGGTCACGTGATCAAAATGTGGACACATAGCAACTGGCATGTATTTATCACAGTTGTACTGTTCCGGGGTCATGTGATCACCATTTGTAACCTATCCCTGCCAGCTTCCAACAAACAAAGTCAATGGGGGAAGCCAGATTTGCTTAACGACCGCATGATTCGCTTAACAACTGAGGCAAAAAAAGTTCATAAAATGGAGCAAAACTCATTAAACAACTGCCGTGCTTAGCCACAGAAATTTGGGGTTCAATTGTGGTCATGCATTGAGAACTACCTATAGTTGCCAGAATGGAAGGAGGGCAGAGCTGCTCTTTAATCTCCATAGCCAGGCAGGAGAAGAAAGAAGACACCATAGAAAATACTTGGCATTTCCTTTGGACTAAGTTTGCAAGTTTAAATTAGGATGAGCTATCGGCGTCACAAATTAAGGGGCTTTCCCCCCTTGCTTATTGACCCTGTGCCCCCATTCACACAGAAACAATGGCTTGGTGATATAAGCAGATAATTTACACTGGAATTTTCCTGCCATTTCTTTGGATGAACAGACCAAAATTTGGCTGAAAGGATCTGATCCAGCCCAAGAGTCTTCTAAGGCTCTACAATTAGCAGGGGAAGCTTTCTACAAGGCCTCTTAAGTGTATTGTTGTAGCTCATATAGTCCCTGCTCTGTTATCTCTACATCACTGCCATATTCCTGAGGCAAACAAGCCCTCGGCCTTTTTCTTCTTCTCTCCTTCATGCTGATAACACTATCCTCCCTTGGCTTTCTTGGAATAAAATCCCACTGTGCTCAATGGGGCGCATTTCTTATTAAGCGTATTTTCAGACTGCTGCTAAAAACTTCAATTACTCTTTAAGATCCTGCTTTCTTCCTTGCTTTTTTTTTTTAACCTATGGGAGAATTTGATCTTGCACTAGAATTCACTAGGGACGCACATTCTGCATCAATCCCACACTGCAACCCCAAGCTCTAATACATTAATCTTGCCATCAAAAGAAAGCTCTTGTATGCCGTTTCAGTTTTTTACCTCTGCACTGTGAGGGTTTTTCTTTATTACAAATCTTCAAGTACAGTAAACTACCCTGACTTACAATTACAGCACCCCATGCATAGAAGTCTTTGTACTACCAACCAACCTTCTGTCCTTTAGCACACAGGCGTGCACACACAAAACCTAGATTTTCTTCACAAACCAGAAACACTCTGCACACACCACTTGCTGGGCCTCGTAACCAACATGCACACACATATCAGACTCCTCCAAACGCCCACTGCTTGTTCCTTCTTTATCCACCCTTGTGCAGGCTCTGTCATCTATTACAAGACCATTAAAATAGTGAAGCAATAGGCTGGGGTGGAGTTGGCACTCCATGGATACCAACAGAGCTGCCATTATTTTCTCTTCTTGGAAGAGGCTGAAGATAAACAGCGGGTGAGGAAATTTTGAGAATACAAGTGGGAGATATGTGGGTGTGGAAGGGAGGGGGGGCTAATGGGAGAATGCAGCTGTAATGTGGGGAAAGCCTTGAGAAACTGGGCAAAGGGATGCTGCCAAGGGAACGGTCAGATAAGAGATAGCATGGCCCTCAGCTGGATAGTGGGCAGGGCAAGAGGCTCAGAAGGGACCCTCCCTAGTTTCTCCGGCTGTAAAGGAGATGGGGAGAGAATTGTATTTTCAGACCTGCAAGATTCTGTCAATAATAACAAAGTCAAATTAACTCATCTGGTCATGATTCTTAACTGGTTCACTTGGGGAGGCCAACAGCAACAGATGGTTGTTGGCAGATACTCTCCAGATCAAACTTCACCATCTTCCTTTAGTTCTTGCCAGCCTTCTCTGGTGATGCCAACAGGGTAGCTATTAAAAGTACAGGTACTCCTTGACTTACAACAGTTCATTTAGTGACCATTTAAAGTTACAACTGCACTGAAAAATGTGACTTACGACACGTTTTTCATTCTTAGGACTCCTGCAACATCCCCATGATGACATGATCAAAATTCAGATGCTTGGCAACTGGTTCATATTTATGACAGTGGCAGTGTCCTGGGGGGTCATGTGATCCCTTTTGCGACCTTCTGACAAGCCAAGTCAATGGGGAAGCCACTTTAACGACCATGCTATTAATTTAACAAATGCAAGGATTCCCTGTGGCAACAATTGTGGCAAAAATAGTTGTTAGAATGGGGCAAAACTCACTTAACAAATGTTTCACTTAGCAATGTAATTTTTGGATTCAATTAGGGTTGTAACTCAAGGACTACCTGTGATTAGCCAAGTTCCTTAAACACAATACTGACTGACTTATCATCTTTTGGAGTTACTTATATTATTATTTAAAGCACCAGAGAGCAATTATAGAGTTATAATTCTAAGTTTACTACCTGGAATATAGTTTTTCTTAATCCCAATACCTTATATTTCTGGATAAAGTATGAAAGATTAGGTGTTTTATGAGGATCTACATAATCTTAACATCCTTCCATTTTAACATCAGTATTTCAATCCTAGGTTGAAAGCTCAGAGATGAAGTTGTTTTTATCCTGGCTCTTTCCCTCCCACCCCCATGTTAATTTAGTTTAAGATATTAAACTCTTCCCTGCACCCTAGTCTTTCTCAGATATCAATGCAGGTGTGATTTTTCCGGGTGCACCATGGTAACCCTCCAAATCCTCTCTCATTTCGTTTCAGGTTTCATTTAACAAGGTAGTTTGGTGCTGACAACCACAGATTCTGACTACATACCCAATGAGGAGTTCAACTCTTTGGAATACAGGCTGAAGTATATACTGAGAGAGATGGGTTGGGTGTCTGAGCTTGTGCAGAATCCAATAAGGTTGCCAAGTGGGGGGCGTGGCTTCCCCACCCACCCCCAATCCCAAAAAGCAAGCTCGACCCCCCGAAATCTTTCTGAATATCCTGGCATTTTCACCATTTTGCATCCGGAGCAGCTTCTTAGGAGAAGCGTTTCGTTGAAGAGCTGCGAGGTTTGGCAGCCGATTCCATCTTGGCAGTTCTTGACTGACCCCCCCCCCCCCCCCCCCCCCCCCCCTCTCCTCGCCCTCCACCCCACCCCCGGGGCAATCTTACCGCGCCAGTGGATTTCTTCGCAGCCCGACTGGTGCGCCCGTCAAGCATGGACCCGAGGCCTCGGGAGCCTCACCGGCGGCCGCACCTTCTTCTTCTGGCTCTCCGCGGAAAGGCAGACCCAGAAGGCGCAGAGCTCCCAACGCGGCACCCCTGCCCGGCTTCGATGGTCTTTCTGCGTCCCTCCGTCGGAGCTCCCCCGTTCGCCTCCCCACTCCCTCCTCTTCCTCTGCCTCCTCCTCCTCCTCCTCCCTCTCTGCGCGCCTCGGCGCTGAGCCTTTGGCACGGAATTGCCTCCCACGCTGCCGGATTTACAATGGAACGGCGGCGGCAGCGGCTCGGAGCTGCTGCCGCGCGTGGGAGGTTTCGGGGGCGGCAGGCAGCTTCTGCCTCGGACCAGAAAAACTGCAACAGCAGCAACATCAAACAGCCTTCGCCACCGCAAGCGCCGGGGGAGGGGGAGGGACGGCATTTACCGCCCACCTTCCCTCCTCGCGGCTTCTTCCAAGACGCGAAGGCAGGAAAGGGCGTATAGGATTCCTACCGCCGCCCGCCCCCCGTCATCCCATCCCATCCCACCCCCGCTTTATCGGCCCAACTTCTCCCACTTGTCTTCGGCGCGGGCGTTTGCGCGCCTTGGAAAGAGGAGACGGCGTCGATCCGGGGACGGACATCATCGGCCTGCCGCTTTTTCTTTGCCACGTTTTGCAAGCCTGAGCTTTGGGTGATAACGCCCCGTCTCGGTGAAACGCGCACCGCTTTCGTGCACTTAAAATAAAGCGGGTTTCCTTCCCTGTCGTCGCTTTTCCCGCCTCTGGAGGCTCATCGGGGGCGCGCGATGATCCTTTCCTGAGCGCGCTTGCAAGTGCGTCGTAAGCGACCTGTCGGTTCGCTCACTGGGACGCTTGGGTATAGACGGGGCGCGGGGGGGGGGGAGAGTTCAGGGCAGGGTTGCTGGATTTTATTTTATTGTATTGCTATGGGTGCTGTTTAACACTGTACGGAATAAAGTTCCGCGATCGGAGAGAGTTGCTGAGAAAAAGAATACATCCATTCATTGGAGACATATGAGGAGTTCCAAATATTATGAGGCCCAAACCAGGATACAGGATTTGATTCGGCATTTTCCAACCCAAGGCAACTTACCGACTTCAACTCCCAGAATTCTCAGCAATGACCAAATATGGCTGAGAAATTCTGGGCGTTCAAGTGTACCTATCTGAAAGTTAGTCAGGGATCAATCTACCTTACTTTTACCTGTTTTTTTTAATAATAAAGTACTGTAATCGCTTCCCAGTCCCTGTTTTACGTTGAATTCCGCGTCCATTTTACTGAAACATGCTAGGAGACCTGCTGCTTTGTTTTTGAAAAGCAAAAAGCAGTACTTTATAAATCCATTATTTGTTGAGCTGAATGTATGGGGGATGGTGAGAACACGTTTGTATTTTCCCTCTTCTGCCAAACGGTGCAGAGGTAGTGTCTGGATACAAGAACAAGGTTCCTTTAACAGAAGAAGCCACGTATTGTATGTATGTAAATTCTGGTCTGTTTCATTAACAGTGCACAGTAACTGGTGGAGAAAGACTGCCTGTAATTTTTAAATACCAGAAAAGGTATTTCTTGATCCTGACCTAGAGAATTATGTCTATGATTACTGGTTATTGTAACTGCCATAATGGAAACAATAAAAGCTACTTTATACTAGCTTGTGCCAATTGGATTTTCTTCAGGTCAGTGCTAAGTCCTGAAGATTGCCTGGACAAGTCCCTGCAGTTTTCTTGGAAGTACTTTTCCACTGTCTGCTTAAGAGCTGAGAGCAACTGACCAAGGTCCCCAACTGGCATCCTGCACCATCTCGTTTCTACCTGGGTGCCTTAACCACTACACCAAATTTAGCCATCTAATTCTCCTGGGCTGGCAGCTGTTCAAGGTCTCAGGGCAGATGGATCTTCCCTATCATCTATTTCATTGTTTTAACTTTAAATGGCAACACTGACATATGATTGGAATTTGATGAAGTAGGGACTAGCTTTTAGAGAGAATCATTTTCTCTGATAGCGCATAATTCCAAATTGTCATTTGATATTACCACATTGCTATAGACAAGGAGTGGAATGGTACTTGTGGGATTTTATACATCATTTTCCAGAACTATTCAAGTGTTTGGGGGTACTGTGAACTGTGACTTTGGATGAAAGTTGGAATGGAAGTGTCCTTCGTTATCTTAAGCAGATGGTTTGAGCAAGTTGCTCTTCTTGTTACTTCATTTTCTGGTTGTGCAGTTCCAGTTTCAGAGTTTCCCAACTTCAATACCAAAAATGCCAAATTTCTTTACCTATTAAAACTTTTTGGGACACTCTGGCTTGCTACCTGTCCAACTGGATGTTTTTGGTTTTTTTAATCTGAATCATTTTAGAGCTTGTCAGTTGTCTGAAACAGCATATACACTGCTCAAAAAAATAAAGGGAACACAAAAATAAGACATCCTAGATCTGAATGAATGGAATATTCTTATTAAATACTTCGTTCATTACAACTTTGTTCATTAGTTGAATGTGCTGACAACAAAATCACACAAAAATTATCAATGGAAATCAAATTTAGCAACCCATAGAGGTCTGGATTTGGAGTTACACTCAAAATGAAAGTGGAAAAAAACACTACAGGCTGATCCAACTTTGATGTAATGTCCTTAAAACAAGTCAAAATGAGGCTCAGTAGTGTGTGTGGCCTCCACATGCCTGTATGACCTCCCTACAATGCCTGGGCATCCTCCTGATGAGGTGGCGGATGGTCTCCTGAGGGATCTCCTCCCACACCTGGACTAAAGCATCCCCCAACTCCTGGACAGTCTGGTGCAACGTGGCATTGGTGGATGGAGCGAGACATGATGTCCCAGATGTGCTCAATTGGATTCAGACCTGGGGAATGGGCAGGCCAGTCCATAGCATCAATGCCTTTGTCTTGCAGGAACTGCTAACACACTCCAGCCACATGAGGTCTAGCATTGTCTTGCATCAGGAGGAACCCAGGGCCAACCGTACCAGCATATGGTCTCACAAGGGGTCTGAGGATCTCATCTCGGTACCTAATGGCAGTCAGGCTACCTCTGGCGAGCACATGGAGGGCTGTGTGCCCCCCTAAAGAAATGTCACCCCACACCATTACTGACCCACTGCCAAATCGGTCATGCTGGAGGATGTTGCAGGCAGCAGAACATTCTCCACAGCGTCTCCAGACCTTGTCATGCCTGTCACATGTGCTCAGTGTGAACCTGCTTTCAACTGTGAAGAGCACAGGGAACCAGTGGCGAATTTGCCAGTCTTGGTGTTCTCTGACAAATGCCAAACATCCTGCATGGTGTTGGGCTGTAAGCACAACCCCCACCTGTGGACTTTGGGCCCTCATACCACCCCCATGGAGTCTGTTTCTGACCATTTGAGCAGCCATATGCACATATGTGGCCAGCTGGAGGTCATTTTGCAGGCCTCTGGCAGTGCTTCTCCTGTTCCTCCTTGCACAAAGGTGGAGGTAGCAGTCCTGATGCTGGGTTGTTGCCCTCCTACGGCCTCCTCCACGTCTCCTGATGTACTGGCCTGTCTCCTGGTAGCGCCTCCATGCTCTGGACACTACGCTGACACACAGCAAACCTTGCCACAGCTCGCACTGATGTGCCATCCTGGATAAGCTGCACTACCTGAGCCATTTGTGTGGGTTGTAGACTCCGTCTCATGCTACCACTAGAGTGAAAGCCCCGCCAGCATTCAAAAGTGACCAAACCATCAGCCAGAAAGCATAGGAACAGAGAAGTGGTCTGTGGTCACCACCTGCAGAACCACTCTTTTATTGGGGATGTCTTGCTAACTGCCTCTGCTTTCCACCTGTTGTCTATTCCATTTGCACAACAGCATGTGAAATTGATTGTCAATCAGTGTTGCTACCTAAGTGGACAGTTTGATTTCACAGAAGTGTGATTGACTTGGAGTTACATTGTGTTGTTTAAGTATACCCTTCAATTTTTTTTGAGCAGTGTATATTGGTTCATCTCAGATATATCTTGAAAGCCAGTATAGAAATGCTTTTATAAATTTAACAAAAATTTGTACATCCCTTCTCACTCCATAGTCCGTACCCTCAAAAACCCAATCGTGGTTTTTCATTGCACATCCATCCAATGCTGAAGAAACCTCAGTTCCTTACAATCCTAAATTTCTACATTCCTTTGTAGCTGGGATTAGTTTATGACTTTATTTTTGGATCCTCTTTGTGATACAGGAAACATCGCTGTGGGGTTTGCAGTTACGGAAGTTCCATTCCTTTCTCTGCCACCCACACACTGTGCCTCCCCCCACCCACGCATACACACTAATGCTCCTTCTGATAGCAGTGTCCAATCTGTTGCAGTCTCTTGGCTCGTCAGCAACAGAGCCATTCTCTGCATGCAAAGGAAGATGTGGGCAGAGAGCTTGCTCTGCGGAGGTGGGGACCTCTGACCAACTTTAGCTGCCGAGAAAAGATTTCTATTCAGAGATGCCTGAGCACTAACATAGAATTCCACTAAGTGGTCTCTCACAGGGCTTGTGACTGCATTTTCTCAAAGGTGTGGGGAGGAAATACCAAGCCTTGAAGCCCTCCATGGCCAACCTCAGGCCCAGGCCTTTAGGTCTGGCGTCCCTTAAATTGTGCTTCAATCCCATCTTGTCTCTAAAACTCATCATGCAACAGGGACATGTTAGGAACCAGCTATAAAGAGAAAAGGTTGGTTATAGGGCGTAGATTTCAGCCCCTCCTTTACAGCCCTTTATGCTGGAATTAAAAATCTATATACTACTGAAATGTTTGTTTGTTTGTAACTTTCAATTGGGCAAAATGGTGCATCACAGGGCAACATTTTTTGAACCAATGTACTTCAAATGGGCTAATTTTCAAAATACATCCAAAATCTGAGATCTGTGACTCACACAGAACTGAAATTTGGCAATTCATGGCTTCATGCTTTGGTGCTGCTGCACTGCTTCAGTCATCTAGAATCACGTGATTGTTATTTCCAACACTCCCTGACAGCTTTCCACAAGTAGGTGGGAAAACCAACAGGAAGCATAAATTCAATACAGCTAGCCACTCATGCGCTCTTCCCAACCTGTGCTGTACCAAGCGCCCTTGCTGACTCCTGCAGCCTCTCATACACCCTTTCTGACTTTCAGCAAGCAATATGCACCTCCCTGACCCACATGGGATATATTGTTTTATGAAATCAGTGAGGAAGCCAGCATCAGGTCTATGCTTAATGTGACAGGGAGGAGGAGGGAGAAACGAAGAAACTGGGAATGGGGGAAGGAACAGGAAGAAGAGGAGAGAAGAGAAAAAGCAGGGAGGTTAGGGGAAAGGAAGAAGAAAGTAAAGAGGAAGTGAAGGAAGAAAAAATTCCAATACCCCCTTGTCAACTTCTCACAAGGAAACTCAGTAGAGAAATTGACAGAAGTTGGAAGTTTCTCGCTCCCACTGATTTTTTGCCCACCCATAATCATTTTGTTTTTCTGTTTCAATAAGAAAATATCTCTAAAAAAATGACCCATTGGAACAGTTGTCTAATTTGATAAAAGTTGCACTGAAAGCCAAGAGTGAGTAAACATGCATAAGATTGGAGTGAATGAATGTACGTCATACAAGCCAAGGTTTGTTTAATCATAGCTTATTAAGCCAATGGGTTTGTAAATATATGCTAAACCATCAATTGTGTTTTTAAACTATAAGAACTGGATTTCAGCCTAAATCAATAAAATTATATTACCATGTATCATACATATACAAGAGTTGATGCATACGTATACACTAGTGATTGGAGCATCAGAGATAACCCTGGGTTAAAACTCAGGTTGGCAGCCAGGTTACTTTCTTTACATTTTACTTTGTAACTGGACACACAACAAAGGCCCATTGGCAGTGGTGTAATCCCATTTTCAGCAGTGCTCTCTTCAAAAAACAAGCTGCGATGCTAGGAATGTTGGTAAGGGGAAGGCTTATACATCAGTTCATCTGAGATCCAATACGTTAGCACATCAAGCAAGTGAACTCTTATGGAATATACCTATTCTCCAAGATTAAATTACAACTACAGTACAGTATAATATATTTTCTCATCCAGCCGACCAGGCTCCTTCTTTCAGTTTTCTGAGACAAGATTTGAAAATAGAAAGGAGGTGCGTCAAAATCTCCTTTCGGAGAAGTGCCGGGGATGTGGCGGTGCTGCAGAAACACTGCGAAGATCATCATCTCGACTCCAGGAGGCAAGTTCCCTTCTTTTTAAAGGCGAGCAAGTCTAACCTTTCAAAGTAAATAAGTGAAATGAAATGAAACAAACCCCGTTTGTCAACCGACACCCCTCCCTCCCGATCCGCCACCCATTCTCTTGTGGTCCGTCTTGCCTCCACGTGTTGGCCTCCCCCGCGCGGGACTGACGCACATCCTGCCGCCCACGCGGCCAGTGGCGCGCGACGCACTCTGCTCGCGGGCCTTGCTTGGAAGGCGGGCGCGCCCACGCCCACGCCCGGCCCCTTGCTGTCCCTACAAGCGCTAATAAGGATGGGAGGAGGGGGAAGGGAGAGGAGCATAACAATTATCGGGCACAAAATAGAATGGATTCCCCCCCCACCTTCCTTCTTTCCGTCCCGGTCCGCCCTCGGGAAATAGCCCTTACTCCGGGAAGAATTGAAGCCCAGAAGCTGAAATGCGTTTAAAGATTAAGCTTGAGTAGGCTGGACTAGAAGACCTCCAAGGTTCTGTTCTGTTCTGTTCTACTCTACTCTACTCCACTCCACTCCATTCATTTGTTAATTCTATTCCTTTTCTTTATTATATTCCTTTTCTTATTCTATTCTATTCTATTCCACTCTACTCTACTCTATTCATTTTTTTATTCTATTCCTTTTCTTATTATATTCTATTCCTTTTCTTATTGTATTCTATTCTATTCCTTTTCTCTATTCTATTCCTTTTCTCTATTCTATTCTATTCTATTCTATTCTATTCCACTCTACTGTACTCTATTCATTTTTTAATTCTATTCCCTTTCTTACTCTATTCTATTCCTTTTCTTATTCTATTCCTATTCTATTCTATTCCACTCTACTCAACTCAACTCTACTCATTTTTATATTCTATTCCTTTTCTCTATTCTATTCTATTCTATTCTATTCTATTCTATTCTATTCTATTC
>NW_020769371.1:2974500-3001867 GCF_900518735.1 Pseudonaja textilis
TCTATTCTATTCTATTCTATTCTATTCTATTCTATTCTATTCTATTCTATTCTTTGTGCCCATGGGTGCCTGATGTGCTCTGCGCGCGTGTGTAAAAAATCTTAAGCTATGCTGCCCAGACACCTGAAAAGTGCTGTGTACGAGTAAGCAAGGTTTGAAAAGCCTCTATTTCCCTGCTTTTTCAGCCGCAGCTGTGCCACGCAAAGTAGCTGAGATTGAAAAAGCAGGAAATAAAGAACAGGTAAGAGCCCAGGCGGGCAGGTGGGCCAAACAGCAGCAAATACAGAACCCTTCGATGTCTGCTGCTCTTCAGAGCTGCCAGTTCTATTGAGCCAGGCAGAACCGGTAGCATCCCACCCCTGGTGATAGGGAATATGGAATATAGGTAATCCTCGACTTACAACAGTTGATTTAATGACTGTTCCAAGTTAACAAGGGCCTTGAAAAATGTGACATGGTCATTTTTCACAGTTACAACCATTGCAGCATCCTCATGAACATGTGATCAAAATTTAGATGCTTGACAAGGGGTTCATATTTATGATCATTGCTGTGTCCCAAGGTCACGTGATCAACTTTTGAGACCTTCTCACAAGCAATGTCAATGGGAAAGCTGGTTCATTTAACAACCGGGTTACTAACTTACCAATTGCAGTGATTCACTTAACAACTGTGGCAAGAAACGTTGTAAAATGGGGCAAAACCCACTTAACAAATCTTTCACTTAACAGAAATTTTTGGCTCCATTGTGGTTGTAAGTTGAGGACTGCCTGTATGCATTTCTGAGAATAGAATACCAAATGCTATAAAACATAATCCCCCATAATTAAGGCACTTAAGCTACAGTTTCATTCCTTCTCTGAAGTCCATTCATTCTGAAGTCCATTAAAATCTAGCGAAACAAATACAGACTGTTTAGCCTATTTTTAATACAGTCAATAATTGTTCTTGATGGATAAGGAGACAAATCAACCCAGAATTCTTAAATTTGAGATATAAATGACCAGGTTCAAATCAAACTTTACACAAAGACCTCCCTCTTAATGCTGGCAAAAGCGGAAGGAAAGAGAAGAGGACCATCAACAGTAAGGTGGATGGGCTGAGTAGTGAGCGCCCCTTTGAAAGACCTGCAATAACAGATTAGGGACAGATTGTCATAGAGAAATCTATGTGTAAGAGTCATCCACAACCACTTGGTGGCTCACATAATTTTTTAAAACAATGTTATCCCAGTTTCATTGACTTCCTGTTCAGGTAGTGCCCGAAGATGCTTAACAGTATTTGTTCTCTGTAGTAAAAACTGGCTAGCTTTTCAGCAGTTGTAATAGCTACCTGAAAATCCTATGAAAGCTACATTAGCTGTTGCTAGTTGCTCATCTAGAAGTTTTCTTTCATTATTTAGTGACCATATCCTTTGAAATGCAAATAGCTGGGTGGGAGAACAATTAGGACTTGGTGGGGAATTAACCCTTTACTCTCCTTTAGCAGGTGGGGAATTAACCCTTTACTCTCCTTTAGTGATATAAAAATGCTTGTAAAGTTTGAATTGGGAGGACAGGTTTTGCTTTTGCTAATCGTCTATCCATTCCTGGAAGACTTACTCTTTGCAAATTATCCAAGGGAGAATTGCATTATTTGAGGTAGGGAGGTTTATATATACTGTATATTTATGACTCTTTAATCCCTTTATTCATGGTGTAGTCAGGGCAACTGAATGGAGCTAAGCCGTTACCATCCAGAGGCCTTTCCTGACACCTATGCAGAGTTCACAGCAGATATTTTCTCTTTACACTGTGGAAAGGGAACTTCACGAAGACAGTAGTGTCACTCAAACAGGAAAAGCCAAAGGGGAATATCAGGCCAGCCATAAAACAAACTTACATAGGAAAAGGAATCAAATAAAAAATATTAAAGAATCCCTATAGATAAAAGGCTAAGTAATTAAGAAAACTAGACAAATAAGAAAAGGAAACCTTTAGGAACACAGGACACACCAAATAAGCAAAACAAACAAACAAAAGACACACACAAAAATATAAATTACAAAAGAGACAGACAGGAGATTGCCACCAGACAAATATGAAAATCCATTATAAAGCTAAAAGAGATTAGGGAAAACACCGGTAATACAATCTAACCACCCTGCGGAGTTTGCCTTCCGCACTCCACGGAGTTTGCCCTCCAGCAGGAATAAAGACAAAACCCAAACAGGATTTTACACATTAAGCACAAATACAAACATTCACACACAAAAGGAGAAAAGGGTATAAAAAACCAGGGACTTACCATATGAAGGTAGCTAGCTCAGGAACGCAGACTTCTTGCTGTCCCTCGCCTTCCTGAAAAATAAAAAGATCCAGCTTTCAAGCAGTTGTCTGTATCCTTGCGCCAGAGCTCTCCCAGTGGGGAAATCAAATCCTCAAAGGAAAGGCATTTTGACACCTTTCAACAATTGGCAACCATGAAGGTTTTCCAGCCAACCCTGCCACCGGACCGGGCCCGCAGATCCAAGCCCAGCCGGCATGGACCTTCTTTGTCCAGGGACAACATCCACGGACCCAGCCGAGAAGGTATAGGGTAGTAAAGGGCTTTTCTGCTCAACAGCTGCTTGAAAACAGGTGAGTACCGCTTCAAATTTATAACCTTACTAGGGAGGGGAGTGGAAGCATGAGTGTACCAGGTGTGTGATTGTGGGTTTTCTCTGCGAAAACAGCGGGACCTCACCTCCTCCGTGATTGCCAGCCGCACCCCAGTCAGCTGCTAGCTCAAACATGAGCCGTGACCGGCTGGATTTGGGAACGGAAGGGGTGATCACGGAGTGTGAGTCCTTCTGAAGGACGTAAGAAAAACCGAGCGGGCTGCAAAAGGAACTGGTGTTAGGAAATAAATAAAATGCAGGAAAAAATAGTCCCGGTGCATCCCGCAAGCAAAGCCCTGTGCATTTAGAAGGGGCCTGTACCAGCTGCTGACAAACAAAATTGGAAATAGTTTGTCTAAAAAGCAGAGTAGGTCCTTCCAGATCCCCGCCTTTAAGGGAGATCTGAAAACTGACGGCTGAGTGTAGGGAGGGGCCCATACCGGTGGTGCTAGGGGGCAGACGGTCCTCCGAGATCCCCATTTTTGGGAGGGGGTCTTAAAACTGACGGCTGAGTTTCCCTAAAAGAAAAGGGCCCGTACTCCATGTGTAGGGAAACTGGAGTCCTTTCCAGACCTTTTTTGTCTGAAAACTGACAGCTGTAGCCCGGCTAAACCAAAGTAATCCCCACATCAGGTAGGGAATATGGGAAGTTGTAGTTCGAGGGCAATGGAAGAGACCCCCTTGGATAAATTACTTGAGGCTTGGGATGAAAGGCAAGTGCCTGTCCTGACTGGAATGCATAAAAAAGAAGCAAAAAGAATTTGCAAAAAGTGGGCTTTATTGCGAGATGACACAGGTAGACAAATTTGGCCTGATAGCAGTACTTTAGATTATAAAACCCTGAAAGCACTTAGAACACGCATTAAACCCAGCCAAATACCCTATTGGTACTGCTCAGCTGAGATGGCTAGGACCAAAGACCTGACCGAGGGAAAAGATCAGGAAAAAACCTGAAACCCATTCCCTGGAAGAAAAGACTGAGGCATGGATTATGGCTCCCCTTTTAAGCAAACCAGTGCCAGGCAGAAATAGGGGACAATTAGAATACATTTTTACCCACACTCCCTTCTCTGCCTCTGACTTGGTCATATGGAAAAAGGATACCCCAGCTTTCAGGGCTGATCCTCAAACAGTAATTCAAACCCTGAAATCCATCATAAACAGCCATAATCCATCCTGGGGTGATATGACCCAGCTGCTACAAGTCTTTCTAATGAAAGATGAACTATTAAAACTATTTGAAAAAACAGACCAAATAACTAAACTACCAACTGTCCCTGGTCAGGCAGCCCCAGCCCGCATCACATGGCCAGTACATCGCCCTGACTGGGACTACAATGATACCAATCACTGGGATGAATACACAAGAGCAAAAAATAACTTACTAAAAGCTTTAGAGGAAATAGGTAAAAAGCCTTTAAACTGGTCAGAATTTCAAAAAACAACACAAAGAGAAAAGGAAAGCCCTGATGCCTTTTGGGTCCACCTGTCAGAAGCAGCTATTGCATATGCCCATCTAGACCTTAGCTGCCTGAAGGACCAAAGGATTTTAGCTTCAGCCTTTGTGGACCAATCCACCATGGATATCAAAGAGCATTTCCACTGCTTTGTCTCTAACTAGCCAACC
Organism: Pseudonaja textilis; assembly: GCF_900518735.1. The sequence continues at coordinate 2,978,766 of NW_020769371.1, forward strand.
TTAGAAATAGCAGAATTGCCCAGGATCGCTAACTTTGTCTATGATCAAAGAGACAAACTGAAAGAGGAGGAGAAAGATAGGAAAAGGAGGATAGAAAGACATGAGGACTTAAAAATGTTTGCTGTAATGCAACATGATGCCAGACAAACGCCAGGTAAAACCCCCTATAATTCAAGGAAATGCTGGCATTGTCATAAAGCAGAATGGACCTCAATGGGAGCAAGGAAGGGAAAATGATCTGCCCCTTTCCTGACTAGAACATGAGAATGAAAACACTGAATTCATGGCTACCTTTAACGGGCTGGCTATTCCCCTAAAAAACAGCCCTGAAGGGGAACCCATTGTCACCATTCTTATAGGAGGAAAAAAATACAATTGCTTAGTTGACACTGGAGCCACCTCCTCATTAATTACTGAACCACAATATAAAGCTTCAGTGGCTGAAGGAGCTCGGGATAGCATAATGGGAGGGGGGGAATAATCCCTGTAGAATTTACCCACAACGTAACAGTAGAACTAGGACCTTTCACAGTAAACCATTCCTTCACTATTTGCCCCCAGTCACCACTATCCCTACTAGGAAGGGATCTCCTATGTAAAATGGGAGCTACCATAACATGTGTCAAACAGGGGCTGCAATTGGAGATCCCAGGAAAAGGCACACACAAGACAATCATGCTGATAACCAGCAACACAGGTCTTCATGAAGATTTAAAAAGCCTGCCACCCTCCTTATGGGGTTGGGATGCATCAGAAGTGGGGCTACTTAAAGGAGCAACACCTGTTACTATCCAAGTGAAACATGGACCACCTCCATGCATGCCCCTCATAGCACAAGTCCTCACACATATATTCCAGGCCCTGGGCATTACCCAAAACCTCCTTGTGCCCTATTTTCCGATATCATCAGGAGCCATGGAGAGAGCAAACAAAGAGGTGAAGACCCTATTGGGCAAACTCTATCAGGAGACGCACTTCTCCTGGCCACAAGTGCTCCCAATTGCCCTCTTTTATATCAGAACCAGACCAAGACAAGATATAGGTATTTCCCCCTTTGAGACCCTTTGGGGCCCCCCCCCCCCCCGATACCCCACAAGGCCTAGATCCTCATTCCCTTTGCTTAGATAGGGCTCTCTCTTCTTATCTTACAGCCCTGCAAAAGAGACTTCAGACCCTCTGGACCCAGAGTGCGCTGACACAGACCTTACCCCTGGAAGAAGCCCTGCATCCATATGAGCCGGGAGATTGGGTGTGGATCAAGTTCTTCACCAGAACCTCACCTTTACAACCCAGGTGGAAAGGACCCTACCAAGTCTTACTAACTACACACACCGCCATAAAGGTTGCAGAACGAGATTCTTGGATACATTGGCAAAGCCAGCAGTCATAGACCATAGCCAAACTCCACCACAATCAATCCCACTCATCACACTGAAGAAAAATCTGGACACAGATCACTGGATGCTTGCAGCATTCTTCAACATCACTGAGACACACAGCTGTGAGGAACCAAGTGCACACGTTGAATTACTCAGAACCGGACTCCCAGGTGCTGAGTTATAAAACTCTATTTTTATTTTTTTAATTTTTATTTTAAATTTCTCTCACCTTCTACATTTTTTTTCTTTCTTTCTTCCCCCCCCCCCCCCACTTTTTTATTTAACAAGGAAGAGACTTTAGCCATACCTTTAAGTAATTTTTGATACTTGACCTATACCCCTTTTTTACATTGTTACTTTTTTACATTGTACAAAAAAAAGGGGGGAAATCTAGCAATGGGAAACATGAAATGCAATATATACTATGTATTATTATCTGTAACAATTGTAACACTTGTAACACAAGCAACTGCATTCCTGGAACCAAAGCTTATCCCAGAGAAAGGAAATGTATGGGAATATTTAGCAAGAGAAATACTCAACACCACTAACTTTTGCTTAGCAGGAGGGAAATCAGTCAAGGACATCTTAACCACATGCCTAATGGGAATAGCAACTAGGCCACATAACCTAACTAACTACACCACATTTAGAAACCTTCCTGACTCCTATGAAAGCATTTTTAGGTGGGGCCACTCTACAAAAACCAAGGACCACACCATGTACACCTTGCACATTGCTGCAGTAACCACCTCAGAGATGCTTTAATGTCACTGGGTGCAGCACACCTAGGGTCACAGAATGCACCAGTCTTAGCAACACAGAACTAAAATACAACTATACAGAGACCATATCATTCTCATATAAGTTACCTGAAACTCCCACCAGGGTGTTTTTTTCCTTTGTGGCTTAAAAGCCTACTCGTACCTTCCTGCAAATGCCACCAACGGCCCCTGCACCTTGGGAAGGTTAACCATGCTTATGCCATCCTTATAGAGACGACACAGGAGAGCCTTCCAAAGTCTAGACTCAGACTGTGACTCCAAAGTCTCCCTTCTCACCAAAACAGAATATGTCTCATTGGCAATATCCCTGGTAGGGGTACCTGGATTGGCAGTGCAAAATTCTAGAAATTTGAATAGCCTAGCCTGTACCCTAGCAAAAAGGTTTGAATTTGACCTCCCATGCTCTGGATGCCTTTAACAGAGAACTGAGGGAGGTCAGAGAAGCCACCCTGGAGAATAGGGCAGCAATAGATTTCCTCCTCTTGAAGCATAATTATGGCTGCGAAACATTCAACGGGATGTGTTGCTTCAATCTAGATGAAACCTCAGGACTTGTGGGGAGGGACATCCACCACCTGAAAGAACTAGCTCAAAATATTGGTCATGAGCAATCATTCCTGGACTTTTCATGGCTCTTCTCGTGGATGCCAGATTTCCATTGGCTCAAAATCCTTACAACAACCATAGTCACTATTTGTGTCTTTGGAGCCCTCATGTGTTGCCTCTGTCGAGGCATACCACCCTGCCTTAGTTGCCTAAAGGCCTGTATTCCCTCTCAGAAGAGAAAATTAAAGGGGAAACAGGCAGCCATGATGATGATCCAGATTGATCACGAATACCAAGTATACCCAGACACTCAATCAGAGACTACCTTCTAAAAAAAAAATAAAAAAATGAAGGATTGTGGAAAGGGAACTTCAAGAAGACAGTAGTGTCACTCAAACAGGAAAAGCCAAAGAGGAATATCAGGCCAGCCATAAAACAAACTTACATAGGAAAAGGAATCAAATAAAAGGCATTAAAGAATCCCTATAGACAAAAGCCTAAGTAATTAAGAAAACTAGACAAATAAGAAAAGGAAACCCTTACGAACACAGGACATACCAAATAAGCAAAACAAACAAACAATAGACACAAAAAATATAAATTATAAAAGAGACAGACAGGAGATTGCCACCAGACAAATATGAAAATCCATTATAAAGCTAAAAGAGATTAGGGAAAACACCGATAATACAATCTAACCACACCGCGGAGTTTGCCTTCCGCACTCCACGGAGTTTACCCTCCAGCAGGAATAAAGACAAAACCCAAACAGGATTTTACACATTAAGCACAAATACAAACATTCACACACAAAAGGAGAAAAGGGTATAAAAAACCAGGGACTTACCATATGAAGGTAGCTAGCTCAGGAACGCAGACTTCTTGCTGTCCCTCACCTTCCTGAAAAATAAAAAGATCCAGCTTTCAAGCAGTTGTCTGTATCCTTGCACCAGAGCTCGCCCAGCGGGAAAATCAAATCCTCGAAGGAAAGGCATTTAGACACCTTTCAAGAACACCCTGATAGAGAGTTGCTGCCTAGAATTGAACTCTGAACCTTCCGAATGGGGGAGAGTGTCTTCATTTCTAGGCCACCATGCTGCTCTCCAAGGTTTTTATATATAAGGACCTGACATTTTCCCCTTGGGTGACTTCCACAGGGCTCATCTTCTGATGAGATGAAGAAATAGGGGTTCATTCAGATTGGCATATTGAGCAGGAGAGAGATGTGTATGTTATATCATACCAATCTGACAGATCACAGGCTATTCCTGATATTTTTCATCTGCATGGTCTCTCTGGGATGCCCGCTGCACTGTGGGTGAATTGGCCCAGTGTGCTAAGGACCGCAGGTGCATCAAGCCAAGAGCAGAGCAGTGGTGGGCAGTGTGTGGGAAGGGACTTAACAATCATGTTATTAAGAAAATATTTGACATTCAACAACTGGGTCATGTGGGACGAAGGAACAGGATTGTGAAGCATTTTCATCCCACACAGGATAAAAGAAAAAAAAAAAAGCTCCATCCGCCCCCCTGAGCCTTTCCTGCCCCCAGTTTTAGCCTCCCAAACAGAATCAAAGAGAAAAGCAATTCACTTTTCCATTGTGGAAAAAAAAAATGTTGCTACTCTTATGCGGTGCCTGAATTTCTCTCCCTCTCTGAAGTTGGAAGAATGAAGTAACCTGCTTTGCATTTAGCTCATTTGCACTCGTGCTTTCATATTTCAGGCTATTCTTTCCATTTTAAAGGACTATAATTTTTTACAAAAAAAAGTTCAACCAGGCATGTGTGGGATATATTACAGCACAGTATACTTAATTTTTTGCAGCATTTGCATTCCATCATAGAGAAACCTGTGCATCTCCATTGTCAATCTTGCAAACAACAACAATCCCAAACTCATTTGCCTGAGAAAAGTATTCTGCAATAGGCTTTGGTTATTAGTATTAAGCAAAGGAAAGAATCTCAGATCTTTGGTCCATCTGCCTATTTAACTGAACGGCAGCAACTTTGAAGATTTTCAGACAAAAGGTTTTTCCCAAACCTGTTTGGAATGCCCGAAATCAAATCTGAGAGTTTGGGCATTCAGAGCATGTGACATTTAGTCACTGACTTGCACTGAACATTTCATAATCATAGTATCATTAATTAATCTTGCCTGGTTTATTTTTAACCTCCAAGCAGATTCTCAATCAAAGCAAATTATTTTGAAGATGGAAATTATTGATCTGTCACCTTTCTTAATGTTTCATTGGAAGTCCCAAGTGTCTCCTAATTTTATTCCTCTAACAATTCTGTCAAATAACTTGAGGTAAAATTGACTGGCTCAAAGCCACTAAGGCGAAGGTGGGATTCAGCAGGTTCTGACCAGTTCTGGAGAACCAGTAGCGGAAATTTTGAGTAGTTCAGAGAACCGGCAAATACCAGCTCTGACTAGCCCCACCCCCATCTATTCTGTGCCTCCCGAATCCCAACTGGTCGGCTGGGTCTTCTTTTGTTGCCCTGCACAGGAGAACGGAGCTGGAAAGCAGGTTAGTGAGGTGGAGAGGGAATGGGATTTTGCAGTAACCTTTCCCTGCCATGCCCACCAAGTCACACCCACCAAGCCATGACATGCCCACCAAGCCTCGCCCACAGAACTGGTAGTCAAAAAAATTGAATCCCACTACTGCACTAAAGGTACTCTGTGGTCATGAGAGACATGGATCCTGAATACCAGGGTGTTTATTCAACATCACAACCATTACATGTCTTTTTATGTGCATGTTGAGAAGGGATGTAGCTGGCAGCAATAGTACATGCTGGGATTATTAATCACCAAAGAGGATAAAAAAATTGAAAGAGTTATGCTGAATTAAACCAAAGACTAGGACCACCAAACTGTGAACCCAGAGTCATAACCAAGGATCATTAATCCAACTAACAAATCCTTCTTTTTGTCTCTCTCTAGCCTTGAAAGTGATTTCTAGGAAAACTTTCCTGAATTCCATCATGACAGACTATTAAATAATTTTGTATCTCTCTTCACTCTTCAGTGAAAATTTATCCTGGAATATAACCAAGTCTACTCCGAGAAGAGGAAAAACCTTGTTTGATTCATATATTGCAGTCATAACGCAGTTACGGTTTGATTTAAGATGCAATATCGGCTCTTGTGGCTTATAAACCATGATTTATGGCTTTGAAGAGTGTGTTATCTGAATAAGATGCTTATTTGATAAATTGTGAACAAACATATCTTAGGTGGTATGTGGGCCAGTTATCTGAGCACCTATACTTAGGAAAATGTCAAGATTTGTTTCCTTTTCCCCTCCTCCATTTCACTTCCATTCTGTTTTTTTTTACATCTGAGATCAGAGGTTCTTTTTCTGGACTGGTGGCATGGTAAGATGGTGCTATGACTTTGGCACCAGAACAAAAGTTACTGATAGACATTTTAGACATTTTGGCATGATACAAACATGCTCTTCACCGAAAGCATTAGTCATCATTACTTCTGCTGGATGTAATTAATACAGAAAATGAATATAGGCTATACAGGCAATAAAAGGTGTCTTATTTTTTCGGGTAGGCTAATGATCTTTATTGCTGGGCTGCTTATGCACTCTTAAAATAAAGAAGAGGATTTAATCTTAAATCCTTTATCAGTGACTACATTCTACTGAACTAAATGGAATATAAGTATCCTAGTACAGACTTGCACATTAATGTCTAAACTGAAAGCCTATAAATTACAATAAAGTGGCAAAAAATGACAGCAAGATTACTTTCTCTAGCAGCCTGTCTGAAATATGGCAATTTATATTGTTGTGGTTGCAAGTATCTAAGATATGAGTTGGTATGCGGGGGAAAATCCAATGAATCTTTTGTTACATGTGTTCCTATTAGATTCCAGATATAACCAATACTCTTTTTCAATAAGATATTCAAATATTATTTGTACCCCGTTGTGTTCTGTTCTATCACTTAAGAACAACCTTCAATCGCTACATAAAAATAATTTGAATGTAATTCATACCATGCATAAAATATACGTGTTTTTTAAAAATGCAGGTGGGCTGATAATTATTGGAGGAAGCAGAGTAGGGGTGTTTTTCTTTTGCATTCTGGAGAAAGTTACTCTTTTCTTTTTGAAGCAGCTGTTTGTCTTGGAAATTCAATTGCAGTGCCAAAGAAATTATATTTATTAATTCCATATAGGGGAGTAGAGGTGGGGGAGATCAGCTTGCTGTAACTAGTGGCAGGTATTGCATTTTCTGAAACATACATTTTTAAACATAGTTTTAAAGATGTATTTGAGGCTGGTGTTAAATGCAGCACTATAGCCCTAGCCAATAAAGGAGCAACATGGAGTTATGGCTTAGCAAGGAAACATTGGTTTTTTAACAAAACTTGTGATCTATTGCAGTTACATAAAAAGATCATCCTATGGTTTCGAAGTACATTGCAAATGCATTAGTCCTTTGTTTTCATGATTTCTGAGTGATTACATAATAAGTTCTTTGTAACTGACAATTGCAGACAAGAACAACACATCCTAAGTCAATTAAACTTATTGAATAAATCACAACTTGTTGCTAATATATTATGTCCTAAATCCATAATTACAAGTTAAAGTAGCTGAATTCACACAGTAGACTAAAATATACTGTTGGCTTTTTATCATTTTGTATGAATGCAGACCAGAAAACCACTCTCAAAATATTGATTGCAACTGCTATGTTGCAAGCAATTAAGTGTAAACCATTATGAAGTCCACCAATGTCCTTTCACTGGGTAATTTCTAATTTGTATGCTAACTGCTTATTTTGTGATTTGCCATTTGAAGTATGGTACTAGTAATTTCTGGGTACTGGCATAATCTACATTTGGCTTCTGAGAGTTGAAAGATTTTAAAATTGGCACTTTTGACACCTTCCACATTTGAAAGTATTTTGATTAGAATTGTATAAAACTGCCCTGCTATGCAATCTGTTCCTATTCACATTTTTGCTAACTGGATACTTTAAAAGGCAGTCCTAATTATCCTTTTCTCCCTTCGAGTGTGGTTTTTAAAAATCTTATTTTCCTACCTTTAGAAAGTACTCAGAATAAAATCAATCCAAAATATGTGAACTACCAATAGTTCCTTTTTAAAAGGAACTGGTAGTGTTGTGAAACAATGTAAAATGAGATTGCGGTCATTCATGCATTAAAATATATTCAAGGATAATTTTTTTGTCTTTGGAACACTTTAAATTATAGCTTAAGAAACAGTTACATTGAAGTATAAGTTTATTATTTATTGACAAGTATAATACTTGTCAAAAAAAGAGGGGTGGGTTATAAGCCCTCTTCATATTTGATTACAGTTACAATTAATTAATCATTGTGCTAGTTCTTCATCCAAAGATTAGATCACAGGATGTCACCAACCAAGTTAGAGATCCTGGTATTTGCTAATCAATAATAATCTCAAACAGAGAGAGAGACTATGCTTGCAATTGGAAGCCATTCAAATTGCTGTAAAAACAAAGGGAAGGACTTTTGTCTAGGAGAGACCTGTATCAGCCACTGCCACTACCAAGTGGTTTTTAATAATCTGGTTCCATTGTTCCAGATATGCTGAATAAAATAAGACATGTGAAATTGAAGTTTAATCCCCATTGCTGTGCAGATAATTTACTGCACTACTATAGTGAAAAGAGATACCCATTTCTCCTATAACCTGGAATAAAATCTGTCAACATTCTTTCATTACAGTAATAGCATTGTTTCAATGTCAGGTAAGCCTCCATCCATCCTGAAAAGGTACAAAAAATGTCTAGCAAGTAACAAAGCCATTTGACTCAGGGAGCTCAGCACAATCCATTTGCAAGGTTTTGAATTCTGTAGACCAGGTGTATCCAATCCACGATCCACAGGCTGCATATCACCCTGGAAAGCTAGCTATGCAGCTTCACAAGATCATAAGCTTTTAATATTATTATGTGATTTATATACATTAACAATATTATATGTGGCTCAAGATAATTTTTCTTCACTCAGTGTGGCCCAGGCAAACCAAAAGAATGGACCCATCTGCTGTAGACCTTGTTACTATGATTTGGCTGTGGGCTTTGTTGATTCCCCCAGATCCACGTTGTGTAATTGACAAATAGAATAGGGAAAACATGATTTGAGCTTCCTGATGAACAAAAGCTGCATACCAGACAGATATTACAAATTGTAAAAAAACAAACAACCCCACCTTAGTAAGAGGCAATTTGGTCTAGTGATTAAGGTACCTTGCTAGAAACCAGGAAATTGTGAATTCTAGTTCTGCTTTAGGCAGAAAAGCTGGCTGTGTGAATTTGGGCTACTCACTCTCTCTCAGCTGAATCAATCTCAAAGGGTTGTTGTTGTGGGGAAAATAGAGTAAAAGGAGGAGTATTAGTTATGTTCACTACCTTGAGTTATTTATAAAATAATAAAATTATTATCACTAATATTTAGGAAAAATTATAAAAATGATATAAAAATAAATAAAATTGCATTAATAAGCTTATGAAAGTATATTTTATTAGTTATCTTGGGGCAACTGGTTACCCACCTTGGTGCTTCCGGTACTGAGGCCCCTGTTGCACCTCACTTAACCCGTAAGTAATACTTGGTTGGAACCCTTCCTGTTCTAGTTTTAAATCACCAAAAGAAGGCAAGATTTGATCTAGGTCTTTGGTTTGCTGAATTGCATCCAAAATTATGGTAATGATGGGCTTCTTAATGTAGCTACACAAGCTGCCATGCCAGCACATCTCTTTCCACCAGCAACAAGAGCTGGTATTGATGATATACCAGTAGCAACCTTGGAAGGTGATAATAAAATGATAAAACATGAATAAAAGAAGGTGGACGTTTCAGCCCAAATTAGCAACTTTTTCTAAATTACAGCAAATGAACAGCAAAGCCCATGAGCATATTCTGAGTCACCAAAAATAGTAACATTTGCCCAGTGGGTAATTTACAGAACTTAGTGAGCCTAACTTGAATGGAGTGTACTTCTGCAATACAAAAGATTTCAACAGAATGAAAAGAATGAAGAGAATACCTGGCACACAGTTTTCCAATTTTATTTCAGAGATGAGCCATCAGAAAAAAAGAATGGGCTCTGTAAGAGTGAAATGAGTAGCATCAACAGGGATAGAAGCTGAAGCATTAGTCTTTGGAACCAGAGAATGAAATTATGCAATAATTACAAGTTCTCAAATCCTGAATAAAATATAAGGACCCTTCCTTTTCATCTTCCTGGCTTAAGATCAGGGAAAATAGGGGTGTTTGCAGATTAATAATGTAGGGATCAGTTCCTTCTGGCCAAGGTAAGAGGTCATTAGAACTGTTATCCTCTTACCAATCTCAGAGAAAATGTAAGATTGTGAAATAGAAGGAACTTTCCCTGAGGGGATCAGTATTTTTGCTTGTAAGAGACTTATATCATGAGAAAAGGTCACTCACAAATGGTCTAGATCAGAAAGATCTACTGCAGTTGGTCATTATTTCCTTTTCTGTAGCAAGAACCAACCCAATTTCTAGCAATGTTTGGTTTCTGGCACAACCAAATAAGCTCATCTGAAGTAAAACAAATGTTAACACAAATATCTAGGATAAATCTTTATAAATCAGGTTATGACCCATGGCCCATAGCTCGGCTGTTGCACTGAGTACAGTTGGTCAAATGGTTAATTTATATGTTCCAGAGACCTTAGAAAAGGGGTATCAAACTCATGCCCATGGGCCAGATGTGTCATGTGCTGGGCATGCCCACATCCGGTTTAACAAAGGGAGAAGTCACAATGTCATGTGACGCCACTGTGATGACATGAGTTTGACACCCTTGCTCTAGAACCAATTGTTACCTCCAGTTAAAAACAAACACTTTTAAAACCTGAGCACTATAGAATCACAGTATATTGGGTCCTAATTGCATTCTAGAAAATAAAAATGGCAGTAGTTGTCATAGTAATTTTAGTTGGTGTCCTTGGCTACATTTAACCGAGTTCTAAGATAAGGCACCAGAATGGTACTGAGAGATGGGGTGCCAAAAGGGAAACCTGCTAATGTAAAAATTGCCACTGATGGGATAGGTCAGTGGCATTATTAAAATTCCACTGCCAACACTATTTGTAAAATGGAGCTCACATTTATAAGATTTAAAATATAAAAAATGTCCCAACACTTTTTCCAGCACAGATTTCATATCAGACCTTCACTGAATAAAGGGACTTAATTGTGGCAGCACCAGTTTCATAGGGCAGCGACAGCATTTCAAGAATGGATTTTTGAAAGCTGTTTTGAAACTTCATCAATATACCATAACATACTTTTACTTTGGTTTGTGAATTGTTTGGCTTGATAGCTTCTAACTTTTGTTTTTCTATTTCTTTTCGGGCTAGTTTCCTTTTGTTATTTTTCCATAGATTTCCAAATTTGTAATAAAAGGTTTTTTTTTAAAAAAAGCCATTGTGCCTACTATATTGCATATGATTTCCCCATTCTATGAGGATTCAGAGGTGGAACTGTATACAGTAATTCAAACAGCCTAGAGATGGAAGGGACCTTGGAGGCCTTCTACTCCAGCTCCCTGCTCAAGCAGGAAACCCTTTCAGAAAAGTGGCTGTCCAGTCTCTTCTTAAAAACCTCCAGCGATGAAGCACTCTCAACTTCTGAAGACAAACTGTTCCATTGGTTACTTGTCCTCACCGATAGGAAGTTTCTCCATAATTCCAGGTTGCTTTTCTCCTTGATTAGTTTCCATCCATTGTTTCTTGCCTTCTGCTGCTTTGGAAAATAAATTGACCCCCTCTTCTTTGTGACAGCTCTTAAATACTGGAATACACCCGACTAATCCTTCTTTCCTGTAGCCATAACCAGCTCCTGCAACCGTTCTTCACATGCTTTAGTCTTTAATCATCTTAGTTGCTCTTCTTTGCACTTTTCCCAAAGTCTCAGTATCTTTTTTATGATCTGATCAAAACTGGATGCAAATGTCTATGCTGGAAGTCTCCAAACTTGGCAACTTTTGAGACTTGTGGACTTCAGCTCCCAGAATTCTCCAGCCAGAGTTGAAGTCCACAAGTCTTAAAGTTGCCAAGTTTGGGGAGCCCTGGAGATTCTCAATCATCCAGTCATGGTTGCCCCAAAGGTGCTTTTTAAAGAGGCTACTGGTCCAGTTGCTTCTTGAAAAAGCACCTTTGGGACAAAACTGGATGCAGTATTCCAGGTGTGGTCTTCCTAAGGATTTATAATGCGGTGCTAATTCTTCATATGATTTGGATTCTATGCCTGTAAATTGTATTCGGTTTGTTGGCTGCTGCCGCACACTGCTGGCTCCTGTTTAAGTGATCGACCACTAGGGCTCCAAGGTCCCTCTCAAAGTTCTCTCTGAACTCTACTGTATAATCTGAATTTCCCACAAAAACAGCGCCCTTCTGGTTTCCCGCCCTTCAACATTGCCACACCCAAGGAGTCTCAGTTGCAGACTGTCATTCGGGAAACTGTTGCTAGTGCAGGCCCTTGACGATTGCTAAGGGAAATCACTCTGCACTCTTGCGGACAAAAGCAACCCTCGTCCTTTCCGCTTCGCCTGCTAAAGAAATACTGCCGTTTCCGTCCGAAGAAAAGTGAGGGGCGGGTGTTTGTCACAGTTCTCAATTCTGTCTCTTCGATTGGTTGAAAGTTTTGTGAGCTTCCAACCAATCGGGAAGGGAGAATGGGTGTGGTTAATGACGAACGGCTTGATCCCCCGGTTGAGTGGACAGACGCTATATCAATTTCCCCGTAAATTCGTGTGGAGAGGCGTTACTTCACAAGAGCCTCGACTCTGATCGTTGATTGGTTCCGTCGCTTCAGTCAAGGCGACCGTTGGCAAGGCGGATTCCAAGGCCGGCCACCCCTCCCCCCCCACGTCAAGCGGCTTGTAATTGGGCGCTGGCGGGAGAGCGTAGCGCCCGTGGCTCTCGCTCTCCGATAGGCTGCGGGCGCCACCGCGAAGGGAAGGTTTATTTTACGATGGGGGGCGGGTGAGAGGCCGGCGGGGAGGTTATGGCGGGAGAGACGAAAACAGCCTCTGAATGGCCTCATGGCTGTCGCCTCCTCTTTCGGGTTCTGGTCCTTTCGATCCTGGCGTGCAGCTCCGGTAAGTGGACAGGAGTGCGAGATAGTTCAGGGCATTCCCCAGCCTTTTCTGCCCCTTTTCCTCGTGAGCCCCTTCCGATAACGGAAGCTTCAGAGTACCTCAGGACCGTTATTGTTCGTAAGCGACGATTGGGCTTAGATTGATTTCTCAACCGGAAATCCCCGTCCCGAGATATTCCTTATCATTTTGGGAGAACGAATGGTACTCTGGGTGCTTTCTCCAGGCCAGGCTTTCCCGTCCTGTTCCTCTCCAAAATGGGACTACGCTTCCCAGAATTCCCAGCCAGGCTTTGGGCACTTGTCTTCAGAGCAACGTGTTGTATCAGCTTGGGCTGTCCCGAGTATTAATTTTCCTCAATTTAAAAGTCTGTAAGTGATGGGGGGGGGGGGGCGGTTTGCTTGGATTAAGATTAGAGGTGGGCATCTGGCTTCTTGGGGAAGGTAGATTTTCAAGAAATAAAGATAAGATAACCTTTATTGCCCCCCCCCCCCTTTTTTTTACTGTGAGCACACTGGCCCACATTAAAAATGAAATTCTGTTGCCCGCTCTCAAAAGAAATTATATATCTATCCATACACACACATAATACACATATATACATGCTTTATATCTACCTATCTATCTACCCATACATACATTTGTTGTTAGTCGTGAAGTCGTGTCCAACCCATCGCAACCCCATGGACAATGTTCCTCCAGGCCTTCCTGTTCTTCACCCTTCTCCGGAGTCTGACTGCTTCAGTGACTCCATCCAGCCACCTCGTTCTCTGTCGTCCCCTTCTTCTTTGGTCCTCAATCTTTCCTAGCATTAGGCTCTTTTCCAGTGAGTCCTTCTCATTAGGTGACCCAAAATTGAGTTTCATCTTCAGGATCTGGCCTTCTATAGAGCAGTCAGGGTTGATCTCCTCTAGGACTGACTGGTTTGATCGCTTTGCAGTCTAAGGGACTTGCAGGAGTCTTCTCCAGCACCATAGTTCAAAGGCCTCAATTCTTTGGCACTCAGCCTTCCTTATGCACACACACACACACACGCTATCTATCTATACATACATACATACATACATATATGAATAATTGTCCCAAGAATGAAAGTCAGGTGGTATAATGCCACTTGGATGACCATGGTAGTGTGAGAAGACAATATGGGTTGTTATTTAGAGTACTCACAGAAATAACATCAAATGAATTATTAGGCAAAATTGATACTCTGTAGCATATTCTGTTTTCCAGTGAGTTGTGGCATCTGTTGTTACTGTTACCCACATCTTCCAAAGTTAAGGACAAATGTTTACATCTGGTTATTAGCTTGTTCTTCATGCATATCATATGGGGGCTATGTGGTTAATGCTTATTTTAGTGAGATTATAATTTGTTCATTTATAAAATTTATAATGGCTATTTTATGGTTGTTGATGTCAGTGCCAGGAGTAAATGGGTAAAATGTCCATTAATCTTTTAAAAATCTAAATAAGTTCAGATTGAGACTTAAGTCCAATTTCTTTTAGTGTGCTCTGTGATTTGACACAAGCAAGATAGATTGAGATCACATAGCCTTTTGCGTGACTGCTTGCCATTAAAGCATATTGGAATTTTAGATATGACTATTCTGATACTCATTTTGTATAAATCAGCCTCATTGTCTTAATTCCAAAGGCATCTCTTCATTTTGCCAATATATCTAATGTTTTTTTTCTTTGTGTGGATTCCTGTAGATGGACGTGTAATATTACTTAAAGAACATGAAACATATGTACTTTCTTCCCCGGAACAGTTTTGCTATTCAAATAAAGTGACCCCCAAATGGCATGATATATGGACCAAAATTCAGGTAAGAATTTGATTACTTTTTTTTTTTTTGTAGCTGAGATGAATCGTGCAATAGCATATTGTAGTTGCTCATCAATACAAGCTATATTTTAACCTATCTCTGTGTTAGAGGTTGGGAATAGAATTAGGTCACATGATTCTAGTAGACAAAGGGTCAGAGTTCCACACTAACTTTTTTGTATGTTTCTTGTATTTCTCAATTAGTTTCACAATGAGATTTAATATCAGTCTCCTTTGTCATCACTGGATTAAATAGTTTTTTTCTCCATAAATAAACTGCAAGATGCTAAACTTTTCTAGATTTCATTTGACAATTTTTCAAAACCCTATTCTTTGGCATTTTCCCCTGAAACTAGTTGTTTATTTTGTAAGGACATTGCAGCATAACTTGTTGTTAAATGTAATACTGGCTGTTCAACCAACTGTTAAATAGTAACATTAACGAATCTCTGCATTAATTATGAAACTGTCCTCTTTTTGCTATCTTCCTTTGTTCCATCCAGATCCGGGTAAACAGCACCAAGGTGATCCGCGTCATCCAAGTTGAAAGTGAGGAGAAGCTGAAAGAACTGGATGGATTTAATTTATGGATGTATGTTGGCTTGCTCTTCAAAGAGAAACTTAATGATAGCTACATTAATGTTGACATTTTCAGTAAAGAAACCTGCTTGAAAGTTGAGACCTTAGACCAAGGCTCCCAATACAGCATCAGTGTTACTCGAAGTAAGTTTTCTTTTATCTTAGTTGCTCTAATACAGATAGTCCACCAGTTATGACTACAGTTGGGCCCAGAATCTCAGTCATTGAGTGAAGCAAATGTTAAGTAAATCGCCACGTCACCATGTTGTTCAACAACCACAATCTCGGCTCTCCCAGTTGTGGACATTAAGTGACCATGCAGGTCATTATTCTCGGGAGGCCTGGATCCTTTCCCTACTCCACTTAGGTGAAGTATTGAAGGCTCAATTAATGTAGGAGGTTCAAAACACTGGGATCTTACTAGTGTTCTCTTCAGATTTGAGGTTCATTCCTCCAGTGCGTCGAGGGGAGGGGAGTCTTTCAGCACACTGGGAAAAACTGACCTCTAGTCTAATGTCCCCTCTGCTTGCAACTTTTCCTGTTGGCTTCCCTGTAGACTTTTTGAGGAAACAGCAGAAAAGATTCCAAATGGCAATCATATTATCACAGGGCACTTGGCAATCGGTTATAAATAGGAACAGGTTGCCAAGCCACCCAAATGTGGTTATGTGACCAAAGGTCTTGCAGTATGGCATGGATGATGCACTACCTGGCATGCTCACACAATGACCTAAATTAAATATAAGGAAAAATGGAGAGACTTCCGGTGATGTTGCGGCATGGCGAGGTAGGAGAACCTTGATCTGCTCTCCTACATCGGGGTTTTTGCTCGTGGGGGCTGTTCGAGGCGAAGTTAGATCCTGGTGGGATCACTCAAGTGAGGAAGAACTCTTGGAGCCGAAGTGGGAATTGCAATCCCGGAGGTAAAGAAGGGAGCCCGAAGCACAGGGCAAAAGAAGTCAGCCAGTTAGCCGGGTCCGAAGAAGCGACGGAACAACTTTGGGAAGGAAGCGGAGAGACGAGATTGAATTTGGAGTCCGGGAAAGAGGCTGAAAGGAAATCGATGTTGGATTATAACTAATGGATAAATTTGAAAGGTAATTGGTACGTGTGTGAAATGCCGGAGCAGAAGGGGGAAAGTGGATAGTGGCGGCAAGACTGAGCTGTTTACCCATAGCTCCAGATAAAGTGGAAAATTGCTTTTAAAAAGGAAAGTGGAAAGGAAAGAAGAGTGACTATTGATGAGGAAAGTTTTGTATTTCCAGCCACATGAACATACCACGGAGAGTATTCTATAGTGGAGAAGAACTGAAACTTTGAAAGTGATTAGAGGAGTGACAGTGCAATTCGGGGAGGCAGACATTGTGACAGGGAGAGCAGAGTAAAGTGGCAGAGGTACCAGACTGAACTGAGAACTGAGACTTGAGACTTGAAGTTATTACTGGATATAACTGGATTATAATCTCATTTTCTATTTACTTAGGGTATATATTTAATTAATAAGAAAACAAGATTGATTGGTTATTTTGAAATAGGTCTTAATTTAAGTAAGTGATATTTAACCTCTTTGGAGTATATTTTATATCTTTTTTTTCACTCTTTACACATATCTGATTGACTATAGATTAATGATTTTAATATATTGATTAATATAAAGATGAGGTAATTAATTGTTCTTTCCCTCTCTTTCTCCTACCCTCCTTATATTAAATACTGTGAACTATTGAAATATACATATAAAATATTAATTAGAAATCTAAATTCTTATTATATATTTAAGGTAATATTAACTGAAATATAGCAAGTAATTTAAAGAAGTAATTGGGGTTACAGCATTGTTATATACTTAAACATAGTTGAATGACCTGTTAGATCGGGGTCGCCAACCTTTTGAACCTCAGAGACCACCAAACTCATACTTTTAAATCCTGAGGCCCACCAATACTAATTTTTTTTAAAAAGATAATGTATTTAATATAAAATTTTATTTTTTATATTAAACATAAATTTAATATTAAAAATTAATATATATGCTTATTTAGTTATAACAAAACCATAAATGCTTAATCATAAAACATTTATTGTAACAAAATTATTAAAGTTAGTGCAATTATTACAAAATATTGAAACATTTAAATGTTACACATTTTTAGTGTGATGTTTGTTCCTGCTTGTTTGAAATAAGTTTATGGATTTTTGGCTCCAATGATGTTATTGCAAGACAGAGAGTTGTTATTTCAAGACGAGACTGGTACCGAGTTTTAATTGCTGTGACAGTTGATAGTTGTCAAAATCAATTTGATGCCATTAATGTTACAGTCAAAGAAAATAAAGTTAAGATCAAACTTACCTAAAAAGAGAATCAACCTAGCTTGACCCTGGGGTGCTGTGTGTCCAGACCAGGCACTTTCTCTTGGCCTCTGGACAGGAGGCCCAAGAGAAAGCACCAGGCACACAGCCTTCCATGAACCTCTTTTGTGTTCCTTCTCTCAAGAAGCTTGGTCAGTCTGAGTGAAGGAAAATGAAGACAGGCAGATTGATGGTGGTAGGAAAGTCAGTCCGATATTCCAGAGTTGTAGTAGCCACAGCTACTTTGGGGCAGCTCCTCCTGGATGACCAAAGGGTCAGTCCTGTGACTACTACAGCTCTGGAATATGGGATTGGCCTGTCTGGGGAGGGAAGGCCGCTGAATGGGGGGGACAGGGGGCAAGTGGGGGCTGACCTGGGGGGGGACGAGGTTGGGAATTGTGGGGCAGAGTGAAGGGAAAGGAAGGGCCCTCTCATCCTTTGGGTTTGAGAGGATCCAAAGTCCTGATGTTTTGTCTTTGTTAAGTAACTAGCATTTTTTCCCCAATACTTTCACACTTATGAAAGTTTATCAGAAAGCAAGAAATACCATTTCCGCTCCATTTTCTTTTTTTTAAAATAAACTTTATTGAATTTTATTACATTAAAAACATAAAAAATATAATAACAGCTGTTTGTGGTGCTTATCGTGTAACAATCATTTGTGCGATATTTACAAATATTTGTGCATAATTCTATTTTATCTATATTCTATGTTTAATAATTACTTATCCTTAGTCTGTCTCCAATCTATCCAATTATACCATTGTTCCCATACCTTATAAAATATTGAAGATTCCTTATCTTTTAAACTCAGCGTTAATTTATCCATTTCAGTACAATTCATAACTTTTTGTATAACCAGTTCCTCTACAGGTGTATATGGCTGTTTCCAACACTGGGCAAAGGCAATCCTGGCAGCAGACAGCATGTGTAATAATAAGTATTTTGTACTCTACATATTTTTTTAAAAAAAAAACAAATTTTATTAACTTTACAGAACACACAGACAATCAAGGCATAATAACATAAAAGATCTTTCTGGAAAAACCAGTAGGACATACAAAATATTTCCAAATTGTAATATGTATATTTACGTTATCTGCTCAACTTCATATCTTATCCCAATTTCTCCTTTTCATTCTATTATCCAGATTATATTTCTTACTAATTAAAAATTTTTGCCTTTCAAAAAACAATACACAAACATACAAGACATAAAACATAAAAAACATCATTTCTGAAAGCTGCTTGATCCCGGGTTAAAACTCTTCACACAGACGCAAATTCAAAAATCATATTTACTTTATATATCATTCCATATCTTATTACCATTTTCAATTTTCTATATAGCTTCTTCCCTCTTTTATCTTTCTTAGTTTTATTTTATTTATCTTATCTCAGTACAATTCATAATACTTATCATTCTTTGTCTGTTCTTTTCCAGTTATCCATCCATCTTTTCTCTTTAAATATACTTCTCCTGTACACTGATTGGAGTAACACCTTTGACTCTTTCCCCTAACTTAATAATGCTTAATATAACACTTACATTATATTGGGATTCTGATTAGTACATTCTAAAATTACACAATAAATTTTATAAGAAAAACAAGTACACTACAATTACAAAATAAGAGCATATAACCCACCATAGATACCATTAAAAAGCTAATCATATATATTAATACACATTTTACTCTAAATACACATACAAAAACACACTCTTATGTACCTCCCAGAATCCCTTTTTCAATTAAATTTACCCATTGTCTCTAAATAGATTTTGTTTCTTTAAGTCTTGCTTCCCACCATTAAGGCTTTTCATCCCCTCCTTTCTCTCTTGTTTATTTTTCTCCTTGCCTTTTTTACCCCATTGTCTCTTCTCCTCCCTTTTCTTCTTCTGCTTACCCCCTTTCTGTTGTTTTCTAACCTTGTATCCACCTTTCATCTCATTTTTCTCTTTTCGGATTGTTTTCTCAAACCTTAAAATCCCCTTTTTCTTTTCCTCTTCCTCCCCAAAGAAAACCCATTGTTCATCCAAGATGGCTTCTTCTTCTTTATTCCAGTCATCCTGTTGCGTAGTCAGTTTTTCATAAGTGCATATTGCCATTTCTAGAAATTGAAAAAGAGTGCCCAAAATATCTTTTCCATCTTGCTCTTCTTTTTTATATTTTTGATATTGAATTTCTAGTTCATCCAGAAGCAATGCCATCATGAAGAGAAAAACTTCTTCAAAAACAACCACCCAAGTATTTTTAATCAAGAATAATTCCAAAAAATTCCAAAGTCACTAAAAGATCCAAATAAATTATTTCTTTTAATACTTTTTTTTCCTTCTTCTATTTCTCTTTCTGGGGTTACTGATTGATCAAAAAGTTCCCATTGAAGTATATCTTTCTTTAAAGTTCTAGGCAGTCTCCTCCTTTTTCAAGCTCTGCTCCCAAAAATTTTTTTCCTCTCCCCCCACTTACAACAGCAATTTCCCTTTAAACACTCAGAAATCCATACCTCAAATACGGGTTTTCGAATTTCTGAAGTTGTTAAATCCAAAGTCCAAAAATCCTTTATCTCATAACTTTCAAGTTGAATTACTTCGGTGCCCAAATATATTTTCCAAGTCTCCGTCTGCTATTTCTATGGGGTGGGAGAGTGAATACAAATTTTCCCTTGACAGCTTTCTCCACTGCTTTTCTCTTCTTAGGGATACAATGTATCTTTCAGGCAATTCAAGCAATTCCGTTCCAGGGTTTTAAAGGTTGTTATTTTCCTGGCTCAGCCAACACTTTCACTTCTGATTCTCCTTTCTCCTTCTTCCTCCAGCACAATCTTTTCCAGTTGCCGGCTTCTTTGTGGCGGACATTGCTGACCGCCGCTCCACCGCCTTGAGAAAAGGAGGTTAAGCTGGGTGAGGAGGGGGTCTGCGACACCCCCAAACCCCTTCCCAGATCCTCCCTATCTTCGGCTGCCTCTACAGGGCAGCCTTATCCCCCAGACCCATCAGGATCGGAGGCACCAAGACGGCTAGCGCAACAGGGATCGCGCACCGTCGCGAATCCCCGCCACCGCCGAAGCCTGGCAAACCAGAAGGGCCCTACTCTACATATTTTTTTTTGAAGATCCCCAATAGGAGGACTTCTGGTTCTAGGTCTAATTGTTCATTGGTGATTTCCTGTAACCAATTTTGAATTTTGAGCCAGTATTTTTGAGCCTCTGGGCAAGACCACCACATATCATTATATGTTCCCTCTTTTTTTTTATATTTCTAAAATATGGAACTCATTTTAGGGTACATTTTCGCTAATCTCAAAGGGGGTAAGTGCCACCTATAGTCTCCCACTTCATGTTATGACCAATATTTTGACCATGCGATCATGCATCCTTTCACTACTTCTAATTCTACTTCTAGGAGATACTTGTAAATTTTGGTAATATTTTTTTTATCTGGGCCTAATGAAATTTTGTCTAATTGTTGAGGTTTCAAGTATATTCCATACTCCTTTACATCCTTTTTATATCGACTTTGTATTTGAAGATAAGCCCCTCTACTCGTAGCCCTTGTTCTTGGAGCTCTTGTATTGTTTTTAAATTTCCATTTGTATCCAATAAGTCTTTATATTTTAACATTTTGTTCAGGTCTAAATTATTTGGGTGGATCATCGCTTCCATTGTAGATAGCCAAATTGGGATTTTTTTATAGTGTTTTTTTCTAACCTTGATCCAATTGTATATCAATGAATCTCTAATCAAATGTCTGTGGAAATATTTTTGTTTAGTAGGTCCTATATCCCAAAGAAAGGCATGCCATCCCCTCTGAAGGTCATGACCTTCTATAGCTAATATTCTTTTGTTCTTTAAATTAATCCAATCTTTTAGCCAAACTAATGTTGCTGCACTATAATATAATTCCCAATTTGGCAATCCAAAGCCTCCTCTGCTCTTCATCTCTTGTAGTAATTTCATGTTTATTCTAGGTTTTTTACCCTGCCAGATAAATTTTGCTGTCATTCTATTAAGATTATCAACAAAGGTCTTTTCTAATTTAACTGGAATAGTTTGAAATAAATAAAGAAATTTTGGTAATATAGACATTTTTATGGCTGCTATTCTTCATAATAATGACAGTTGCATTTTCGTCCATAATTCCAAATCTTTTTTTGTTTGTTGTAATAGCTTATTATAATTATTCTCCTTTATCACCTTACAATGTGCTGTCAGCCATATTCCCAAATACTTAATTTTTCTTGTTGTTTGAAGTCCAAGCACCCTTTCTAATTTTGTTATTTGTAGATCTATTAAATTTTTTACTAAAAGTTTCATTTTCTGTCTATTAATTTTCAATTCTGCCACCGCTCCATATCTTTCTAGTTCCTTAATTAACATTTGTCCTTTTTCTATTGGATCTTCCATAATAAAAGCCATATCGTCTGCAAAAGCTTGCAGTTTATATTCTTCATTTTTAATTTTCAAACCTTTTATTTCAAGATTTTGTCTCACTCTAATAGTATTTCTAATGATAATATGAAGAGCAAAGGGGACAACGGACAGCCTTGTCGGACTCCTTTTTCTATATTTATAGTTTGGGTATCTCTCCATTTATTATGATATTTGCTTTTTGTACTGAATAAATTGCTGTTATAATATTCTCAAATTTGTTGCCGAAATTCATATCATAAATTTGCTGAATCATAAATTGCCAATTAAGATTGTCAAAAGCCTTTTGAGCATCCAAAAAAACAAGAGCTACCTGTTTCCCTGGATAGGCTTCATAATATTCCAAACTATCCATTATTATTCTTAAATTGTTCCTAATTTGTCTATTTAGGAGAAATCCGTTTTGATTTGGATGTATGTAATCGTTCAGAATTTTCTTTAGTAGCAATAATAGTAGTAAATATTTTATAATCTACATTCAACAAAGAAATTGGTCTATAGTTTTGTATCATTCTGGCATCTGAATCCCCCTTCGGGATTAGCGAAATTAATGATTCTTTCCACGTGTCTGGCATTTTAGCAGATAATAATATCTCATTATATAAATCTACCATTATTGGTCCCACTTGATCTTCTATTGCTCTATAAAATTCTGCTGGGAAGCTGTCAGGGCCTGGAGTTTTATTACTTTTCTGGGTTCTAATTGCTTTTTTTAATTCTATCATAGATATGTCCTTCATCAAAAATTCTTTCATCTCATCGTTAATTTCTCAAATTCTTTTTTCTCTTAGATTCCCTTATCTGATCTTAATCTACTCTCTCTTTCTTATACAGATTCTCAAAATATTTATTTGCAATCTTTTTTCTTCTTCTCTATTGTATGTTGATAATTTCCACTTTCATCTGGAATTTTCATTCCAGCCATAACAGGACAAACATTTGAATGCACAGTACTGTCTAACATTGTCCTGATATAGGTCACTCTGCAGCAGTCAAGCCATGCAAATTTCCCCCATGGATTTAATTTCCCAGAAGTGTTGAACTTTCTCTCTCTTCCAAC
>NW_020769371.1:3001877-3091993 GCF_900518735.1 Pseudonaja textilis
CCCCCCCCCCGAGGCTGGAAAGAAAAGGCACAGCCATGCAAATTTCCTCCATGGATTTAATTCCTCAGCAGCGTTGGATTGCTCCAACGTTCGCTCTCTCTCTTCCTTCCACACCCCCACCTGGAGGCAATGGTTGCTGCAGCCATCTGGCAGAAGCACGAGCAACAGCTGCTGCTTTTCTTCCCGGGACTTTAATGCCTAGGGCGAGTATGAATTAACCGAATGGCTACATTGATACCCCTGTGTATCTGTGTAGCCGCTCGGTTAGTTCCTAATCCACCTTTCTTTCCCACCGTCAGCAAGCCACCCCTCTCCCCTGGCGTTGGTCTTACCTTCAAGTTGCAGCTCACATGGTTCTCTGCTTCTCAGTCAAAGTGAGTTTTGCACGGTGGTCAGCAGGTGGGCATGTGGGCGGAGCAGCCTTGTTTTGCCGTGCGGCCCAGATTAATTGCTTTTGGAGGCCATTTCTTCTGTGGCCCACCAAAATTTTGCTGTGGCCCACCAGCGGACCGCGGCTCACCGGTTGGCAACCGCTGTGTTAAATGACTTAAGAATTGATGATTTATTGAATTCATTAAGACTAGATACAATACTATTATTACTATTATTACTATTAGAGTAATAATGAGTAAAGTGGGCTGGAAAGTTTGAAAATATAGTTAAGTAACTGATAAGAATCTCCTTGCCTAGCAGTGCTAAGAAATTAGACCAAGCAGATAAACAGTAATATAAAAGCTTAGAGAATTGAAAAAAATCGAATTGTAAAACACAGATAAAGTTGATAGTAGTAGGCAATACAACTTGGGAGAATATAGCTAGGATAGTGGAGAAACAATAAAGAATTATTAAAGATATGACCAGCACATCTACCACCATTACTAAAGTAGGAAGAAAACCGACACCAGCAGTAACACACCCCACCACAACATCGGCGCAAAAAATAATTGAAGGGATGTTGGTGCCAGAAAAATCCACAGCCCAAACCAGCACACAATTGGTTCAAACCACATTATTAACTATCCAAAGCATGATGTTGACATTGCAGGAATCGATGTCCAAAAACCATACGGAAAGCAAAGTAGAAAGAGAAATAATGAAAGAAGAATTAAAAAATGAGTTAGGGGAAATGAGAAGTGAAGTCAAAAATTTGGATAGAAAGATAGGCCAGATCCAAGAATTGATTAAAATAAACGAAGAGAAGATTAAAGTGATTGAAAAACAAGCTAATCAAATGGAAAAGAAGTTGGAAGGCATGGAACAAACAAGGAGCAGAATAAAGAGACCAGTGAGACCCTGACTCATCTTGAGATGGATAAGGCCTCCTATTATCTTAGATTCCAGAATGTGGAAGAAGAGAGGGGAGAGAACTTACTGTTGGTGATGACGGAGATGTTGGCGGAGCTTTTGAACAGAGATAGGGATGAGATGGTGAATGAGCTGAACGACGTATATAGAATGCGAGACGGCATAGACTCCCCAGAGAAATGCATATTAGATTTGCAAGGAGGCGAGTGAAGGATATAATTTATAGAGTTATGAGAGATGAAGGAATAAAATACAAAGATAGAGAAGTGATTGTTCTAAAACAGGTGCCGAGGAGACTTTGCAAACAAAGGAAAGACTATTGATTTCTCACAAATTACTTAAACAAAAAAAAAATCTTTTAGATGGATTACCCCAGAGAGTATACTAGCAATATGGAAGGAAAAAAGGGTGAGAATAGATAACCTAACCAAAGCTCAAGAACTCTTCGACCAAATAGGAGGAATAGAGGAAGAACTGAGCAGCAGAGACAATCATGAAATTCCAAGTCAAGAAGAGCTACAATCTAGAAGCAGGGGGAGGGAGAAGGAGAGGAAAGGAGATGAAGAGATGTTGGGAAGAGCAGAAATAGGAGTGAGGACAAGAAGTCAAACGATGGGTAAAAATATTGAGGGATAGAAGTAAAAAAGGAATGGATAAAGGAGTGAATTTGATATCTATAAATATTAATGGGTTAAATGACCCAGCTAAGAGAAAAATATTTTTTAAGTTAGAAAAACAAAAAGCGGATATAATATGTATTCAAGAGGTTCATATAAAGGAGAGAGATAAAGGGTACTTATTAAATAAAAAGTTGGGGAAAACGTATGCAACATTGGTGGAGGAGAAAAAAAGAGGTAGTATAATATATAAAAGAAGATAAAGCTTCAGAATTGATTTATAAAGATGAATTGGGAAGAATAGTAGTGGTAGAGGTGGTAATGCAAAATAAAAAGAAATTCTTAGTGGGGATATATGCCCCTAACAAAAACTAGAGTGAATTTTACAAAAGCTTATATGAAAAACTAATAGAATTTGGAAACCCAAGAATTTGTATTATAGGAGATTATAATGCAATAACAGATAATAGACGAGATTATGCTTATGAACAAAGACAATATAAGAAATGGAATACATTGCCTAAGAAATTTATAGAGATGGTTGAAGAATTAGAATTAGTGGATGCGTGGAAAAAAAGGAACCCAGGAATATCACAGTTCACTTTCTACTCCAGCCCACAAATCATGGTCCAGGATAGATATGGCCTGGGTAAATAGTGAGCTATACAGAGAGATTCAGTTTTGGCTAACATATGGGCAGATCACAACCCGATACAGATAGTTTGGAAAAATAGTCATTATAAAAAAGACAGATGGATACTTAATTCCCAAGTACTGAAAGAGGAAGAATATGTTCAAAAAGTTAGGGAAGAATTGATTAGTTTTTAAAAATTTAATAAAAAACAGGATACCTCATTGCAGAACCTATGGGATACAATGAAGGCATGCTTAAGGGGAATATTGATAGCTTATATAGCAAATAGAAACAAAGAAAGTGGGGGGGACACTTCCGCTTGCCAGCTTCGGTGACAGCAGGGATTTGCGTTTCTTCGCAATCCCTGCTGTGCTCACCGTCTTGGTGCCTCCGATCCAGATGGATTTGGAGGATAAGGCTGCCTTGTAGAGGCAGCCGAAGATAGGGAGGATCTGGGGAGGGGTTTGGGAGTGTCGCAGACCCCCCCACCCAGTTTAAACCTCCTTCTCTCAAGACAATGCAGCGACGGTCTTATGGCCGCCATGAAGAGGCTGGCATCTGGGAAAAGATTGCGCAGGAGGGGTGCTGAAGGAAGAAAAAAAACAGAGAAAGCTTTTGGCTGAACCGGGACAACAATTAACATCTGAATACCCTGGAACTTTGGCTTTTCCAGTGATATATTGTTTTCCAAAGGATCATTAAGCTGCGGTGGAAGAGTAAAGGGAAAACTTTTTTTTTTCTCCTCACTTTCCTTCCCACGGAGGCAGCAGATGGAAATCTGAAACACCCGTATTGGCAATAGAAGGTATTAACTCTCAAAATTGAAGCCAAGGGGAAATAATATTTTCAAATATTGATACTTTAAAACTCAAATCTTTTTGCTTTAAGGGGGAAGGAAGAGAGGTAAATGATTTATACTAACGTTTGTTGAAGGAGACTGCTTGGACTTTTATAAGATTAGAGATTAAACTGTAATAAAACTTCCAAAAAATGTCTTGGAATTATGTAATTGAATTCTCCCCCAGGAAGAGCAAATGACTTTGGGACTTTAACTATCTTTTGAAAGACTAAGAAAACATTTGGACTGCTTAAAAAAAAAAATTCTTTTCTGTTCACAATGGTGTTTTTTGAAGAATTGAAAATGCAGTTTGAAAAATTAAGACAAGAGGAAGATGGCTCTTTTGGATCTATCTTTGGCTTTTTAGAAATGGCGATTTGTGCTTACCAGGAAATGCAACAAGAAAGAG
The DNA here is from genome assembly GCF_900518735.1 of Pseudonaja textilis. The sequence goes on from NW_020769371.1 coordinate 3,005,681, forward strand.
GCTGGGACGATGAAGAAGAAGCCATCTTTAATGGACATATGATTTCAAAAAAGGGTAAAAAGGAGAAGAAAATCAAGAATTTAAGCTCTAAAAAAACAATTAAGAGAGGGAAAAGAAAGGTGAAAAATCGATATAATGATAGAAAGCAATGGAAAAGAGGAATGCAACAGAGAGGGGAGATTAAAAAGTGGGAGATTGAGAGAGGGGGGGTAAAAAGGCTAGATTTGACAAGGAAGGAAGAGACAAAGCGAAGGGAAGTTATAAGGACTTTAAACAAGATGTTGTTTGTTTTGTTCATAAGAAACTTTTTCAGAGACAAAGGGTAAAATAAAATCTTAATAGAGATTCTGCAAAGGTACATAAGACTGCATTTTATATTTGTATTTGAAATATGTTTCAATAAAATATTGTAGGGACTGTGTAATTGATGTGTATTTAACTAATTTGTTAGGGAATACTATTTTTAATATCTATAAGAATATTATGTTTGTTTTTTCTTATTCTAAAATGTTATTTAGAATGTACTAAGCAGAATCAGAATAGAAATAATGTTTAATTTTAAGCGTTGAATTTGGGGGGAAAATAGAAAGGTGTCATACTTCAATCAGTTATTACAGGGACAAGATTGTGTTTAAGAGAAAGATAAATGGATGATTGAAAAAGAATGGACAAAAAATACAAGTGAAATGATCTAAATTGAGATTAAATAAATAAAGTAGAATTAAGAGAGTGAAAAGAGGGGAGAAGATATCTGTAAAATGTAGAATCTTTAACAGGATATGAAATAGTACATAAGCTGAGCATGAATTTAATTTAAGTCTGTACCAAAAGTTATAACCCGGGGTTAAGCCGCTTTCTAAAAAGAAGTTTTATATTTTTTATGTTATGTGTTTGTCAGTCTATATTTGCTTATTGAGGAGTAATATTGGATAAGAACATATGAAATAGTAACAATATGAAATATAGTAAGATGAAATATATGAATGAATAAAACTGAATAGAAATAAAGGAAGAAACAGTAAGAAGGTGGAAAACAGCAAGAAGATATGAAGTTGAATATATAAGATGCTTATTAAGTTATGTGTGGAAATGTGATAATTTAGAATTATATTGTACTTAAATGAGATGTCTTATTTATTTTGTTAAGTAGTTGTTGGAAAAGATGTCTTATGTTCTTATGTCTTATGTTTTGTTTGTGTACTGTTTTTTTTTTTTTTTGAAAATTAATAAAATTTTACTTAATAAAGAAAGAGAGGGGAAGCGGAAAGCCCTAACAAAAAGAATAGAGAAATTGGAAAATAAGCAAATGGAAATCCTGGGAGATGAATATATTAGAAATGAACTAGCATTAATTAAACATGAGATGAATATTTTAGATCAGGAAGAACTAATTAAAAAATTATTATATACAAAACAAAATTATTTCGAACATGCAAATAAACCCAGAAGGTGGCTAGCATATAAATTAAGAAAATCAGAAAAGAACGATATATCAATGACAGGATAAAAATGGAATAATAGAGATATATCATGAGGAAAAAAAGGAAATTGTCAGAGAGTACTTCGAAGATCTTTACAGACAAGAAGTAGTTGATTTAAATAAAATAGAATGTTTGAAAGAAGGAACTCTATCCAATATCAGGGGATAAAAAAGACATGCTGAATAAAGAAATAACTTTAGACAAGCTAAAGGCGGTGATTCAAAAACAAAAAAGAAAACGCCAGGCCCAGATGGGCTACCAAATGAGCTATATAAAGAGATAGGTGATATACTAGAGATAATGCTATTAGAGGTTTGCAATGGGGTATTACTGGAAGCCAAAATACCAGAATCTTGGAAGAAGCATACAGAACATTGATTCCGAAAGAGGGTGCAGATGCCAATCAAACAAAGAATTACAGACCAATGTCCCTTTTAAATTCAGATTACAAAATTTTTATGGCGGTAATGGCGGAAAGATTAAAGAAAATACTCAGTAATAAAATTCACCCAGATCAAAATGGATTTCTTTCCACGAGGCAGATCAGATATAACACAATAACAATAATAGACATATTGGAATATTATGAAAAGCATCCAGGAAGCCAAGTGGCCTTGGTCTTCCTGGATGCACAAAAGGCCTTTGATAACTTAAACTGGGACTTTATGAAAAAGCAGATTAATCTGATGGATTTTGGAGATAATTTTGTAAAGATGTTGAATGCAATCTATGCCACACAAAAGGCATATGTATTGACCTTCCGGGTTGAGCCCTCCTCGCTGACGGACCGTAGATCACGACTGTCCACGGCTACGGTCCATGCTCTTTCGTTGGAGAGCCCCGATCATTGCAATTAAGGGCTGAAGCTGCCTTGGAGGGGCGGTGGAGTAAGGGGAAGCTGCAAGCCAGGTTGGAGGGAGCCGCATCTCCCTTCCTGGGCTTGGTCTTTTTTCCCCCGAAGACGACTGAAGCGGGGGTCCAAAATGGCCACCCCAAAGAGGAGGACTCAGCTGGATTAAGATTTGTGCAGGAGTGAAGAAAGAGGTGGATAACATCTGAGCCGGGACAATTGGGCGAAACAATGAAACAAAAGTATCCTGGGATTAAGGTAACATCCTACTTTTAAGAAAAGAAAAGTGAGTGGCGGAAATACAAAGGGACAGGAAAAAAATAAAATAATTTTGACAGCTAAGCGGGGCTTCGAATTGGGAAAGGAAGAAGCCGGAACTAAAGAATTAATTAAATTGGACTAAAATATTTAGGCAATAAAAAGGCATAAAATAAAGCTGGACTTAAGATTGTCAAATAATAATAATAAAATTTACAAATTGGAGACTGGATTGTGCTGGAATATTGGGGTTCAAAAAACCCTAAATAATAAAATAGGGGAAAAAGGTGAGAACTTTGTATAATGGAGAGTGCCATCTTCTGACAAATAACTTACACAAAAGGGAAATCATCCTGTTTCTGTATAAACTTATGTCGATATAATGTTAAAGAAATATTGAAACAAAGTAAGAATATTAGAAAGTGAAAGTGGAACCAGAATAAAGAAAGAAGCAAGGAAAGACTGCCTGTGGGATTGATTGATGTTTTTGGTATAGACCCTGGGTTGGAACAATTGAGAACTTTAGAAAACTTGAAGAAGAAAGAAGGAAAGTAAAAGTGTTTTTTGTGAACTTCAACGATTATAAAATATAAGCGAGTGTAATGATATCTCTTCGGGAATTAAGAATGGAACTTAAAAATATGAGAGAATTACTACAGGAAAAAGGCAAATTACTTTGCTCTGTGTTAGAAGAAATGGAAAGGGCGATTGAAGAACAAGAAGAAAGAACTTCAGAGGAGGAGGAGTCGACTCAAGGAGAAGCCATTTTAAATAGACAACACAAAGAACACTACAAAGACGAGAGGAAAGAAGGAAGGCTAAAAAGTTGAGATTTAAGAAGATAATCAGAAAGGGGAATACCTGTGAAATCAGGAGAGGTAGAAAGGTGCAGCAGAAAAGGGGCAAGGAAGATATCAAGAAAGAGAGGGATTTAAACTGGAATGAGAAAAGATATGGGAAAAAGAGGGGGAGGAGAGGCAATAAGAAACAGGTGCAGGAAATAAAGAAACACGGAAATAGTAAAATGATGAAAATAAATTGTTTTTTCAGAGATAATGGTTGATGAATTAAAAGGGATTCTGCAGGGTGACAAGGGGTAACAAGAATATATTTGCAATTAAAATACTTAGAAAATAGGATAATATAGATTATTAATGGAGGGATAGATACTGATAACTCTTATTAGATGAATATACATTTTTATTTTTATCTTTAAAAGAAAAGTTAAGTATTGAAGAAATTGTAATAATTGAAATGAATGTGAAGATGTTTAAAAATGAGGTCAGTATCAGTGACCAGGAATTAAACAGTCAATCTTTCCCTTTTATTTTTTTTGAAATTAGAAATAAAATTAAGGGGGGAAAATATATTGCAGAATCCAAATGAAAAGATGTAATGATTATTATTGTAACTACTTAAAAATAAAGGTTTATTGGGAATTAAGATGGGGGAATAAAGGTATATTTTAACCACTGAGATGTCACACTCAAACCTATGCTTGTTTCTTTTTCTTTTGTGTTAAGACTTGTATTAATCTAGAATTTATAGAAAGAATGTGTGATGGAAAGAAAATATGACAGATTAAAGAACTGTTTAAATTAATAAGCTAATACAGACTATTAAAAGGAAGGAGAGACATTGGTAACTTTTATTTTTTATTTTATTAGGCAAACATATTGTTATTTTTTTTGTTTTTAAAATAAATATCAAAGGATTATATTTGAAATAATTGAAATGAAAAGAAAGGATGTTTGGATTGAGATCAAGAGACTAGGATTAAATTGCTTGTTTCTCTCCTTTCTGAAAGTTTGGAATGGAAAAGGTAATAATAGAATTAAGTATGCATATATGAATGTATAACTATTATCATATTTGCATGTAAAAGTGATGACCCAGAAATATGTTGTCCACTAAAAAGAGCTTTTTGTTTTTGTTAAGGTAATTTCCCGATAGGAGAATGAGCGCATACAGCGTATTTGAGAGTAGTGTTTGAATAATACACACACAGTACCCAGATACACTATACAGTAAATGTAGGTTTTTACTTCCAATGAAGGTTTAAGCAAATTCAAAATAATCAGTCCAAAGTCATTCACAGGTAAATCAGTCAGTTTTTCAATCCAGGGATAATCCAATAAAAACGTCCAGTATCAAAAAAACAGTTCAGTAACAGGCTTACATCAAATCCAGAAAGAGCAGTCAATTAGGAAAAATGGAGGAATGGCAATACTTTCTAACAGAAGGAAACAGAGACTTACTCACAATCTCTTCTGAGACTCAGACTAAAACTAAACAACCCAGGTTTCTGGCTCCGTCTTATGGCTGTTTGAGAAACCACACCCAATTGCATGCTCTTGCATTCCCTTAAAGAGACAGTATTAAAATGTCTATCCTGGTTTATATATTTCTAACCCAAATACCTGCTAGGTGACTTATATTCCTAACAGTTTTTATGTGAAAAACTGAATAAAATTTGTTTTTTTAAAAAAACAAAAGGCCAATGTATTATTAAATGGAGAAATTACCAAATCACTGAAGATAAGGAAGGGGATCAGACAGGGATGTCCGCTTTCAGCTCTGCTTTTTATAACAATTTTGGAAACTCTGCTGGACAGAATTAGATTAAATAAAGACATTAAAAGAATTAAAATCAAAAATCAAGAATATAAATTACAACCTTTCGCAGATGATATGGTTTTTGTCATGGAAGATCCAATAGACTCAGGACCAGCTCTACTAAATGTAATAGATAAATTCGGTAAATTGGCAGGATTAAAAATAAGGAAAAAACCAAAATGCTAGTTAAAAACATAACAAATAGTAAACAAAAAAAATTGGAAGAAAAGACAGGATTACAAATTGTAAATAAAATTATATATTTAGGAATTTGATTTAAGAGCTAGAACATTAAATCTGTGGGAGGATAATTATACTAAATTACTGAAACAGATTGAAAAGGACTTGGAAAATTGGAATAAGATGCAAATTTCATTATTAGGTAGAATAGCAACAATCAAAATGAATGTTTTACCTAAAATATATTTGTTTCAAACAATTCCGATATTACTGGACAAATTTTTTTTAAAGATTTCGATAAAATTGTGATGAAATTTATCTGGGCAAAGAAAAAAACAAGGATAAAAAAAACTTATTTACAAGATAATAAAAGCAGAGGTGGATTCGGACTACCTGTCTGGGAGACATATTATAGAGCAGCAGCATTAGTGTGGATAAAAGATTGGATTGATTTAAGGAATAATAGGATTTTACAATTGGAGGGACATGATTTACAGCTAGGTTGGCATGCATTTTTGTGGAACCCAAATAGTAAAAATAACCTATATTTTAGTAGACATGTATTCCAAAAGTCTTTAATTAAAATTTGGACTGATATAAGAAAGAATCATTATACTAAAATCCCGAGGTGGTTTTCAACGATGGAGGCAATGTTTCACTTAAATGCGATGGACATCAGTAAAAAATTTAAATATTATCAAATATTAGATATTGAGGGAAGAATTAAAACGAAACAGGAATTAGAATCACAAGAGATAGTTATTGATAATTGGTCATATTTTCAAATAAAACATACAACAAAGATGTAAAGGAATATGGAATTGAGGTAAAAGACACATTTAGATAAAATACTTTTAAACCCTGAGAAAAGTTTGATTTCCAAAATATATAATTATTTACTAGAATATGAAATGGCTGAGAAAAATGTGAAAGGTCCTATGTTAGCTTGGGAAAAAAACTTTGGTTATAGTATTGGTCTGGATGCCTGGGAAGAAATCTGGCAGAAAAACCTGACACTAACCAAATCAGTATCATACAAGGAGAATCTATACAAAATGATGTACAGATGGCATCTGGCACCCTCTAGATTGGCTAAAATATTTCCAACAGCCAATCCTTGCTGTTGGAAATGTAAAGGGAAATTTGGTACATATTTTCATTCATGGTGGACTTGTGCTGAGATAAAGAAATATTGGTTAAAAATAAAAATGTGGATAGAAGAAATTATTGAGTGTGGGCTGGAGTGGAAATCGGAATTATTTTTGTTGGGAATGATCAAAGGGGACTACCCCGCTAAAGTAAAATATCTGACCATCCATTTATTAACCGCGGCACGTATTTCACTAGCACAATATTGGAAAAACCCAAATGTACCACCGATACAGATTGCTATCCAGAAAACATATGAGTGTGCCCAATTGGAGAGGCTTACGATTAAAATTAATGGGAAGAAGAATACAGATTACTACCAAATATGGGATAAATGGTATAAGTGGGTAGACAATAAAAGAGGAAACATGTAAATGAACCTAAGATACAAATTATATTCAGCGGTCTATATTATATTAAATATATAAAAACAAAGGTTTTAAATCTTTTCTCTGTTACTACTATTATTATTAGCCATTTATAATATTTTTTTGTTTACTAGTTAAAAAACATGAATGTATTCGTAATAGAAGAGTAGTTATAAACTAACGTGAAAATAAATAGAGTATATTGTGAATTATTTAGTGCTTAGGATGTGATAGTGAGTGAAGATGTGACTAGTACTAGCCAATAATGATTTTTAGGACTTACCAAATTCGATAACAAATGTAAAGAATTATGTATTATTCACATATTGTTTCTGTACTTTGAAATTTATGTTTTTAAATTTGTAAATAAAATCGTTTTTAAAACTTAAAAAAAAAAAAAGGAAAAATGTTCTAATGCCAAACCCTATACAAGAGCTATCTGTATGTAATGGTTAAGCCACCAGAGTAGAAACAAGGAGATCATGATTTCTAGTCCTGTCCTAGACACAAAAACAGCTGGGTGACATTGAGTCAGTCACACACTCTCAGCCCTAGGAAGCAGACAATGGTAAGCCGTTTCTGAAAATTTTATCAAGGAAACTGCAAAGACTATTAAAGGCAATTGCCAGAATCAGTGCTAATTCCATGCCCTGTCCCCACCCCCAAATGGAATAGTCTATCTGTTGTAATTCTTCATGTTTGGAGGTTTGGAAGAGGCTAGATAGCCATTTCTCAAGAATGGTCTCTTTGGTTTTCCTTCACAGAAAAATGAACTAGATTATCCTTTTGGTCTCTCCCAATTCCACAATTCTGTGATCCAGTGAAATTAGACTTGATGTGTTTTCCTGAATGTGCTGCTTGAGTTCTTGAAATATCTTTACTTTTTCATACATATTTTATTCACTATTTGTTTTTTGAACAATGTAATTATCTTGGATAGACAAGAGGGTTGAATACATTTAGAATGATCATTGACTTTGTATGTATATATGTTCCAAAGCCTTAAGGCAGCATTTGCTACAATAAGGACAAACTATGTAGTTGGTTTAATTAAGCCTGCAGATGTCAAAGAAGAACACCTTCAACATGCTCATTTTGTATATATAAAATCTGTCCAATTTGAAACACAATTGTTCACAATTGTATATGATATTCTGAAGTACAAAAGGTTGTGTGTGAATTGGTTTTATTATGCAGTCTGGTTCTTAGAAAAATGTGAATGATGAAAAGAATGATTTTAAAAGAAAATACTGTTTGCCTTTTAAAAGACTTTACAGCGATAGTTCTTAATAGTTGTCAGTTTTTTCATTTTGACAGTCATTATCAAAAATCTGCATGCAGCAGAAACACATTGATGGGAAGAAATTTTTACCTTTTACATATATTTGCCATTATATTCTGAGTAGTTCAGCCAGCTGATTAATAAAATAATAATTTTATTTCTTTTAGCACTTGATCCCAAGCTCTTCATTGTTACATTTCTGGGCCTGCTACTGTTTTTCTGTAGTGATTTGATGAGTAGGTAAGTAAAAATCGAGTTCATAACATTTGCCAGCTCACAACAGATAACCATCTAATTTAGCAAATGCCTGTCTCTCCTTCAGTTTGTGATTATGTTAATCTGTCCCTTTTCACTGGAGAATACTTGGGAAATATCAAATCTTGTTGTTTCCATGGACTTCCATGTAACAGGATATTTTTGTCTGTTCTTTTTCTGAGTAATGAAGAAAGATATTTGTGAAGTCTCAATTCTTGTGCGTCATTATTTCCAATTCTTGCAAGACTTCCACATATTGTTTGCTCTTTTAAAGTACTAACATGTAATTTGGCAGCTAAGCTAATGTCTGTCCCTTTGGGGAAGCATTATGACTCTTAGTTTTTGAAGTACTGTTCACTTTTCGTCCTGCTGCTATAATTGATTTTCTATTTGTATTCTTCTTTACCCATCAGCCCTTGCTGTCATTTCTTTTTTTTTATGGCTTCCAGCCCAAAACCTAGAATTACTAGAATTACTGTTGAATTTGTACCATGTATAGATTTTCATGCACAGTGTCTGATATATTCTTTCTCTTTGCAGAAGTTCAATCTTCTTCTATTCAACTGGAATAAGCATTGGCATACTGAGTTCATTGCTCATTGTTGTCTACGTACTATCCAGATTTGTGCCCAAGGTGGGTTAAAAATATGATGACTTAACTCTATTAGGGATTTTGGCAACATTCTGCAAAGTAAATATTCTGAACTGGCTAAAGCCATTTCTACTTAGTAATTTTGGGTGTGATAGTCTAATTGATATGGAGGGTAAGTCATTACGTGATTATATATTTTGTATCTGTACTGAGGAAAATCAGAAGCTGCCCCTTCTTTATTTATCCATCTTTCCCCCTTTTTTCACTGCTTCCCTTTTTGAATCCCTTCCCCCCTTTTTATTGTTATCTTCTGTTTTATTTTCCTTTGAAGTTTAATAAAGATTTTTTAAAAAAAAAATATGGAGGATATTGAATTAAGAAAACTGATTCAAGGTTCAAGCTGAACCTCTAAATGTCTGCCTTGTTTTTATTGTTTAAGTGAGCTTGGAAAGATGAAGGGAATTTTACCCACCTAGCTAGGTATAGGAGACAATTTCTTCATAATTTTACTACCCATATTGTGGTTCAAGTCCTTATGCCATTTAATCTGTCAGGTTGGATAATAGCAGTTTTGTTATATGCTGATAAGTGCTACAATTTTCGTTAGCATGTATTGAGTTGAAGAGAGCATTGTGAGATCTGCCTTTGGTTATTATAAGGAGGGACCTTACTGAAAAACTATTAAAAGTAAATATAGTGGGTTTCTGAAAAAAAATTATAAATATACCCTTACCGGTATCAGCAACTGAATGGGCACCAAATTGAACAAGTAAAGAACTTTAAATATCTAGAATCTTATTCAATATAGTGGAATCCTAGAACACAAGTTCAAAAACCATGCTCAGATTTTTTAGAACTGGGTTGAGTGTAGAAGTTTTGATTTCAACTGTTTGATATGTTTTTGATGTTACAGCTGAAGTGCTTTATAGTGCTCCATTTTTTTTCATATGCATCAATATTTTTCAACCTTGGGAACTTTCAGATGTGTGAACTTCAACTCCCAGAATTTCCCATGCTGGCTGAGGAATTCTGGAAGTTGAAGTTCATACATTGTAACTTACTGGTTTTAGTCCATTGAAAATAATAAAGAATAAAAAATTTAAATGATATGTTTCCCAGGGATCTCTAAGCTTTTAATTGTGAGAAAGGATTTGGTTTTGCATCTTAATTATTGGACAAAAATGTGGAGACTTCTTAGCATCCCTAACTCTGATTGATTCAGTGGACGAAAATGTTAAATGATCTTAATAATGACAGTTTCTTGTCTTATTTTGTAATTTATCTAGAGACAGTCAAAATTAAAAATATAGAGATAAGGAATTCCCAAATTATTTTTGCCATTATTTAACACAAAGAAAATTTATATTCCAGCTTAATATCTACACCCATACTGGCCTCAAGAGGACTGTATAGCAGTGGCCCCCAACCTTTTTTGTGCCACGGCCCGGTACCGGCATCACAAAATGATCCACGGCCCGGTACCGGCATCAGCACGCATGGCAAGGCGAGCCAAGCGACCGGCCAGCCAGCCGTCCCCGCTTCTCCCCGCCACCTTCAACTCCTCCTTTGTACCTTTGTCGATGGGCTTTGGGACGGCTTTGGGACGGTCGCTCAGCTCGCCTTGCCTTGGGTGCTGAAAGAATCCTCGCGCCTTAGTTTTGTTCGAAGCCGCCTCCCCCCCCCCTTTTTGATGAAACTAAGGTGCGAGGATTCCTTCAGGACCCAAATGCTGCTTTCCAACCGGAAAAGCTCACCAGAAGCACTTTCGCATCAAAACAAGATGGCGGCGCCCAGCAAACCGGCGGCCCGATAGAAAATGTTCCACGGACCGGTACCGGTCCGGGGCCCGGTGGTTGGGGACCCCTGCTGTATAGGAATAGAAGAGCATTCATGTTAGCCCATTGTAATGCTTTTCCATCCACATTATTAGAGGGTAGATTTTTCAATTTTTAATGAAAGCTATCTCTATCCATTTGACCCATACTCATATGCCTTTGATAAAAGTTTCCTTAGATTTATCACATCTCTTTTAAGGGGAAGGTCTGTAAGGGGAAGAGCAAACGTTATCTGTTGTTTAACCAAAAGGATTCATTTTGGTCTAACAGCAGACATAATGCAGCAGATTTTGCTTAAAAGCAACATAGGAAAAACAGCTCTGGATACACAAATATTAGAAGGAAATAGCATTGTAATGCTTTTGCTGTATGTCTTCATTTTTTATTTTTAACTTTACACTAACTTATTGCTAGCATAAGTTGGTCTATGCACCTCTTAACTAACATGAATTATACCACTCCTTTCCCAATTCTCCCTTTACAGTTGCTTAAAATGTGCTGTTTCTTTTCAATCGGCAAAGGAAAGGAGTACGATAAAGACTTGTACTTTCTTCTCCTATTGTGCAAGTGACCTCAGTGAATGAAAGGGATGCCAATATAACACAACATAATTCTACTAAGAAACAGAGTCAAAGAAAAGCATGGAGGATGAGCTTTTGGTAAACCTGAGAATGATCAGCTGAAATCCCCTGCTCCTCATATTAAAAAATTGTCTGTAAGCAAAGACTTGAGTATCAAAACCAGAACATAATATATCTGTGCCAGGTAGGCCCGTCTTATGTGATGTCCATTTAGTTTCCCCTCTTTCCCAAATTTGCACATGAAATGTTAAACATTAAAATTGCTACTTGATACATTTTGAGAAGTGGGTCTTGAGACATCCAAGGGCTCCATATCAGAGCATACTTAAAAATTTCATCCAGAAAAACATCTGTTATGATTAGTACATGGAACTAAAAGAGCCAGCCAATGAGTGTAGTATGTGAAGCCATTGGAATACTGCAGGTGAGAAAAACAGTCAAGAATGCTAAAGGAGCTTTCTCTAATCTGTAACATTTGATTATTTCTGTTCTAGAAGAGCCCTATCTATCTTATGATTCTGGGAGGCTGGTCTTTTTCTATTTATCTTACCCAGTTGGCCTTCAGAAATCTTCAGGAAATATGTACATTATACTGGGAATATCTACTTGGTGAGTAGATGGCCTTGTTTTTGATGCTGAGGTCATTTTACAGTGTTTTTGAGCTAATCTATATAGGGAAACAGCAGCAGTTGACTTTCTTAAGCAACACTTTAGTAACTACTTTCTAAAATGGTCCAAGTATTATGATTAGTTTGCATAAATAGAGTTTTCAGGTTATTACATTTCCTAGTTATCTAGGAAAAATACAAATAATTATTTCTATGGCAGTATATTTGGAATTAAATAGAAGGAAGATACCAGATCTTGCATAGGTTTGTGAAACCATGATAGTGTAAAACATAAAGGTTGGAAAGACATTGTTTACACTTTCAAAACCATCTGTCAGTTAATGCTGGTTATGCATTCCTCATTACTTCTCATGCAAAACATAGGCTTATTTGGAATGTCAGTATTCTTATTCTTTATTAATAAGGACTTTAAGAATAATTTTTATTACTTATAATAAAAAAATTAGAGTGTAACATTACAAAAAAAATAAATAGAAAAACAGAAAATAGAGCTTGCAGAATCAATGGAATCTTTACTAACAGAATCATTTTAATTAAGAAGAGAAAAATTCAGAAAGACATCTTCTTTAGAAAAAAATACTCAAAAATGGATAACTATCCAACAGCATAGAAACAAAAATCTCAGTATATACCTTAACCTACTGTTGGAAAGCCACCTGGACCAAAAGTCTGGCCAGTTTAAATCTGTGTAATAGTATCAATTTCTGAAGAAATTATATTGCAGATAAATAAATAGTTTGATCATGGGTAATCTTTGAAAGGATATTTAGGCCACACACTATAATTTAACCATCTGAAACATTTGAATTTAGGTCTAAAATATTTTTTTTAAATTTTTTTTATTGGTTTTTAAGATAAACATAGACAAACACAACATAAAAACATCAAGCCATCTTCCATATATATACATACAGTGTGTCAAGTGGTTTACAAATTGTTTTGTGCTCCACTTCATAGTCATCACTTACAATTACATTGTATATGTTCTCATATTGTCAATCAAATATTCCTAAATACATCAATATCATTGTTAATCAATCATTTGACTATACTATTATTCATGTTTTACAAGATAATCCATACTTTATTTAATTTGTTTTATGACAATTCATATTATCATCCCAAATCTATCCTATAATTATTTTGTAGTTATGATAAAAATAATACATCTTTATATTTTCATTATATTCTAAAAATCTACATATTTCATTACCATGTTTTATTGTTTAACCATTGATAAAATAGATCCCAAATCTTATAAAATTGTTTATCTTCTTGTTCTCTGATTTCAAATGTCAATCTACTCATTTCAGCACATTTTAATATTTTAATGTGTTGGTATTTTCTCATTTTTCCAGTTTTTAGCAAATACAATCCTAGCCGCTGTTAATACATTTACAATCAAATATTTCAATTCCTTACTGTATATTTCAGGTAAAATTCCCAATAAAAATATCTCTGATTTCAAGTCTATATGTTTTTTTTGTCATTTTTTCCAACCATGTGTAGATTTTAGTCCAATATTTTTTAGCATTCGTGCATGTCTACCACATATGGTAATATGAGCCAGGTATCTGATGTCATTTCCAACATTTTTCAGATTTGTTCTTGAACATTCTTGCTATTCTTGTTGGGGGAGATGCCACCTGTAAAACATCTTATACAAATTTTCTTTGTATGCAGTTGACATTGTCATTTTATAATTTTGAGACCACAATTTTTGCCATTTCTCAAGATCAATCCCATATCCAAAATTTTTCCCCTAAGCAATCATTGTTTCTTTGACTTGTTCTTCTAGTTTAATTTCTAATAAATATCCATACAATTTTTTAATCACCTTTTCATCAGTACCTGTCAAATTCTTATCTAAATCAGTCAAATTATCATAAAAACCTTCTGTTTTAGAGTCTTTATCATACCTAGAATGTATTTGCACATATGAAAACCAATTCATCCTTATACCTTGTTCCTCTAGTTTTTGCATAGATTTAAGTTCACCCTTTTCATTCAATATTTCACCATATCTAACTGTTCGTTCCTTTTTACATATTATAGGATAAGAAAATGCTTCAATAGTCGATAGCCAGACTGGAATTTTCAAATAACATTGCCTCTTAGTCTTCTCCCAATTTAACCACAGAGCCTCCCGTATATAATGTCTTCTAAAATACCCCTATGTTTTAGTTCCTTTATACCATAGGAAGGCATGCCACACCAACAACAGATCAAGTTCTTCTAATGTCAACAATCTGGTATTTCTTAATGTTATCCATTCTTTAACTCACATCAGATTTGTAGCTTGGTAGTACAACTCCCAATTAGACAAACCAAATCCTCCTCTTATTCTAGCATCTTGCAAAAGTTTTAGTTTTATTCTCGCTTTCTTACCTTGCCCTATATATTTCAACATAATTTTATTTATATCTTCAAAATAGTCTTTTCCAAGCCTAATTAGAATTATTTGGAACAAATATAAAATTCTGGGTAATATATTCATCTTGATTGTTAATATTCTGCCTATTAATGACAATTGTAAGTTTTCCCATTTCGTCAAATCTAGCGCTATCTGCTGCTTGAGTTTAATATAGTTATTCTCTTTAAGTGTGCTACATCTTGCTGTCAAATGTATCCCCAAATACATTTTATATTATTTGTGACCTGAATTTTCAAAACATCCGCCAATTCTGTCTTTTGTCTTGATAGCATATTCTTTGTCAAAATCTTTGTCTTATCTTTATTTATTTTCAAACCAGCCACCTTCCCATATACCTCTATCTTTTCTATCAATTTTAATGCTTTAATGTTAACATCCCACAGGGGATAAAAGTGGGTGTGTTTTCTCCTGAAACTTTGTACGGGACAAAGTTTAACCTTACTTCAGATTTTCTTTGTGGACTGCCTTGTGATTTTCTGTGAGTAAAAATTTATTTACTATCAGTTCGGACTTGGCAGGCAGGACATGTTAGAATTCCAAGAATATTATCAGTTCCAAAGAATTAACTCTGTGATGTCCGAGCCAGCTTGCCTGCCTGTGTTTGTGAGTTTGTACTCTTTCCATCTTTTGGGAAAGACGAAAGGCAAGACAGAACATATTGTCTACAATTCCATTAAAGTCTCCCATCATAACGATATTAATATAGTCTAATTCAATTATTTTCATATGTAATTTTCTATAAAATTCTTCTTTATTTTCATTCGGGGCATAGATTGCTATCCAGAAGTGTTTTTACATTATTGTCCATTATTTCCACCATTAAGAGTCTTCCATCATCATCTGTATGGATCAATTTAGCTGGGATAATATCTTTGATATATAAAACCATTCCTCTTTTCTTGCATTGTGTCAAAGAAGTAAATATTTTTCCTAGCTTTGGCTGTATCAACAGTTCATATTGTTTTTTAATATGTGCTTCTTGAAGGCAGATTATATCAAATTTTAATTTCTCTAATTTATGGAAAGTTTTCCTTCTTTTAACAGCTGAGTTAAGTCCATTTATGTTAATTGTAATCAGTTTTTTTCTCTTCCATGATTATACTTTATAGGTAGGTTTTGCAGTTCTTGTAGATCTTGGTTTGCGTTATTCTCTAGCTTCCACCTTTCTGCCTACTGCACCTTCTTCTTTTTCAATAGCTGTTCGGCAGTCCTCTTGAAATTCAATTAATGACATTTCTTTTTCTGTCTTCTCTTTCCATCCAAAGTATTTTGTGTAAAATAATTCTGCTTTCTCAACTGAATCAATTCTGTGTCTCTGTTCCTGCCATGTGAACATTAAACCTGTAATGAACCATCTATAATTCACCGCTTTTTTGAGTAGAATTTTAGTCAGGAATTGGTATTCTCTCTCACTCTTCTAGGTACTTGTTTCAGGACCACAATCTCCTTATCTTTATATTTCAATGTTTTCTCTCTTGCCACCTGCAATATTTGCGTTTTAATGGCTTTCTTTGTAAATCTGATGTGATTCTCTTGGTAGACTATTTCTCATTGCATATCTTGTGAAGACTCGAAAGACCTCATCTATTCCATCCATCATCTTCTCTTTAGTTATTTCCGGAGCTTCAGCCAAGCTTAGCTCATTATCTCAGCTAAGTTTTATCCCTTTTCTTCCTCTATGTTTTGAAATCTGAGATAAAATTCTGATTTGTCCATCTCCCATCTCAACATCCCATTTTTATCTTGTTCAACCACAGTTAATCTGCCATCAATATCTCCAATCTTCTTATCTCTTTGTTTATCTTCTTCAATTTTTTGGAATCTCTTATCATACTTCATCATCATTTGTTGAATAGTCTCCATCTTTTCATCAGTTTTTTCTGTTCTCTTTTCAATATTCTCTGTTCTTGCTTGTATGTTTTGAATTCCTTGCATTATCATCTGCAGTGTCATCTTTTCCTGTTCTTTTTCTTGCTGTAACATCGTCTGTATTGAGCGTTGTCCTCCAGATGGTGAAGAGGAAGAAGTAGGAATTGAGGAACCAGCCGCTGTTAGTTCCTGCTCATTTCAGATGATTCAAAATCTTCAGGTTCTTCTACACCTTAATCCACTCGTGTAATAACCAATTGTAATTCCCCCCCAAAAAATGGTGAAAAAAAAAGAAGCAAGATAAAAGAAAAATTTCTTCAGGTTCTTGTACACCTTAATCCAACTGATTGATTAAAAGCCACAAAAGAAAAATCAATATGGAAAATAAATAAAAAATGCAGGAGAGGGAGAGAGAAAAAAGGAAAAAAGACTACTCCCTTAAATAGAAAAAGAAAAAAATTGATACTAAGACTTGTCCTTTAAAATAAGATGCAAAAGTAGAAATTAGGCTCCAAAAGCAAAAAGAAAGACAAAAAAAAGCAAGTTCCCAAAGGCCCAAGATCCAAATGACTACCACAAATAACAAGCTGATAAGGAGGGGGTTTGTTAAAGTAAAGAATAGCCCAGCTTAAAAAAGAGAAAAAGAACACACTGCACCTATTTAGTTATCCAAGGCTTTTGTTAAGTTTTATAACTCTCATCTCTAGAGTCTTATCGTCTTTTTTCTGTAAACTTCAACACCAGACTCCAGCTACTGATAGAAACCCAGAAGAGCACCTGCAATAATACTCTCCCATGCTCTTCCCTCTATCTTATCAAACAGGCTCAAAGTCCTTGAAAAGAAGTCTCAGTTCTTTCTCAGCTTTGTCTGGTCGAGAGAAAAAAAAAGAGAAACAATATTTCTAAGCCTCTAGTTGGCAGTGTTATAAAGTTTCCTCTGCTTTCACTTTCCCCCTCCTTTTCCAAACAAAATATAATAAAAATTAATTAAAAAGAAAAAAAGATTTAGAAAAAAGGGCTGAAAGGGAATCTCTAGCCTAAAATATTATAAAGACAAAAAGGAGAAAAGACAAAAAAAGAAAAAGTAAGGTAGAAAAAAAGACCAGTCCAGTTTCAAAGTAAAAAATCATATATGAAGAGTCCAGCAAAAAAAAGAAAATATTAGTTTGACTTCCTGTTTAAAATTGCCGCTTAATCACTTCTGTCTGAGATTTTACAGATTCTTTTCCTTAGGGTGTCCTTTCAAATCTTAAAGAAACAATTCTCACCAAACCAGCACATTTCCTCTTTCCATTCTCTTCCATTTCGGAGCTGTCCCGACTTCAGCAGCTTTAATGGCTGCCTCTTTGCTGCTGGCAAAAAGAGCTTTTCTTGGATCTACCAGGGACTTTGCGGTTTCCCTGGGATTGACAGGATGCGCTCTTTATGTTCACCGTCTCTTTGGGACGGTTTAGATCCGTTTGGACTGTCCAGGAGCAAAGATATTGGTGGTGAACTTAGACCTTCAGGGTCTAAAATATTCTAAAGGTCTGGTTTATCAAATTTAAGTCAGTATATGCTTTATCCTGAGAATCCTTTATAATAACAATGATACTACAATATAGATATGGATTAATCCAGAGCTAGACTGATTTTCCTTCTCAATCCCAGTCAACTTGCTTGATTTTATTCAATAAATATTGGTTTCTAAAGCATAAAGTTCCATTTTATCAGACATAAAAACATATAATTCCATCTTCCAATGTGTTGTATAATTTACTTTCTTAATGTGATTTTCCAAATTATAATCTATTAAGTTTTTCTCAAATAGATGCCTTGAAAGCCTCTCATATAATCATGAAAGTCACAGAATGCAAAAAGTTTATAATCTTGTCCCATCATGTATCACCAGCAGTAAGATTTATATTACAGTTATCAGATCAGTCTGCTAAAAACAATCCTCTCAGGAATGAGTTTTATGAAGGGGAATTGTTTCTATGATGAATTCAGAAGTTGCTATATGTGTGCCAATAAATAGGCTTGTGATTAACACTTTCCATAAATGAAAGCTCAGCTTACATGAAACAATATTGCAATCAAGCTAAGGGTTGAAAACTTAATTAAACTCAGCTCTAAAAAATGAACAGAACATCTATGTAAAACATCTGGATGGTCTTTAGTGGGACTATTTGATGAATTATTAAAATTTCTAGTCCCCGCCCTTCTAATCACATATTGGAAGAAGATATTTTGTCTTCTGTGGACATAATATTTTATAACACTTGTTTTCTTCTATCCATTGATAAAAAAGAGCGATATATTTCTTCTGGATCAGAATGTTGCAGATTGTACTTGTTTGATATTTTGTAAAATATGCTGAGTCAGAAACATGAATTCTTACATTTTATTTCCTTCTGGCTTCAATGTTTTGGCTGTATACTAATGTCCAAGTTGTTTAAAACACATGTGATACTTATAACCAGTGTCTTATTGGCTGACTTAGACAAGCTGAATTATACTGACAGAGTAATTCTTGGTGATAGTGAAAATCCAAATAAAAATAATTCTTTTTCTTCCTCCACAGGCTACCTGGTCACTGTAGGGTGTATAAGCTTTGCCCTGTGCTACAAATATGGCCCTCTGGAGAATGAACGCAACATAAATCTCCTCACTTGGGGTCTGCAGATTTTCGGCTTGCTGCTCCTTTATTTGAGCATTCAGATACGATATATTGCCGTCATCTTGATTATAATTGCAATCTGCACTAAAAACTTGGAGTATCCAGTCATATGGGCCTATGCCATCTACAGGTGATGGATGGGAAACATTGGCTTGGCTTGTCCTAGAAAACACGATGTAAATAATAGGCCCATTAAGAAATGTGTAGGATAGAGCTGAGTGAATATGTTTATATGCATAACACTGTCCCAAAAATGAGTGACTTATGTTTTCAGTTGAAATTCTTAGCATGTTTTTTTCATTCCTGGCTAATTCTCCAGTCCCTATAGCTTGTGGGTAAAGGCTTTTCAGATGACAGACATTACTATATGATTCCCTGGAGGAGGCAAGTGCCAGAAAAAAAACCCTCTGAAATTGCAAAATCTCAGGAAAGACTGAACTCTAACACTGAAGTGCTAGAGTTAATCTATTATTTTAATTTTGTAAATAATCAGCCCATTATTATGATGCACTGTTTCAGATAGCGTTGGTTATGTGATACTGAAGCACTATGAGAGCAACCTATGTTTAAAATTTGCTAAAGCTGAAATTATTATTTCTTGCTTAGACAAATAAAGACATGACGTCACACCAGTTTAGAAGAGGAAAATGAAACTGAGATTTAGTTTACATACACTAACCTGGAATATTTGTTTAGTTTGGGCTTACCATGTCATGTGAACTCAGGCACTGTGATAAATTATTTTAGTGTGTTGAACGTACTATCTGTTGAGGTTTTGGGTGGCTATAAAGTTTTCCTTTTTGTGTCTTCACCACAACCTGGCCATACTTGTAGAAAGTACTTACTCAGAACTGAAGTTAATTAATGAATAAAGATAAGAACCTTTTGCTGAGCATTTTTTAAAAAACAAGATAACCCTGCTGTATTTTTTTTAATGTAAGAAACAAAACAAAATGCGATGCAGATGACAAGCAATTTTAGAAGCTATAGAAAATGGTGTAAATTTTTTCTGGTAAGAGGTAGAATTAATAATGAGGAGACCACTCTCTGAAAAGAAAAGCCAAGTGGCAAAAGTCTTGGCCAGCCCAGCAGAGGAATCCCCAAGGCTCCTTCTCTCTTTTTATACAGCCTTGTAGAAGAGCTGGTGAGGGAAGCAGAATTTGGAATAGGAATAAGTCATTACTTCAACATTTTAAACCAGTGTTTCTAAACCTTGGAAAGTTTAAGTGGTGTGGACTTCAACTCCCAGAGTTGAAGCCAGCACAGCTGGTAGGGGAATTCTGGGAATTGAAGTCCACACCTCTTAAACTTGCCAAAGTTGAGAAACTGTTTTAGACCGAATCACTGGCTTCATATGACCATGTAGCTTTTGCAAACCTTTGGCAAAAGAATCTGGTTCTAAAGGTTCATTCTTGTGTGAGAAGCAGGCTCCTGATCTATGTCTTCCATTCTGTAAAATAATTATGTGTCTAAGATATCTGGGTATTGCACTTGAGTGCTTGTCTAAATACATTTGTAAGATATTTCAGGAAAACTATTGAATGAGGTATTTTTTTCAGAGAAGTGGGACACAACTGATTTAAAAGTCTTCAGACCATAAAGTTTTTGCTAAACATGGGGTAAAATAGGGCTGACTAGTTAAGTACACTACTAAATCATGGAAGATGCTACTATCTTAAGTGCTGTTGAACAAAAATGAGTTCAGATTCTCAAGAAGAGGCCTGATTTCAAAGCACCATTCTGATAATCTTTATCAGAATCCTTTGGCATGTTGAAGATAAACAATAATACAGTATTATCACAAACATATATAACAATGTTTTAGCATTTCTTAGATACCTTTGCAAAAGATATGACTGCAAATTATTATAGTAAAACCGGAGGATGATATCCGTCAAGAAGGTCTAGGTCTAGAACATTCAACTTAAGAGAAGGTTCAGTTTTGAGAGTGTGTGTATCAGGTGCCCTCTCCTAAGTGTGGTTTGAAGATTGCAAAGGGCCAGATTGCAATGTCTGACTTACAGGTGCTACTAACGCCATTGCTGTCCTAGCAGGAAGCTGTTCACAGCTCCAGAAAAGCCCAGCCCACCACGCCTGTTGTCCGAGGAGGAATATCGGATCCAGGGGGAGGTAGAGACACGCAAAGCCTTGGAAGAACTGCGGGAGTACTGCAGAAGTCCAGAGTTCTCTGCATGGAAAGCAGTCTCCCGCATCCAGTCTCCAAAAAGGTATCGTCCATGAAGATCATCAGAAGGGAGGGCTGAGCTATAATGTGCAGTGAGATTTTTTTTTTTGTAATCTTAATTTTTTAAAAAAAAAACATTAAAGCCCTATTTGAGGATCAGAAAAAAGGATGTGTAGGGAATCAAATTCAAAACGATCTAGATTTCTTTTATGGAAAGAACACCCATTTTTTTGTATGTACATGCTATATCCAAGCAGTTTTTTCCTCTCAATGTAGACTTTAACTTGCAAATACTTGGTAAAAACTGTAAAAGTTAATTGTAGAATGAAGTAGTTGTAGGGTTCATTAGTTATAGCATTGCCTACATTGTTCTTTCTTTCCTCCAGATTTGCTGATTTTATAGAAGGTGCCTCACATGTCGTTCCCAATGAGGCTTCTGTCCATGAGCAGGAGTATGGGTTGGGAGGTTCCTTTTTAGAGAATCAGCTCTTTGAAGAGGAAGATGAGGAAGATGACAGCAGTTTTGATGAGGATTATCCAGAGACACCGTGGCCCCAAAATCACTTAAATTTTCAAGATAAAACTGGCCACCGTTGATGCAAATGGATTGACTGATGCCCCTTATTGATCCTGTCTGCTGTTACAGTGGAAGAGTGCTATAGAAAAACCTTTTCTGTGTGGCATTGCTTAAGGATCTGTATGACAGGCGTCTAAAGCCCTGCCATTTATTCCAGACCATGACATGACAATGAACTACAACATACTTGAGATATTTTATCAAGATTCTGGATTAAATACCTTATGAAGTACAAGCTGGTCAGAACCTACAGCTGTTAGCAGTGAGTAGCTTATGGAGGAGGAATATGGGAAGTTTGTAAATTGTTATTGAAAGCCAGTGGAAAAATGACAAATTATTTTGCCATGAGAAAAACAGGAAAGGTTGAAGAAAGGTTTGAAAGTCCAGGTGAATTTGGTAGATATATCCTAATTTTGTACTGTCTTCTTCCTGGGAAACAATAGCTGCTGCCCTTTGACTTTCCAGGATGCCAACAGAGATTTGAGAGCATGCTGCTCTTCCTCCAGTAGCTATGCTTTTTATGTGTTGGCTTAAATTTTGCCTCCTGGGTTCAATGCACTGAAGGTCTGAGGCCACTGCTTGTTGCAGAATATGTAATGTGTTTGCTGGGAGCCAATAAATTACTAGGTCTCCCAGGGAGGTTCTGTCCTCCTATACATGATAATTGCACAAATAGAAATATTTTTAATTATATATCTTGAAAAGAGGGTTGCTTCAACTAAAATACTTCCTTTAGACATCCCCCACGATCTGTTACATATAACTTATTTGTGGCCTTTTTGGTGGGGTTGACATCAGATATGAGCTGCTTTCAGTTTGAAGAATTAATTTCTGTATGGCTAGAATGGAGGTTCTAGATTGGTCTGAAGGAGAAACAGCAATCTGAAATGCTGGATTTTGTACAAAACTGCTTTTTGAAGCCAAAACTTTGTGATCTTCACCAAACCCACATGGTTCAGATTTAAACCGCCTTGTTTTTACTGATAGTCCTTAATGGTATTGCAATCCTTTGAGAAAATGCAATTGTATCCGAATGAGGACATGGCAATAAATTCATAGTAGGTGCTTATATGTATACCCATCCAAAATGTTTGTATTACAGCCATCCAAAATTTATTAACTGATAAATTAATTCTGCTTTTAAAGTTTCTATTGGCAAACACCCCCCCCCCCCCAATCCTTCTTAACAGGATTGAAAAAGCTCTAATAATCTATTTTAAAACCTTGTCAGCTTCCTAATCACTAAAATGATCACTCAGTTTAGTTACACAAGGCTGTTATTTTAACTGGGATCAGAGCTGGTTCCAAAAACCAGAAGACGAGAAAACCAGTCAAACAATAAAGTTGACATACTATATTTTTCCTGTCCATTTGAAGTGTTAAGGAAAACCAAGGTCCTTGCTATATGCATGCCGAATGTGTAAAATGCTAAAACCAATGTGAAATAATAAGTAGGGCAACAGTTTTAATTTATACAGTACATATTTGCTTAATTTGGGATATAAGCCATGAAGGTGTTTTGAACAGAATAAAATCTCCCTCCCAAATGGTCAAAACTAGTACAGACACAACTAATTTTTTAGACAATGAATAAATGGAGAGTACTTTAATTTTCTAACTAGACTTGTGAACTTTTTTTAAATAAAGTATTTTGTTTGTTTAGTAGGAAATGAAGTTTCTTTGTATTGTGTCACTTGGGAAGTCAAGAGGCCTAATCCTGCTTACTGACATTACTACAACTTGCATAATTAATCTGCAAACAATCTGATATCCACTTGACTGTGAAAGGTTTCTACCACAATTATTTCCTGATTGCTGTGTTGTCCTGGTGAGTGAATATATAGTGAATGAAGTTGGCAATGAGTTTCCAAAAGTGAAACATGTGCTTTTTGAGGCTTTGGCTGATGTAGCTTGGTCAGAATGCAGAAGAGATATTTCCTAATAGACATGCTCAATTTTACAACTGATTTCATTGAGAGGTGCTGTGGCTGAGATCAGTAGAGTGAGTGATGAACAGCATCTACGGTATGTATCCTCAAATTTGGCAAATCAATAATGGAGAAACCTGATTCAGTATTTTCAGTATGTTCTGGATTTTAACTGACCTATCATTCTACATATTTAAAAGTCTCGTCTTTTGAACTTTGTTAAATGAGCCCTTTGCAATGCCTGAAACATCACCTCCCCAACTTCCTATGTTCGAAAAGCTTCTGTATGGCTTTTTTTTTCTCTTTATGCCTCTGCAGCCAAAGGATTTGCAGATTTCAGTCCTTGTGGTCAAGTCTGTCTCATCATTACTCCCCTCTCTAATTCCAACACAAAAGGAAGTTATAGATGATAAAGATGAACGGTCTGCCTTTTTAGGATTAGCTGACTATCTGAGATTACTGTTCATTTTAAAATGTTTAGCTTAGAACAGGCATTGTCAAATGATTTGGTACAGGAATTGTGCCCACCTTTCATATTTGCTATTAGGATGCAAGCAATAAATGTGAAATAAGAGTTCTTTATTAGCTGGAACTTGGCAACTACATAAAATATAATAGCTTTAAAAGTTACAGTCAAGGTATCTTTCTATGCAGTATGCTTTTAATTAAGAGGGGCATTTTTTCCACTTTTTTTTCTTTGACAATTCATGTATTTTTATCTATTCGTCCCCCTCTCCCCGTTTTTCAGTCATTATTTTAAAAGCAATAAAGAGAAATGAAAAACAAGGCTCATCCACTTATCTTTAACCATCAACAGTCTGACTTCACAGCTTTCGTGCTTGAGCAGTTATTATGAAGTTCACATTTAAAATATTAAAGATTAAAAGTCTTGCTTTCAGTAAAAGGTCCTGTGATTCAGGACTATACTGTTATCATTTGTCACTTAATTTGATCATATAGCAAATTCAGTTCAATGTGGATGTAGGCCTGTGTAGATGCTGTTGTATAAACCAGACCAAAACTACAACATCAGAATTGTAATACTACAAGAATCAAATAGCCATAATATATTGCATTTTCTTTCTTTAAGTAGAACAAAGAAAGAGCAAAAGTATGGGACAAAACTGAAGATAATGGTGTTTACATGTTCATTATAATGTGCTGTGCTTTGCTTTGCTAGTTGTGACAGTAGCCACTGATTTATAAATCATAGGTTAACGTATGAACCTTGCCAGAAGCACAGATGTGAGCTCGATCATTTTTCCACTTTAGGCAAGTTTTGCAATTAATTACAATTGCATATTATTGTCCAACATTATTGCCCAATATTCCAGTTATTTTCTCCATAAAGCTTTTAATGTTGTGTTCATCCTGTCAAATGAGCTAATTCCACCCCCCTCACCCAACACAAATCAGGTATCCTAAATACTTGTGCTGACTATGGCTATTGAGATGAATATTGTATGCCAGGGGTGTCAAACTCACGGTGTCACATGACGTATTTGGATTTTTCCGCCCTTTGCTTATCCAGGTGGGGGCAGGGCCAGCATGTGACACATCCGTCCCGCAAGTTTGACACCCCTGCTGTATGCAAACTCAAAATTTTCTAGCATCCAGGAGATACAACAAATGATTTGTTTACATACAGGAAACCAGATCCATTGTGCTGATCTGAAAGACAGCATCCATTTGGACAGCCTGCCCTTCTTACCAGCTGCATAATTTGGGCCTTTGTTTTTCCATTCCATGTTTCTATACTAGCTTTGTTTTCAAATCTCTACCCAGCAAAATACTTGATACTGCTAGCCTCTTATCTTAAAGAGCCCATTTGGAAGTAAATAAAACCTCTCAATTATTAACTAGCTACTTCATGTTTTATAAGCAAGCAATCTGTCAGTTACAAAGAACTATTAATTCCACATGCCAGTGAAGATTAAATTTTGAATGCAACATGGTGTTTAAAAAAGTTCTCTCCAAACGAAGTAATTTTAGCTTCCTCACATCAGGGATTTAAAGTATCAGCAAATCGTTCATTAAAATGGCATAATCATCCTATTTATTGAAACCAAACATATAGTAAAACATACAGAAATAGAGACTTTAAACACATTAAATTAAAGCACGTTATGGCAAATGGGGACAATCCATCATCCACTGCTTTTCTGCATGGAAGGCAGCTTCAGGTTTTCCTGTCATCCAGATAACTCTTTAAAAGATATGCTGGGGAGAGCCATGAAACAGAACAGAAGGGAGAATGCAAAAAGAGTAAAGCTACAGCTAAAACTTCCATACATCTCATTTCCAGTATCTGTATCACTTTCTTTATCTTGCTTCAATTGCAGATGTTGGCCATTAAAAACTTGGTCACATTTTACTTCCTCCTCCGTCACCCTTAATGAGTACTACAATCGTGTTGTTAAAACCCCTTCAATAAAAAACATCTACTTTGGTAGCATGTATAAGATAAATCCTGATCTCCCTACATATTTTATAGAAGGTAGCCCAAGTATACATACTGCAACCTCCAGGAACTGGCTATTCTTGTTCCTTTACTGGTATAAGCATTTTTACTGGTATAAGAGAATTGATTCAAGTGCCAGCATTATTGCTGTAACGCAACTACTGGTAGCTTATTCAACACCCCTCTTCGGTCATGCAGTTACAAGACCCCAGTCTGAGCAGTCTTGTAGAGTATTATCAGACACCGTAAGAGCTCCAAAGTTATCCCAAGGAAGGCAGGATCCCAACAAGGCAACAACTGTGCAATAAATTACAAGCAAACATTTTCCATGACTGTTCTGATAAGACGAGTCCCCTCAGTCAAGAATTCTGTTGGACCACGGTGGCCTCTGCATCCTCAGTCATTGTTAGCAAGCAGGCAGAGGGGGCTCTCTTCCAGCCCCTCCAACCGATGGCCTCTCTTATCCACACACCAGCAGCGGCCTCTCTTCTGACCTTTGGAGGTCCGGCACTATGGAGAAGACAAGACCCTTTTCAATAGCAAATTGACATTCCTTGAAAATATAGAACAACAGTGAAACTACCCCCGCTGTAGAAGACTGGATTTCTTTACAATTATGCTTTTATATGTAAAAAAAAGATGGCTCATTTGAAGATCACAATAAAACTTATTTGCTACTCAGTATAGCTGCTGCTGAAACAAGCAATGGCTAACCTGTATTTAAAAAGGAAGCCATTTCTCTAATCTTGATCTCTTTCATAGAAAGCTGAAAGAACTAAGGCAGGGGTCGGCAACCTTCAACACTCAAAAGAGCCACAAAAGGTCCTAACCAGAAGCGCCCCTCCCCCTCCCGTTCAATTCGGGAGCTGAAGCTGATGAAATTGAGAAATACTATTTTAAGCCATGACACTTCAATGAGAATCCCTTGCTACTCTTTAAATCCCATCCTGCACTGCCCATTGCTGATGCTTTTAAAAAGTAGGAGGAAGGAGCCAAAAGTTCCCATAAATGCCACCAGGGTGGGTTTGTACAATGGGTGAACCCAGGAATTGGGGCTTTCTCCACTGAACTTCAAGCAACAACTTAACATAATGTATAAGGAGCAAGACTGGCAATTTTGTGTTATTGCTCTAATGCAAACTGGAGAGCCACCAGCAAGCTCACTGGGCTTTGGACACATTGCAACTCTTTCTCCCACTGTGGGAAACTCACTCTCTGCACGAGTTTCTTTGACATTCCAGCCCAAAGCCGAGTTTTGCCTGCATGAGTACATCTTCCCTCAAAGACCCGGAACAGCTTCCTTTGCTTTAAACCATGTTTAAAGTAGATACCTGCTTCCGCCTATAAAAGCCTTTGGTGTCACAGTTGGGAATGAAGATATCTTCACCATTCATGTAGAGGGGGGCTTTCAGCTCCTGCAAGATGGCTTCCAAATGCAGGCGGCAGGGACCCTGTGAAAGGAAGAACAAGTTAGTGATTGAAAGGGGGAAAACATTGCACTGCCCGAGGATGGGCAGGCCTTAAATATAGGTATTTGGCTCTAGGTAACGTTAGCAGCACTCGATGCCAGGGGTCCCCAAAACTGGGCCATGGCCCGTTCAGAACTCGGTTGCATAAGCAGCGACCAAGTGGCACATGCGCACAGCTCCATTTGCGCAAGCAGTGGGCATGCACACTCATACATGAAACTCCATTTGTGCAAGCTGTGAGGACACGCAACTGCCACTCACACAGAACCATCCCCTTCTCCCGCACCTGTTCCCCAAGCTGAAAAGGTTGGTGACAGCTGCTCTATGCAACAAAAGCAATCATGTTCGGCTGGTGACTCTTTCTCCCTAGCATGCTGCCTTTTAATCCACTATATGTATTTGGGGATCTTTAAAAAGCAACTTCTTGGCAATCTCACATGCACTACAAAACTACATGCTTTGCTGAATATGCAGATTGGGAGAGGGAAATTGAGATGCAGATTGCCCTGAAAAGCAATGATGCGCAGGACTCTTGGTTTCGTAAGTCTCAGCACTGCTAGGAAGCAAAGACTGCAGAGGGCAAGATGCATGAATTCCAGCAAGGCACGAGAAGAAGGCAAAGGCAGCCCCATTTATTCTCTTCCAGGGCTTGGTGCCCAAGATCAGGCCTCTCACTTCACTCACCATATCCAATTCCTGTTTAATACCATTATTTAGGGGGTCCTGTTGTATCTGGGATTTGTCCACCACATCTGGCAAAGGTTCTTGGATCTGAAGGAGGAGAGGTTCTGGGGTTGGATTATCTGTCTGGTAATTTTCCCTTCTGACATCACCTAGAGGAACAGAAACAGAATTCAGCTTTTTTTCCCCTCATTTTTTTAAAGGCAAGGGCAGAAATATTCAACTTCAGCCCTCTTCACTACAGCATTTCAGGATTTTATCACAACTGGTACGGAAGAACAATTTTGCACCACCTTTAAGGAGAAGTTTATAAAAGATACTGGCTTCTAATCCTTAAGGGACTGCCCAGTTAGTTTAATGTATGCTTCTTTGTATTTTAATTGCATTCGCATGTCACCAACTCCATTCAAACTTTTGGTGTTTTGTGAATGATCTATTCTTAGTGTTTGTAAACCACCCTTGGTCCACAGAATTAAGTAGTGTGTTAGTGAAAATAAATAAGTAAATAAATACTTCTGATGGAACAGGCAGCATTCCAACTCCCTTTATATTATTTCTCCCTTTATATCATTCTGCTGGGTTAGAAAAAATAAGATAAAAATTAATGTCAGTGTTGTTACCAGCAGTGGCCACAGGATGTAGCTGCAGTGCGTTATATGCAGTACTTTCTCCAGAGTCTAATGAGGATATGTGTGTGTGAAAGAGATAAGGAGACAGGGAGGATCTAAAAATCAAGGTGTATGCATATGAATTGCTTGTGCATCTTTATGCACCTCTAGGAAAGACAATCCAATCAGTGTGTATATACAGGGTTTTTTTTCTTTCCATCTAATTGGCTAATCATGTCAGACTCTTGCAGACTGCCTGACAAGTCCTTGCGGTCTTTCTAGCAATGGTTTTCAGAAATGGTTTGCCATTGTGTCTTTCCAAGGTCCTGAGAGAAAATGACTGGTCCAAGGTCATCCTTCATGGCTAAGGCACACTAGAACGCATGATTTCTAGCCTGATGTCTTAACCGCTTGATCACACAGGCTCATCTCCATATACAGGAAGTCCTCATTTAACAGTCCTAATGGGGGCCAGAATTGAAATTGCTGCAGTTGTGAGATGAAACATCATGTGACCACACCACTGAGCAACGGCAGTTCCAGCAAGTCCCGGATGTGATCAATTAGGCCAGGACTGTGCCACCAACTCTTCTGCCCTACCGCATTCACCCTAGCCTGTAGTCCCCTACCCTCAACTATCTCTACTATTACTTCTGCCCCTTTTAGTCACCCTGCATTTTGCTGCCCCTAGCTGACTTTTGCTGTCTTCTTCCTCCTCCTGCAGATGTGATATAGAAATAGCACTTAGACTTATATACTGCTTTATAGTGCTTTACAGCCCTCTCTAAGCGGTTTACAGAGTCAGCCTATTGCCCCCAACAATTCGCGTCCTCATTTTACACACCTCAGAAGGATGGAAGGTTGAGTCGACCTTGAGCCTGGTGGGATTTGAACTGCCAAATTGTAGACAGCTGGCTGCAGAAGTAGCTTGCAGTACTGCACTCTAACCACTGCGCCACAGAAATATACCTGGGCAAAGCAGCTGCTGGAGTTGCATTATTTCACAAGGGTGCACACTGACCAACAGTTGCCATATCAGCTGTGAGAGGAATTAAAATAGCGAAGGTTCGTAAGCAGGTGGCACAGGAGGATAGCCAAAAAGACAGAGCAGGGTGGAGATCGGTGGTGGTGGTGGGAGTTGAAATGTATCCTGTGGTTGTAAATGCAGGCCAAGCATCTAAATTTGTTGTTGCTGAACAAGCTGCAAGCTGCATACATTGCACTCTTGGCCACACCACCCAAAGCTTAAAATGGAGCTGCCAGTAGCATTTCAAGCCGCTGCTCTATTGCCTCACCTATGGGGACACCTTACAGATAGTCCTTAATTTATGGACCTTTTGTTTAACGATCGTTTGAAGATACCATGGCTTTTGAAAAAAAGACTTGCAAATTGTCCTTGAAGTCACAACTGTCGCACCACCCCGATGATAATATGATCACAATTTGGTCATTGGGCAACTGCTTCACACTGATGATGGTTGCAAGCAGCTTGCAGTTAAGTGATGACGATTTGTGAGCTTCGCAACCAGCTCCTGACAAGCGAAGTCAGGAGAAAGGCTGGATTCACTTAATGACCATGTGATTTAACAAAGATAATAAAAATTGTCATAAAATTGGGTCCAGTCACTTGCATTTCAACCATACTGATTTATGACCACAACTGAAATGAATTTCCATCATATATCAAGGACTATCTGTTGAATGATATTTTTCCTAGAGAGTGTTTCTCTGCAGTCTGGTTTAGTTTTCAAAATCAATCATCAATCTTCCTTTTTCTGGCTTCTGCTTTTTACAGGAACCACCACCTTCATGAAAATTACTTGCTCTTTCCACATCTACAATTAACTAAAGTATGACCTTCCCCTTAAGGCCTCTCTCCACAATTCAGGGTCTCTCAACCCATTAACGGCACCACCAGGCTAGCACCAAACAGCAAGAACAGCCTCGGGATTCTAGATTACTGAACTTTCTCTTCAGGATAGATAGAATTTATTGGCCAAGTGTGACTGGACACACAAGGAATTTGTCTTGGTATAAATACTCTCAGTATACATAAAAGAAAAGATGCATTCGTTAAGAATCATGAATCATAATGTACAACACTTAAAGATAGTCATAGGGTACAATAAGCAATCAATCATACTCGGAAACAGTCCATATAAATCGTAAAGATACAAGCGACAAAGTTACAGTCCTACAATCACAAGTGGGAGGGGATGGGTGATAAGGAGTGATGAGAAGATTAACAGTAATAATAGTGCAGACTTTGTAAATAGTTGAACAGTGTTGAGGTAATTATTTGTTTAGCAGAGGGATGGCTTTTGGGAAAAAAACTGTTCTTGTGTCTAGCTGTTCTGGTGTGCAGTGCTCTATAGCATCGTTTTTAGAGAAGGAGTTGAAACAGTTTATGTCCGAGATGTGAGGGGTCTGTAAATATTTTGACAGCCCTTAGACCTTACAGATCTTACAATAATTCAAAAACCAGATTTTGTTAGAGACTCCGACAGCCAGAATCTCCAGATGATGCACAGAACCCCTCCCCAACTCAAATTTTATATTCAAAGTTAACTTCTTTTCCTGCTTTCTAAATTACCTAACTTGTTGACAGGTTAAAGAGACCTCAAGTGCTAGTATTCTTTATAGGAAAGCATCAAAAGTTTTTCTCACAACAGATACTCCCCATTTGGGATTTTTTTGTGCCAGCCCATGGAGCTATTTTTAACACTGTTAGTTCAATTGTAGGTCCTTGTGCACAAATCTCTGATGCATGAAGATGTAATCCTGCACACCTACTGGATGCAGGTTATCTGATTCCATCCTTGACTGCCTCCTTTCTGATTCTGAAGACAGCCTAGAAACCCCTGTGTTGAATAGCAAGTACATTACTTATTTATTTAAAGATTCACTCATGAGAATTATCTAGTTTTTCCCAAGGAAAGGATCTGTCTCTCTCGTCTTTGATGGAAATAGATTTGACTAAAAAAAAACCACCAAGGCATGATTAAGATCTTATTTTCAAAACCAAAGAATGAAGAACGATTGTCACCCAAGCAAGCTTTGGGAAGAGGCCTGGTTTTTAACCTAACGTCCATCTAACAGATACCATCTGCAGATTGTTTCCCAATCCATTCAAAAAAAAAAAAATTGTTGCAAAGTGAAACATTTGTCAAGTGACTTTTGCCCCATTTTATGACTTATCTTACCACAATTGTTAAGTGAATCACTGCAATTGTTAAGTTAGTTAACACATAGTTCTTAACTGACTTTGCTTGTTACAAGGTGGCAAAAGGAGAACAATGAGCCCTGGGAGACAGCAATGGTCATCAATAGGAACCAGTTCCCCTTCGTCTGAATTTTAATCATGTGACCATGGGGGTACGGCAATGGTCATTAAGTATGAAAATCAGTCATAAGTCACTTTTTTCAACACCTGTTGTAACTTCAGTCACTAAATGAACTGTTGTAAGTTGAGGACTACCTGTATTCCAGGAAAAAATGGCAATAATTGACCACTGCAAGGCAGAAAGAGGGTTTGTTGATTATAATATCCTTGCAGCAATTTCATGAAAGTAAAGCAACTCAGATGCTACAAGTAAAGAAACTTGTCAGATTAATTAGGAACACTAGAAATTACTACTTAGACCTCAGGAGCTTGGTCTAATGCAGGGCGGTCAAACTGAAGGCCCATGGGCTGGATGCGTTACACGCTGGCCACGCCCACGCCAGGTTTAGCGAAAGGGGGAAAAGTTGCAATATGTCACATGACTACTGTGATGCCGCAAGTATGACACTCCTGGTCTAATGGAATGAATGCTAGGACTTTTCTAATTGTCATTGCTTTTTGGGGGGGAAGGGGGACAGACTAATGCTGAATGTCTATGAACCCACAGAGATAACTATTCATTAAACTTTCTGAGCCGCTCACATACGAAACAGCTTTTATAGAATTTTCCTGCCCTAACAAAAGCTAGAAGCTTTAAAGACGTAAGGGTAGCGTTCTGATGGATTTACAAAAAATATTCTATATTATAAGATAGTTTCTGCTCATTTAAAACATACTGTACATTTACTCCGAATAATACTCAGCTGAAAGTACAATCTCTTCCCCCCACCTAAAAAATCCTAAAAATATCCTAAATTTAATTGAGGATAAAAATGTATCATTAAGTGCATCATTTGCATGACTTGCTGACCACAAGTTCTATTAGCACTGCTGGCTTTCCTTACAACCTCCAAATTAAGAGGCTGAGGGCAGCCCTTCCCAACCTGGGCTCTCCAGATGTAAAAAATTAAAACTCACTCCAATGATATTCTTTCCCTAACCTACCCAGAAAATATCAGCTCAGAGCAGTCTGCCTTAAGATTTTGTCAATTTGAAGGAGGAAGGAAAACAGCCAGCTAGAACAAAACACTTGAAAGAAATAAGTTCCTTTCTTTAAAGATGTCAGTTATAGTAAAAAACATTCATCTGTTAATGTGCAAATATTTGAATGATAGAAAAGGTGAATTATATGAAGCAATTTGCACAAATGCAATCATGCAGCCAGGCAAAGAAGTGATAGAAGATAATAACAGAACTAAAAGATGCTATAACAACATTCTTGCACTAGAATCTCTGAATGCTTTCCCATGTTTTCATATGAGCTTTTTTTCTCCAGAATCGGTAGCATTTACTCAATCTAGAAGTCTGGGGAACCCAGAGAACGTTAGTGCCATAATGTTCCATTCCAAGGCTCTGGCTTTATTATTTCTCTTTCTTAGAGACAAGGTATAAGTCTATAAGGATTCATCCAATCTTACAGGACACTAGCAAAACATGGTTGCCATGCCTGGCATACAGCAGC
The DNA here is from genome assembly GCF_900518735.1 of Pseudonaja textilis. Next base: position 3,039,472 of record NW_020769371.1, read on the forward strand.
TGGCTCCTGCATTTTTAACCACCCATCCACTATTCCTGGCTTTTATCCATGAAGCCATCTTGAACAAAATTAGAGCTTCAGCAACTACTTGTCAAAAAAAGCAAAAAGAAAACTGAGTTCTTTCCTCATCTCAGCTAATAGACAGTGCCACACACTGGAAATTTAATTTCCATGGGTTTATGTTAATTCTTCTAACCTCTGAAGCTACTCTTTTTGTCACTAAAGCCAATGAAGCATCTATAAATAAAACAAATACACAGTATTTTTTGCTTGAAACTGTTAATGTTGGCATTTCACTGGCACTAGAGACTGTTGAAGGAGAATTCTTCCTAATTTCCAAGGTGCCATTTTGGAATTTTAAGAGACAAGACACATAAGGAGGACAAGAGGATGAAAGAAGGCTGGTTCTAGAAATAAATTATTTTTTAAAATAGCATCAATCAACACTGCCATCTACAAAGGTGCACCTGTCAGGTTGATGACAGAAACAAAGCAGTTGTGAAGTACAGGCTGCCTTTGAAATACAATAATTCATTTAGCGACCGTTCAAAGTTACAACTCCGTTGAAAAAAAATGACCGGTCCTCGCACTTATGACCATTGCAGCATCTGTGTGGTAACATGATTGTGATTCAGATGCTTGCCAGTGGCACTATTTATGATGGTTGCATGAAAGGTAATAGCCATTAAAGCTCTGAATAATCTGGGATCAAACTATTTTCTAGGCTATTTTCTGGGCACTAAGCCCCTGGTGACTGTTCTCTGGTACATCGTTTTTAAGATTAGAGCAATGGGCATGAAGGAGAAGGTTTTCTTGAGTCGATTCCATAGCTGGGGAAGTGAAAGAAGATGATCACAAATGGCCTAGGACTAAAACAAGGGTTTTTTTCCCTTTTTTTAAAAAAAAAGATGCTTCAGTTATTATACTTTTGCTAAGGAAACTGCCTTGGACTCTGTTTCTATATTGCTCTGAATAACTCATAAATCCTAACAAACAAGAGAGACACTCTGTTCCACAGCTTAAGGAAAATAGCATTGGTTTTTCCCAGATGCAGAGTTTACTCCCAGCCCAACAGCCCCAAGAACAGAAATCTCACTGCTTGAAGTTTTGAGGTAGGGGTGTGGGAATCTTTTTCTAAATAAGCCACTGAGCATTGGAAAAGAAAAAAATAACCGAAGATCCAAGGAGGATACTTCCAACCATGTGAATCGGGGCCAGCTGACTAGAAAAATCAAAGGCTCCTTCCCAATACAGTGGTCAGACCAATCCCCAGCCAACCACTTTCGAAGCTCCTTTCTTGTGGAAAGCTGGGTTCATTGAATCAAGGAAGAGAGAACAGAAAGGATGGTGCGTGCTTCTGATGGGTTGATAGCCTAATTCATTGCTTTGAAACACAAAACTTCTCAAGGAAGATGGAGAAGAAGGGATCCCTATGAGGGATGGAGCTCAGATCTGCTCCTCAAGCTTAATATGGAGCCTCTGTGTTGAGGGAGCAGAACCACAAACAGCCTCAGGCAGCACAGTTAAGGACACTGGTTGACAGGAGTGGTAGCCCCAAACAGCACAAGAATTCCAGAATGAATATGAGAGGTTTGGGAGTTTAGCCTATACAGATAGTCCTGCACTTATGAAAGTTCACTTAGTGATTGTTCAAAGTTACACTGAAAAAAGTGACGTGACTGTTTTTTTCACAGTTACGACCTCTCCAGCATCCCTGTGATTGTGTAATCAAAATTCAGATGCTTGGCACATTTATGACCACTGCCGTGTCTCAAGATCCTGTGATCTCCTTTTGGAACCTTCTGACAAGCAAAGTCAATGCGGAAGCCAGATTCACTTAATAACCGGGTTACTAACTGATCAGTGATTCACTTAACAAATGTGGCAAGAGAAGTCATAAAATGGAGCAAAAATCACAAAAAAAGTCTCACTTAGCAACAGAAATTTTGGGCTCAACTGCAGTCGTAACTTGGAAGACTGCCTACACAACTGCTATAGGATCATTAAAGATCATTGTAACTAGTTTTTCCAACCCAGAGTCCTTCAATTGTGTTGGACTCCACCACCCACACACTATTCATGATTAGGCAGACTAAGATGAGATCTGAAATTTAGCAGACAAAATATTTTAGATCTAGGCAGTTTAGCATAAGCCTTTGCCACCAAACACCAGTAGTTGCCACTCTTCCTTCTATTATCTTTCTGTATTTTTTTTTATTTAGGAGCACCTGTGCCATTTAAGGTGATTTAGTGCCATTTAAAGTGATTTAGTTGTGGTAGGTACAACTGCCTGTGCATTGGGCTGTTTCTTCGCATTTTTATCTTCCAAAATGGAAATTACCAGTCCAGGAATTTTAAGTTCTTTTGCCCACTGCTCCTCTATTGATATTTTTAATTTTTAGAAGATTATTCACATAAACTTTTCTTAGCCCTGTTTTCCTGCTGAAGTCTGAATCTATGGGCATAGCCCAGCAGCCAGCCAGCCAGCCAGGCATCACTTGGTGGCATAGCTCATTTTCAGATACTGATAAGGAAGGAAAGTTCATTACCACAAGGTTGCCTATTTTCAGTCTACACCTGCTTCCGTGCAATTGAAGTCACAACCAATATCAGCCTCTGAGAATGCACCCCCATGTTAGTTAGGCAAGGTGCCATAGGTTGCTGGTCCTTTTGCCACAAACCAGTATCAGTACATTAGAGCAGGGGTCTCCAACCATGGCAACTTTAAGCCTGGTGGACTTCAACTCCCAAAATTCCCAGCTTTGCTGGCTGGGGAATTCTGGGAGTTGAAGTCCACCAGGCTTAAAGTTGCTAAGGTTGGAGACCCCTGCACTAGAGCCCAGGGGATGGTTGTAGGACCTAAAATTTCTAGGCATAAACCAAAGCCAATAAAAGAGGGACAAGACAAGTAATGGCAGATCCAGCCTCCACTTGCATTAACTGAGATCAAATCTGACCCCTCCCTTTCCCAGAGTGCGTTTCTGTCCACCACAAGCTAGTGGATACTTGCATTTCAGAAGTGAAAAACCACACACACACACACACATACACACACATATTCAGGGATCTTCCCATGAATTTAATGGCTGGGATCCTCTTAAAGCTGCCTCTGCTACTACTGTCAGATGAGCTGGGATTGTTACTCAGGGGGTTAGGAATATCAGCTAGATGCAGCCCAGGGGCATCAGGTTGAGGAAGACTGCCTTACAGGATAGGTTCTTCCACAGGAGAGGATGATGCGCTAGCAAAAGGAAATAGTCCCTATCACCCTCTTGACAATGAATATGGTATTCATTTTAAGCAAAAAGTATGACAAGGAGCTCCAAGGTTGCTTAAAACTGGAGCTACGTTTAAATAAATAAATCTCTTATTCAAATATATTAAATAAATAAATCTCAATCTCTTTTTAAAAAGAGATTGGACGGCCATTTGTCCCAAAATGGTATAGAGACTCCTGCTTGGGCAGGGGGTTGGACTAGAAGACCTCCAAGGTTCAAATGTTATTCTGAATTCTTTAAATAAATAATGCCCTCCCAACTAAAATATCCCTGTTTCTCTGTACACAGAAGGCATTGCCTTTCATCTTCTACATCCAGGAGAATTTCGTATTGGGCAAGGGAGGAAGCCTCCCAAAAGTAATTCCACTCAGTTTCAAAATGTCAAGAACTCCATTTCTTCTTGTTCAGAGCAGAACCTCGACATTAATGCGAAGAGAAACCAGGAGAACCCGAGAAGCTTCTAGTCCTCAAGAAACATGAACTTCAGCGCTGAGTCTGGTCTGAGGGAGTTCTAGTTCCTTTCTGAACGCAAGGAGTATACATAAAAGACGGGGAAGATAAAAGCGAGAACTTTTAAAAGTTCAGTCGCCCAATTATACCTTTAAAAAAAAAACCGCGGAAATTCCTCACGCGGCCGGTCGTAAAACCGCTGCGATTCACATTTCTTTTATAAAGTAAGTATAAAGTAAGATCACAGAGAAATAAAATTGGGGGCGGCAGGATATGGAGCGAGCATACACTTAGAGTTGGAATACAACAGCCCAGCCCACCATATTTTATCTCTGCAATGCAAACCCCAATTCCTTATTCAGCAGCAAACCCCCAAACCCGGCTGCGTTCAACAAGAGCTTCCTTTGCAGTAAGAGCGCTCCTTATTCCAAGCTGGAGCCATTTCCTCACTAGCAACCATCGACGGGCTGTATAACAGTAATAACAGAGCTGTTGCAATTGGCCTTCAGACTTCTTTTGCTTAAGCACAAAAACTATTCTTTTTCCAGTGTTTTTTCCCCGCGCCATTAAATCATACCGCTTGCTAATCTCACCGCAGCAAGTCAGGGTCCCCCCACCCCACTCTCCGGAGGTTACCAAAACCGGCCCACGGCCCCCCGCCCCACCTGCAACGGGCTCCATCTCCGTCTGGTTCTTGCCGCCTCCTTTCTTGGGTTGCGGGGCCAAGCAGACGCCCTTCCCGCGCAACAGGGCTTGCAAAGGCGTGCGCTCGCCTGGCCGAGGGACGCAGCGCAGCCCGGGCCCGCAGCTGGACGTGTAGACACCACAGGATTCGCCCTCCTCCCGGACTCCACAGGCTTTCTCGTCGTCGCAAGTCGCTTTACGGTCGCTCTCACGGGAATCGCAGCCGGCCGGAGAAGAAGAAGAAGGAGGAGGAGGGCAAGCGGCCTCTATGTCGCCGTCGGGCTCCGACGCAGCAGCAGCAGCCGCCGCCACGGCCGCCCCGCATCCCGTCGTCGGGGCCAGCAAAAGCAGGAGCGCCGTCCCCAGGCAGCGAGCGAGGAGCATCGTGCACCGACCGGGCTGAGCACTCGGAAACAGCGCGCTGCAGCCGAGCGCGTCTTAAATGCCGCGTCCTGCCCACGGCTCGCCGGGCCTCCTTCCGCGCCAGGTGTAGCCAGCCCGGTTGGACTGCCGCCAGCCGGGAGGGTGTGGCTGCGGGCTGCCAAAAAGCCCGACCGGCGTTTCTCCGCCGCGGTTCCCCTCTACTCCTCGGAAAGGCAAGGACCAATTCCGGCAAGGAGACCCACTCCCCACGGAGTCCAAAAGCTGAAGTTGTTTTTTTTCTGTGGAGGAGGGCGGGGTGGGGGCTGCACCGGACGAAGAACTGCCTTCTTGTCGTATAACGTTCGTTGCTTGAGTGTAGGATTTTGTGAAAACAAACCAACAAACCCGGACTTACTTCGAGGTGACCCGTTGAAAGCAAGGCAGGGGTACCCGAAAGAACGCCGATGTAAGAACCGAGAGCCCCGATTCAAAACCCCTACCCGATCGTCCCTACCTCCCGGGGTTGTGGCCTGTGTGTGGCGGTGGTGGGGGACGTGATTGTGATGCTCTTGTCTCCCGAAGCGTGCTTTTTGAAACCGAGAGACCCCCGCCCCCCGCTTCCTCAAACTTGTTGGTAACTGTGATCTTATTGATCATAGATAATGATTATATTGTGGCTTATTCATCCTCGTTGCAAGGCAATATCAAAGAACACAATCTGCAGTGCGGTGAGTTTTTATTGATAAGTAAATTAGGGTTAAAGCTCCCCCCCCCCCCAAAAAAAAAGTCCAGGTATGGAAAAATTTATTTCAATTGTTTTTTTTGAATCGCAGAGTATTTTAAGAGCTGCTATCCCATTTCAGTTTCTCTGGCTGCACTGAAAGATATACAGAGCCTCAAATCCTATATACAGTGCTTCACCAGTTAGATTTCTTCCTGACACAAAACTTAAAACATTTTTTGGGGGGAAGGGAAGAGCAGAGGGAGAAGCCTCACCCTGAGCCCTATGTGCTTGTTTGTGGTTTTAGGTAAAATTAGTGGGAATAAATTGCTGACACTTTAGCTCCTCTCTCCTTGCAACCAAAGGAACTCATTTTTAAAAACCTCCAAAATCTCCTTGCTTCTCTACCTTTTATAGCAGCCTGACTCTTTCCTTGCAAGGTGATGACACAACTCTTTTCCTGCATTCAGGCATTTGTGAAAAAGACAAGTAGAAAGCCAGGTTTACCCAAATGGCAACTGAATTCTGAGAAAGTGTGCAAAAGATGCTAAGGCTCTCATCAATAGCACTTTGATAGCAAACAGTTCTAAACTCAGTGGGACTTGTGACAACCTATTACAATTTAGTATTGCCATCCCATTAATCTTTTCACACAGATCCTAGGTTTATGATTGCTGGGCATGAATGGTATCACTATTAATTAAAATCAATTCCACTCTTCCCTGACCTGTTAATGTAGCTGTTTTTGGCAGAAAGAGGGACATTCTTTGCCATTTCCATGATATTTTTCGGACTTCCCAGTCTAGTCTCCAGCCCTGGAATTTCCTGATAGTTTTCCACCAGGTCTGACTTGCTTAGTTTTACAAGATCAGCCAAGATCAGTTAGTTGCTGCCTTTCAGACTTTCATTTTTTAGGCAAGTGACAAAGTGCCAGTGCCAGTGCCAGACCCTAGCAAAATATTTGCATGTCAACCCTAGAAAAATGGAGGTGGAGAGGGGGAGTGCTGCAGGCCAAGGCTTTCTTTGGAAGAGTGCCTAGTTGGCCAAGGAATAACCACAAAAGTAAGTTTAGGTGATAGCATCCTTACAAGGTTGAGGTGTGTCATTCAAGTGGTTTCTCCCACCTCCACTGCCTTCACCTACTGGTAAACTGGATATTTTATGATGGGCCATGCTCACCATTGCAACCTCTTTGTGAACAAGCTTGCCATGAACACATTTTTGCAACAAGGGCAGCCTCATGTTATCGAAGTTCCCTTTCTTCCCACCCACTGGCTCAAAAGTAAGGTCTATATCCATGTTCTAATCATATTGTTAGCTTCCTTCAAAAGTCGGGGGCTGCAAACCAGGAGTCCATCATCTCTGTCCATTCCAGGGGGCTGCCAAGCAAGCATACAAGTCACTTTTCAAAACCAACACAAGTGATGATATGATTATTATTCTTTTTAAAAAAAAAACCGTGGGCCAAGAAGGGAAATAACGGGGCAATTGGATTACACAACGGAGTTTTAACCATTCCAAACATTTTGCCTGGATCGAAAATGAAGACTAGGAAAGAGGGGGGCAGAGAGAAATGAAGACAGCCCATCTCCAAGTCCCAAAGAACAGCGGGAAGAAAACAAACAGGCCTTGGCCAGGAAATCGTTGGCTGATTGTGCAGTCTTTTTGTTTGTTTATAAATGAAACAGTTCTGAAAAATATTCCCAGGGAGTTAGATTAACTCAAAGGGAAGGGAGTAGAGAACAGTTGTTAAAACCAAGCTTGGCCTACTTTACAGGGTTGTAATGAGGATAGAATTAGGCTATCAGATCTGACCTGCAAGTCCTCAGCCATCCATGAGAGGGCAGGTAAAATGAGATGACTTCCAATCCCCTTTTCTGTATTTTTCAGCCTCCTGGGAGAGGGGCAAAGCAAGCTACTTTTAATTAGCTGCTGAGGAGGCCATACATTGTCCAAAACCTAAATTTGTTTACACATGCTTTATTCAATAAAGTGCAAATGGCTAGGTTTATACAACACACTTAAGTTACAAACTAGAGCTTCCAAACCACATTGGCTGGATCTGTGCACAACTTATTAAGCCAAAACAAACCACGGTGGGGCTTATTATTTGGGCCTGGTCCTTGAAATGGTTGGCATAATCAGATGTGTTATTATACAAACCAATTTGATAACTAGGCTGACTTCTTTGGTGGCACAGGGAGTTTTGTGAACCAAAACAAATTGGGGCAGTGTGTAGTTGCACATTACACATTAGGTTAGCTCGGTCAACTAATTCACTTTGCAGTTTAGTTCCTGTATAAAAGGAAGGGAGATTGTGGGGGGAAGCAAATGTTACCTCTTGCATCCCATTTACTACCCTGGAGCTGTATTAAAGTAGGGAGGGCTGAAGATTTGGGATTTCTGATAAATTTTTGTAGAGGTTAACCTGTGGGAAGGGAAAGGGAGGCATTAAGTTTGCAGTGGTTACAAGTCTCACAGTTCCTTAAAAATTCCAAGCATCAGGAAAACTGATTTCCCATAGATTTTTCCAAGATAAGAATAAAAAATAAGTACAGGTAGTCCTCAACTTACGATCACAATTGAGCCCAAAATATATGTTAAGTGACAAATTTGTTCAATGAGTTTTGCCCAGTTTTACATTACTTGCCGCGTCTTTTAAGTGAATCCCTGCAGTTGTTTAAATTAATAACATGATTGTTAAGTGAATCTGGCTTCCCCCATTGATTTTGCTTGTCAGAAGGCCACAAAAGGGGATTCACATGACCCCAGGACATTGCAACCGTCATAAATATGAGTCTGTTGCCAGCCATCTGTATTTTGATCACATGACCATGGGGATGCTGTAATGGTCATGTGAAAAATGGTTGTAACTCACTTTTTTTAGTGTCATAATGGTCACTAAATGAACTGTTGTAAGTCGAGGACCCATCTGTACTCGATGTATGACAATCAGGACTGGAACTTCTGTAGCTAAGTGAGGGAGCTGTTAAGTGAGACACACCCAAATTTGACAACTTTTTTGCTGTGGCTGCTAAGTGAATCACAGTTGTTAAGCAAAGCCAGCTTCCGCTGTAGACTTTGCTTATTGGAAACCAGCTGGGAAAGTCATAAATTGGCAATCACATGACCCAGGACACGGCCCCCATTATAAATAGATGGCAGTTACCAAGGTAGCCAAATTTTGATTACCTGACTGTTGGGACATTGGGACAGTCACAAGCAGAAGGACTAGTCGCATGTGATTTTTTTTCCAGCACTGTTATAACTTTGAATAAATGATTGTAAGTTTAGGACTGCTTGTACCAACCATCTGCAAGGTCTTTCCTCCACCAGGAAAAAAGAGCCAAAACGCCCTGCCTCGCCACAACCTCTAAAACGGGTCTCCAACCTGCTGGCTGAGGAATTCTGGGAGTTGAAGTCCACAAGTCCTAAAGTTGCCAAGGTTAGAGATCCCGACTCTAAAACTCCTAGCCAAGATCTGAAAGTAAAATGCAGGTAAATGCCCAGGCTGGAGGTTACCTGCTTCTTCTGAACAAAAATGTAGGACACAGCCATGCAGTTCAATGTCCTCTTCCACATCTTGACATGAGGTTAACAGCTTTACCTGGGCACGTTGACTGCTTAAGCCACATTAAATCTGGGTTTCCTAGACCACTATGCTACAACTGCAAGAGAGAGAATGGTGCCCTCGAGCATGTGCAAAGCATGTTCAGCACTCAGAAAGTTGGCCAATTGCCTAGCCGGCTTCTGTGATTTAACCAACCCTTTGATCTGTAGACCTCTCCACCCCTCCGCCAGGTGAGACGAAACTCTACAAAATGGAGAGAACTCTCCTTTTTTTCTCTATGCTGTATCTGTAGTTCAGGATATTGGGATTTTCCAAAGGTTGGCAATAGCAATGGCACTTAAGACTTACGTACTGTTTCATAGTGCTTTAAAAGCCTCTCTAAGCGGTTTACAATGTCAGCATATTGCCCCCAGCAATCTGACTCATTTTACCGACCTCAGAAAGGATGGAAGGCTGAGTCAACCCTGATAATCAGTAAATTCTAACTTCAGAGAGATGGGATGCAACAGATAAGTTCTAACATGGGCATGTACATTCACTAGAAAAAAATACACCCAGTGGCTTGTTCCTGAGCTATTGGCAGAGATTTCTGGCTTCCCAGAAATCACAGGATGAAGCTGACTGAAGACACAATGGTGCAGATCAAGGCACAAATCCTGAGGCTAACTCAGAACTGACTGAATTGAAATATGAAATGGAAACTTATTTAAAGATGAGTGAAATGGATAATGATATGATATTATATAAGATTGGTGGAAATGAAAGTACGGTTATATACAAGTGTTATAATCTGGAACCACGTTGCCCACGTAAAGAGATGTGTAAAAATTAAAAACTTTTGGGGGAAAAAAGGAATCGTGGAAGGCTAATGAACAATAAATAAATATGCTGCCACATAAAAAAAAGAAATGACTAGCCTGTTTCTGGACTGGATCATAGAACATACTGAAGTATAATGTGCCTTGTTTGGATTATGATTGGCCTGTCTTTTGAACCCGGCTTAATGAGGGGTTCCGAATGGACTTCTGTCTCAAAGTGCCACATTGAGTTAGCTGTTCCAGTGTTTTTTACAATCTTGGCAATGTTAAGGAGTGTGGACTTTTCATTCCCATGCTGCCTGGGGCAACCTGTAAGATGAAGTCTGTACATCTTAAACTTGCCAAGGTTGAAAAATACCACATTGGTTCTGTGGAGGCTGTTTTGCTAGCTGGCTCTGACCTTGTGGCAGAGGTGGTATTCAGCTGGTTCTGACCAGTTCTGGAGAACCAGTAGCAGAAATTTTGAATAGTTCGGAGAACTGGCAAATACTACCTGACTGGAGATTGTATAGTGTCCTTCCCCTGCCACGCCCACCAAGCCACGCTTTACAGAACTAGTAGTGAAAAAAAAAATGAATCCCACCACTGCCTTGTGGTCCCTCAAAAGGGAGCAAAGTCTGGCTCTCCAAGGGATGCCTCTTGCGTAACCTTTAACAACATGTTCTTGAATAAATTGGGCCACCTTGGTTAGGACTTACAAGACTTTACAGCCATCATTAGAAGATCACCACAAGCTGGACCACAAGTAATGCTAAACCATAATGTGGCTAGTTTGCTTTTGGCCTAGCAGGCTGTGGAAACTCAGCCAATTCTGGCTTGTGCAATAAACCATATTGGCCTAATGCCATGAATGAATCAAGGTACAATTTGTTCGTTCTGTTATTCCTCTCCCCATTAGTATTCCCTCTCGAGCTACGCAGTATAATCTAAAATATTCTGTGCCTCAGATGAAGCGCTACAGTCGCCAAGAGTTTTGTTTGTTTATTCCATATCCTGCTTTTCTGCAGGAACTCCAGGTGATCTCTTCCCACCCCCCACCCCCTCCACCCCAGCTGTCACATGGACTCCCATGAGCAAGGGTGGACTTTTTATCTGTTCCTTCACTCTTACAGCACATCATCTACATTCACACATTGTCCTGAACTACAGCTTGCTGAATAATTCAATCACTGAATCGCTGGCTAGATCTGCAGCCAGGCAGACTCAGAAACCCAACCATCACCCTTTAGCCTAGTACAGGGATAGGGAAACTTGGCTTTTTTTTAAATCACTTATGGACTTCAACTCCCAGAATTCCTGAGTGAGCCATAAAAGGTTCCCCATCCCGGGCCTACTAGTTTTCCAGTTGTGGGGGAAATCAATTTCTGACTTGAATGAGTGTTTAACATACAAATGTAGGACATATAAAGAATAATGGGACTGCTTAATATACAAATGCAGGACATATAAAGAATATGTCCTACATTTGTATATTAAACAGTCCCATTTGTCAAAAATTGATCCCCCCCCCCCAACTGAAAAACCAGTAGGCCAGGGATGGGGAAACTTTTATGGCTCACTCAGGAATTCTGGGAGTTGAAGTCCATAAGTGATAAAAGAGCCAAGTTTCCTTCCCCCTGGCCTAGTATGTGCAAAGGCTCGTCTTTAAGGCACTTACAGGGAATCTGACTCTGTAACCTTGGAGACACATGGCTGCCCCTCTTGAAAAGGCAGCCTGGAATGAGATCTCGGCCTGCCTGCTATTGCTCTTACAGAAGAGATCACCCAAACATACCGAGTGCACATGCCCTTTTATAGCCTTAGAACAGACCTTTTGCAGAAGCCCTCTACGCTCCCATCGGCAGCATTCCAGAGGAATCTATGCTCCTGACTCTTGGCACTTGATTGTCCTTGTGCCGTGAAAAATAGGCCAGCTCCTGGGATTCAGACGAATGCTCCCTGACCCTCAAGAGAGGACGACGTGTTTTTCGGGAATGATATCACCCCACTCCACCCTTCCTGCAACCACAAGCCCGTTTTGCTAGCATGAAAACATTGCAATATTTCAGGAAGACCAACACTCGGGAGGTGGGAATCCCATCACAGCTAGGCCAGGTCCACCTTGAGGCTCATCCTGGAACTCAAATGATGCTAACCTTGAACCGCTTTTTCTAACAGATAATCAGAGTTGAAAGGGACCTTGTAGGTCATCTAGTCCAACCCGCCGCCCAAGTGGGAGACCCTACACCATTTCTGACAAATGGCAGTCCAGTCTCTTCTTGAAAGTCTCAACTGATGGCGCTCCCACAACTTCCGAGGGCAAGCTGTTCCATTGGTTGATTGTTCTCACTGCCAGAAAGTTTCTCCTTATTTCCAGGTTAAATCTCTCCTTGCTCAGTTTCCATCTATTCTATCGCTGGACCATTCATAGTCCTGGATTGCTTGAGAAGATAATTAGACTCTGATCTGGGGAGGAAAGAAAGGTATCCTCCAAGCCATTAAAAAAAAAAAAAGATCTCTGGGACGGGTGCCTGGCATTCCTGAAAACTAGAATTTTGAGTTGCTTGACGGAGTTACTGCTTTTTGTTTTAAGAAAAAGTAAAGTATGCTTGAGTTAAAACCAGGGACGTTTTTTTCACTTAGAGCATACTTGAAACTTATAACCAAATCTGACAGATTGATGAGGTCAGCCTTAACGCACTGTTTTAATTCCATTACTGAACTCTTCTTGGCCGCCGTTACCGGAGTGTTTGAAATCAATTGCTGGCGTCTATAAACTGAGTGCCATCTTTATTAAAATTTCCTCTCCTGCCTGCCCCATGTTACCTGATATGTGTTGCTGCCATAGTGGATCTTTTTGCTAAAATTGCCATCCTTTTTTTTTTTTAACTGAATGCCTAGATATCAGTGTTTTTCTCTTGTGGTTTGAGACTTCAATTCTGTAACTGTTTGAAATACTATTTATTATATGTCTTCTGAAGGAAGTAGCCTGTCCCCAGGTAGACTAGTGAGGTGATAGAGAAACTTTTGAGGACGCTTGTCTCTTTAGTTACATCCTTCCAATCTGCAGGAACATTTTATTTTATTGTTTTCTGAGATGAGATAGACAGCAGAATAATTACCTGTGATTTCCATGAAGATGGGGATATTTTAATGGTTTCTTCTTTCATTTCTCAAATAGTAAAACAGCACCATTCCTCCACCAGAACTGATTACAGAAAACATAAAATACAGGGAAACTGAATCACTCCGTGAGTGAGATAGGCATCTTCCAAACTGAAAATATATAAAATATACAGTATAAACATACCAGTAATTAAAGCCTACCTAGAGAAAGTGAAATAGACACCATGATTAAAAAAAAAAAGCTTTGTCAAGAGATTGTTATTAGTCTAGTTTTGCCAAAATCAGCATGAAAAAATAATATTAAGCAGAATCTAACTGGCTATAACAGCTGTTTTTTTACTCAAAGCAATTTCCTTATGAAAAAGTTGAATAAAAATAGCCACGTAGACAACCCCTTCCTGGAATCTGACCTTCTGTCTGGATTCTTATTCGATGCTGAGTTATTGGGGCTGGTAAACCAGAGTTTATGGCTTTTATGCAATGTGTGAATGCACCAATTGTAGCTTAACTTAACAATTACTGGTAATAATGTATATTCTAGCAAAATGCTTGAAACAAGTAAGTTTAAAACCATTTCATTTGGTTCTGATTTTTCTGAAAATTAAAAATTACCTTACTGAAGATAAATCTTTGTTACAATAATATTTTCTTCTTCCACAAGAAGAAATATTCTAATATCAGCATCGTGTTTCCCTGAAAATAAAACATTCCCTGAAAGTAAGCCCTAGTGCTTATTTCAGAACCCAAAAGAAAATAAGACCAGGTCTTATTTTTGGAGAAACATGGTATAAAGTTTAGACTAGAGCACAGCTGGGCACTCATCAATGCCTTCTTACCCATTGCTCTGCCTCCAGTTCGTACCTGCCATATCTACAATATCAATAGTGTATTGTTGCGCTCTTTGGACTTTAAGGAAGTAAGAAAAATTATTGCAAATACAGAGATGAGATTCACTCCACTATTTTCTTGCAAGTCCTGATTTCCATTGGTGCTCTGTCCCATGTCTTCCACTGAGCTGTTGGAAAAGGATCAGTTAACAAACTGACATGGTTATTGACTAATGAACCAATTTACACGCCTGGACAAGGGCTGTTGCCTAGACCACAGTGTGTTTTTCTGGCTTTGGGTGCCAGGTGGTGTTCCTCCAGTTTGTAAGCTCTGGGTGGAAGTGGGCAACCTGGAGGGGTTTTTTTGCAATTTGAGTCCTGCAGCATTTTAAGGTTGCCCACCCCTTCCCCAAACATGCAAATCTACTTGCTGGATTTATGTGCCATTAACTAAGTTAGTACAACACAAGCCAACACAACACTCTTTAATCTAGTGTACTGTGAAAATCCAGCCCATATAGTTCAGTTTATAGTTCAGTGAATCATCGGGACTGACTGGGAATAAGCACTTTGAGAACTCGTAACCACATATTCACCACATATTTAGCCTATATTGTACAAATCTAGCTTTTTTTCCCCCTGTGCCTGGAACAGACTCTTAGGACTACAGTGGTTGGACCCATGTCAGGCTATTGTACTTATTCAACAAACCAAACACATGATTATATAAATCATGGGTTGGTTACAGTGTATAAATCCAACCAGTGCTTCTCTTTCTGCATTCGTCATTCCTCCCTTCTCCCAACAAATATCTAGGAAATGTCGAAACTATGTTGAGTTTCAAATAGGAGCATGCAAGCCTTTTCAAGGCCACCCATGATATTTAGCCTTTGTGCAGTGATGGGGTTCAAATAATTTAACAACTGGTTCACCCATGTTGGCTGTCATGAGAGGCATGGTCCATTCCCGTCCTCAAGCTCCACTGTGCTTGGGTGGCATCCCAAATAGAGAATGGGGCAAAGACAAAGAAGTGGAGAGGGCTACGAGAAAACTTCCTTTCATATAACCTAAAGTAAATATAGTTCATAGAATTATCCCCCAATAAATTAAATACTTTTTTCCTTTTTAATCCTATTTTGACTTTGACAGCTGCTTCTTAGGGCCTGGTGACTGCATCCAGAGCTTCTGAGTTCTTTAAGAGGTGTGCTGAATTTTGTAAAGGTCAGTGCCCAACTTGACAGCAACTAAGCATTGCTGTCAATAGCAGGACTGGGCTCCTTATATATTTCTGCATGTGGTAAGCCCTAACCCAGTTTGGTTTGACACAGCTCAGTGTGCGATCTTGACCGCCTTCTAATTTCCTCCTCCTTGGTTTATTTTCAATAACAGAAAGTGTACTTATGCCTATGCACAGCTAATGAGAAGCTGCAGAACCTCACTCTGCCTGGCCAGCTGCCTTCACTAATCCATCAAGCGAGCCGATGTCTGGATTTCCACCAATCCTCTTGAAAACAGAATTGTTCCATACCAAAAAGAAAATTATTACGTAATTAAATAGAATGTCACAACTTTTATTTCCCACTTCCCAATTCAGCCCAGCTTATACTAAAACGGCTGTCCCTCAATACACAAAACATTTTGTGTGTTTTTCTAAGTAAAATGTTAGATCTTTTAACTGTATGATAAAGTCTTAACTGCTTCCACTAAAAGGAGCTGCTCCTCTTTTGGCTGGATTTATATAACACATTAAACTATAATGTGGTTTGTTTAGCTTAGTCTGTTGCATGCATCTAGCCAATTAACATACCATAATTAAACAAATCATAACCTAGCAAACATACCCAAATTAGTAAGATATCTGAATCTTATTTCAAAGCTTCCCTCCCATATAACATGCAAAGACCTATGATTTTTAAAATATGTATGATATCCAAAACTTAGTGAGGCACTGCCAGCCTGCAGAACTAAAATCTGCTTTGCTTTCCATCGTGCAGTAAATCCCCAGGATATTATAACTGGTCAAATAGCTAAAGGCATCTTTACAAGATACAAATTCAGTCAATAAGAGAAAATATAAAGCAGACTGAAATCTCCTAAGCAGGCCTGATTATCTGCTTCCCCCCATACAGGTAGAATTTGACTAACTTCCCCCTCTGTGCCTCAGTTTTAAGGTCATATAGGAGATATCCTTTTACTCTTTAAATCTCAAATCTGATGCTCAATATCCAGGGCCCCTTCTGAATTGCTGCAGGCTGTCAGGACAACTAGGCAATGCAGGATTTTTTTTATTTTTTATTTAGTTCCACTCCAAAGCAGTTGGCATGAAAGACCCACTGCAATGCTGCGGAAGGCATCAAACAATTATTCTAGCTTGTGGAAGGTAACAACCAGTCAACACAGTTTGTTCTACATTAAAACCTAGCATGGCTTCATTAGAAAATGCTGGTTTCTCGCTGACCCCACTAGACACTTTCATCTCTGCCATTAAAAACAAGTTTCAGAAGTTCCAGCTTTGAGTGGATGCTCATTCTAAAACTTAACACTGGAAAAACAGTGGATTGTGGGAATTTGCACAAGGCTGATATTCCCACCTGCCCTGCACAAGAATTCAGAATATTATAATTTGTGAAAGTGTTGGTTATGTACTGTTGGAAGAATTATCATTCTGGGTTCAGTTCCAAGTGGGGAAAAAGACACTGGAAACACGGAGGCTGTTTGGAAGGTTTTAATAGTGGACAGGACCACATGGCCTGGAGCTCTAGAGTGAAAAGGAAGGATGATCACATGCTTCAAGGTGAAGGAAGAGATCAAGAAAGGGCTGATATGCTGAGGGTGCCTGGGTTTTATAACCTTTGTTGGGATTTGAATTGGAGCTTGTATTCTGATTGGTTGTCAGCCTCCCATGGGGCCATGCAGGGGCAATTCCGTAGGCTGTCCTGAGTTCCAGGCTTGGTTGAGCCTTACTGGATGATTATGCCCTTAAAAGGGCTTTTGGCAATTGCTATAGCTTTACCTGCAGACCTTTGTTATATAAAGTATTCTGGCCCACGCCTTAATGGCCCACCCATTAACAAAGGTAGGGGGTGAGCTTCTGCTTCTGAGGGGAGTTTCTGCTCTTGAGTTTCTACTCTTTTTAGGGGAAATATTCTGCCTTTTTAAAATTTCCCAGGATATTTCATTTTTCTAAGAAAGGGGTGAGTGCTAACTTGCTACAGTACTTTCTGCCAAGAAATCCCTATTTGTCTTCTTTACCTGCACAGATCCCAAAATCCTTCTGGGGGGAATTAGCACTATGCATTTTTTAAAGCTCAGCATTTCTTAAGACTCTTAAAAAAAAAAAAGTTCATTTGAGCTACAAGTCTCTTCTTTTCATTGCAGTGCATGTTCATGAAATTTTTTTCCCCAGCAGTGAAATGAGGAACGAATAAAAGGAATTAACCCTTTGGCTTTTACTGGGTTCTACTAGCCATGCTGTAATATTAAGTTATTATATTGATATCCCTCCTTTTGAAACAGAGATTCCAGGTGCCCTCTCCTCTTACAGTTATCCCTTGACTTATGATCACAATTAAGCCCAAAATTTTTGTTGCTGTGAGTTTTGATCCATTTTACCACCTTTCTTGTTAAGTGAATCATTGTAGTTGTTAAATTAGTAACACGGTTGTTAAATGAATCTGGCTTCCCCATTGATTTTGCTTGTCAGTCACAAAGGGGGATCATGTGA
This sequence comes from Pseudonaja textilis, assembly GCF_900518735.1. Next base: position 3,057,013 of record NW_020769371.1, read on the forward strand.
CCTTGGGACACTACAACAGTCATAAATGTGAGTCAGCTGCCAAAAGCATCTGAATTTTAATCATGTGACCATGGAGATGCTGCAATGGTCATAAGTGTGAAAAATGGTCCTAAATCACTTTTTGTAGTGCTGTTCTAACTTTGAACGGTCACTAAATGAACTCTTGTAAGACAAGGACTACCTTTATTTCCCCCTACAACCACCACTCTTTGAAATAGTTGGAGACTGACTAGCCAAAATTACCCTATGAGCTTCCGTGACAAGAGGCTGGATTAGAACCTAGATCTCTCCAATTGTCGTAGCTCAACATCATAATCGCTACAGCCAACAGCTTTGAATAAAAAGTATTTATTTCAAATACTGAATTGTACTTTCCAGCTTCCTATGGGAGACTTGACTAACCACCTCGACTGCTCTCTGGCTCGTGACAAAGAGACACTCTATAAAACACGAACAGAGATTTAGTGTAGGTGACAATATGTTACAGGTGGTCCTCAACTTATGACCACAATGGAGCCCAAAATTTATGTTGCTAAGTGAGAAATTTGTTCAGCGAGTTTTGCCCCATTTTGCGACTTTTCTTGCTGCATTTGTTAAGTGAATCACTGCACTTGTTAAATTAGTAATCTGGTTGTTAAGTGAATCTGGCTTCCCCCATTGTCTTGGCTTGCTAGAAGGTCCTAAAAGGGGATCACCTGCCCCCTCCCACCCACACTGCAACCGTCATAAATCTGAGTCCGTTGTCAAGCACCCAAACATAAATCATGGGGATGCTGCAACGGCCGTTGTAACTTTGAACGGTTATTAAGTGAGCTGCTGTAAGTCGAGGACTGCCTGTAGTAACCTGTGCCAGAAGGTGCAGATTTTTAATCTTCGCCAGCCAATGGCGTTGTTGAAGGCTGCACTAACATACCTAGAAGGACCGAGGTGGATTCAGCCCTGTTGCCTGGGCAACCATCCAGCCACCGCTACCCCCGCCCTTCCCTTACGTCACACAGGCGAACTCGGCCGTCCGAACCCCCCCTCCCCTCCCCCATCCGAACGGCGTCACCCGTTCTCCATTCATACCTTCCGCACAGTTTCCCTCGCTTCCCCATTCACCAACTCCCCTCGCGAGTTCCGGGAGGCGAGACGTCGCGCCATTTCGGCCTTCTCATTGGCTTCCGGCGGCGACCTCAGCTTTGGAGGTTTTGCGGAGAGGGCGGGAGGGTGGGCTGGGGGAAATAGGGCGGGACGAGGGAGAGGTGGGGAAAGTTGGGGAATACCCGGATGTGAACAGGTTGGCAATCAAGCTCGCCGGGAAGCGGGCTTGAGTTCCCAGCGGCGGGAGAGCGAGGGTGCTGCGGAGGGCGGGGCTGATGGAGGGAGAGCGAGGGCCTCTCGGGGTAAGGGCCGCCTTGGGCATCGGAGCGACGGTTCGGGGCAGCAGGGAGAGCGGGGTCCCTGGGGAGGCATCTGGCGCGGGGGCGTGGAGCAGATCTTCACGGCTCCGGGATGTCGGCGAGGGCGTGAGAGGCTGGCTGTGAAGGGTGAGGGTCACGGTTTCCTCTGGGTTTGAACGCCGGACGGCTTGTGGAAGCGATGGCCGTGGGGAGTGGGGAGGGATGACTCCTCTTTAACAGGCCAAAAAAAAAAAATGGTGCAAAGTGCGGGCTGAACACGGGTCCTTTTCCGCCCTGGAAACCCCGGACTATATTTCCTATATTTCCGGAGCAGACCTTCTGCATGTTCTCAGAGGCACTGTTTTCCTGGCTATCTTATACGGTCGGCACTTGAACCTTGGCGCTCCAGGGGCACCAATGGATTACCCCCTCCACTCCCCGGGATTACAATGAGTGGGGAAAAAAAGGAGGATATAAGGGGTGTGTTGAATTAATTTCATTTCTTTTTCTTTTCTTGTCTTCCTTCCTCCCAGGGAATTTCAGGTGACATTTTAGTTTCATAACGAGATAAATTTGGTGAAGAAATACAGACCACCTTAAGGCTTATTTGGTGAGCTTTGTAGCCCCCCCCCCCAAAGGGAGGGGATTTTAGTGAAGTGAATTGTAGCGTTCCCCCATTGCTGTGCTAACTACTATAATACTCTTGTATCACAGGATTGTGAGAAGGTGCTTTCCTGTATGTTCTTTGCTTCTTGCACATTTTTCATTTATTCTGCCGAGATCCTGACTTATGAAGCAATTAGGGGAATGTGGAATGAAAGTTAAACTCCTTTACAAGCATTTAATATCCCATTATCTAATCCAGCATTGCCCATTTCCACAATCCGGATCCTCCGTTCTATTTATTCACAGGTTATTCCAATTCTGCTAAGGTATTAAGCAACACTAATTAAAAATTTCTTCCTTGTCATTTTAACTTCATTTTATTCTTCCATGGTGAGAGAATCTTGGTTACTGCTGACAACTAATTCATGGACAATAAATTATGCTATCTGAAAGATAGGGCTGTCAGGTGTTGGCTGCAAAGATCTGGAGGACCACTAAGTGGCAGCAAAGAGACAGCCATTCTAACTTGTTGCTCCCATCTAGCAGTCCAACTGGATTTTTACAAAGCGGATTTAGATGGCTTACAGTTTGTGCTCTACTGCAGCTCCTAACATCTCAGCTAGCCAAGCCAATAGGGAAGAATTTGGTGATCCTAGGAAAAAAAACAATCCACGCAGGAAGGGAAAGTATAATTGAATGGTGTTGGTAGACTTTGTATTGTATGTAGAATAAGTTTAATCCAGATAAGATTGGAAGAATTATTGTAGGAAACGCTGCCATCCATTAGTCAGCTCTCAACAATATTGAATTGGACAACTTCTTTCTATAAGAGGATATAGATTTCTACTTCTAGTGTGGAAGAAGGCCACATATGGCTCTCTGGCCCACTTTCGTAGAGCCATCCTAACAAGCTGCCATGATTCAGCTGTTTGCTGAAAACTGGAAGTGCAATTTCCTGCCATTTGACGTTGAAAAGAGTTGTGCCATTCGTATACTTGCCACATTTTAAAAGAAAATAAATGTCCCACAAAATCTGGAGAAGTTTCTGGATATCTGATATGGACCTGCTAGACGGACTTCTTAATCTTATTGCTTTGCCCATTGCAGACCTTCCCCCTCTTTCCCCCCAGCCCCAAATTTTTCAGTTCCTTACTTTCAAGAACTTTCATGCCCAGGTCTAAGTAGTGTTATAGCTGAGAATAAACAGACTTTAACAGCTGCATATAGGATCCAAATAAAATGCGACATAACATTTCAAATGTAGGTAGCAGAGGCACGGAGGCAGGGATAGAGAAAAAGTTGACACTGGATTGGTCAAGCTCTAAGATATTATGAAACAATGTTTGGTCTAGATGAAATGATAACTGTGGACCAGAAGATCTAAATAAAATTCATGGTTTTCCATGGAAGTGACTGAATGGCATTGATTTATTTCCCAGGGGATCCTACCTAGTTTGTGTGTGTATTTTAAGCATTAGTCTTAGAGTGTATAGTAACAGATGTCCTCATTTCACTAGGTTAATATAAAACGAAATGCTGAAATCAGGGCAATCTTGATGGCAAGCAAACAAATTATACAAGTGGCAAGATTTTGAGAAGTAATTTATCTCTAAACTGATTTTATAACTAAAAATGCATAGAAAATGTGCAAATTATACCTGTTTTATAAAACAGCACGAACATTACAGAACTTTATAACACTGATTAGAACAATTCCTCAAAATGAAATTGTCAGTAATTTCATGAATATTGGAGGCAGACTGAATTGGGGTAGTGGAATCAAAATCTGTTAATTTATATTTAATTGAGAATCTTCACAGATCAGTGGGTATTGAATTTATTTTTGATTATATACAAGCTTGATATTACCACCAAGAACATTAGGTTGAAATCCTTCTGATTTTTAGATCGGTGGTCGCCAACCGATGGGCCGGGGACCACTGGTGGTCCGCAGAGAAATGTCACCCCCAAAGCAACCCCCAAAGCAATTAATCCAGGCTGCGTGGGAACACAAGGCTGTGCTCCCCTCATGGCCTGCAGGAACACAAAGCTTGCATTGCTTGCATTGTGAACAACTCGAGGTAGTGAGGAGGGGGGAAAGGGCAGAGGGGGGAACTTGCCCCACTTACCGCACATACCTGGCTTGGCTACTGGGCTGCTTCTTTCCCTTTCTTCTTCTGCTTTTGGCTGCATGCAAGGAAAGCAGGAAAAGTCTTTCTTTCTCTCCCCCAAACACCACCAGAAATGAGTCTTTGGGACCCTGCAAGGCATCCTGCTCCAAGAGGCTGCATCGGCAAAAACTCATTTCTGGCGGAGTTTGGGGGAGAGAAAGAAAGACTTCTGCTGCTCTGGAATGTCCAAAGGGCCAGTCCTGTGACTACTTCAGCTCTGGAATATGGGACCGACTTTCCCACCAACGTCAGCAAGCCACCATCAGTCAAACTTCATATTAGTGGCCCTCAGGATTTAAAATTACGAGTTTGGTGGTCCTGAGGTCCAAAAGGTTGGTGAGCCCTGTCTTAAGATAACTTAGATAGCCATAGCCTCCATTGTGAGCGATCAGAGCTTCTCAGGGTTGTAGCCTAAAGCAAGGATCCCCAACCCCCAGTCTCTGGACTAGCATCAGTCCAAGGCATGCCAGAAACCGGACCATGCAATCAAGTGAAGTCCCATCTGCGCGATGCAGGAAGCACGTGAAACCACGCTCCCTCCTATTCACAAAAAAACCTCTCCGTGGAACTGGTCCCTGGTGCCCTAAAGGTTGGGGGCTACTAGCCTAAAGCATCTAGTCTAGTGTGCCTATTTCTATAAGGTTTGGGAATATTGGATTTGGCCAAGTTTTACAATATCCTGGCTAGAATCTCTGAGTTCTGGAATGTGTTGTGCCATTTCTTCAGATGTTTAAACATACTCGTTTCCCATAGGTAGATCGTTACAGCTATAATGGATGATTTAAACCTGCACTACAGATTTTTAAACTGGAGGAGGAGGATCCGGGAGATTCGAGAGGTGCGAGCCATTCGTTACCAAGAGAGGTTCAAACACATCCTTGTTGATGGAGACACATTAAGGTAGTTTGTCATGTTTGAATGTGGAAAGAAACTTGAATGGGGGACGTTTATCAAATATTTAAATGAAGAGCAGAGAGTGCTCAGCATAGGGAGGGTACATATTCTCTACTGCTCAAGCACATTTAGGATTTCTACTTTTTCTGAAAAGAAGGTTTAAAGTTTACAGTTTTTTAAAATGAGTGGGAGAACAAATCCATTGAATAAATATGAGCAATTAAAGACAATGTTTTATAGTCACATTCTGTCAAAAATTATGTTAACTACTTGAATAATATTACCTAAAACAAGGATTTCAGAATATTTCAGTCTCCTGACCAAAATGTGGATTGGCTTTTGAAAATGCATCTCATTTCGTATTTCTTTAATAGATTGGCCAACCTCCAAAGCATCTTTAACTCTAGTCACCCTAATGAGTGCTAGTTTGGTGTAGCGATTAAGGCCATGGGCTAGAAATGGGGCGACCATGATTTCTACTCACGCCTTAAGCACAAAGCCAGTTGGGTGACTTTGGGCCCAATCATTCTACCAATTTCCTATAACGCTGCCAAGACAACTGCAGAGACCACTAGTCGAGGCAGCTGATCCCTTCCATAATATGGTCATAATAAAGTAACCTAGAGGCTGATAAAATAATGCCCATAAGGGTTTTTTTCCCCTTATAAAAGAAGATAAGTGTTTCAATTTATAATAAGTATTCCATTTAATTTTGCATTTTTTTGCTGGGTTTTTGTATTCTGTATATACATACACACATATTGTGTATGTATGTGTTTGAACAATGTGGATTCTGTAATTTTAAATTGGAGGTAACAATAGCCTTCTTTGCTAGTTAGTTTTTGTGAGATCTTGTTACATTCTGCCCACCCCTTCTTACAACAGCAACATTAATTGGGGAGAGATGTATGTGTTATCCCATCTTTTGCAAGGATGATGGAATACATAATGATGCTCTGTTTCTTGCAATTCTTTGGATAATTAAATTCTACTGGGAGTCTTAGTGCTTGTATTGGCACATGAGTATGACACAAGAGATATTTATTTTATTTATTTTTCACATTTCTGAACTCATCTTCCTCAAAGAGGGACTTTTGAATTCCAATATACTTTTGATCCCAAGCTGTTATCTAGAAAGCTGCAAATCTTTTTAAAACAAGAATTGGCAAAGTCTAGTTCCCATTATCTATCTGAAATGACTTTGCGAGTGATTAATTCCTCTTGTTGCTATTAAGCACAGAAACCTCGGAAACCAAATACTGAGGGAAACTAAGCATCCCTAAGCTAGAATGTTATTTGTTTTCTCTTGAAGATGCTTCTGGCCAGTTAAATAGAAATATTTTTTAGGGGTGGGCAGAATGTTGAGCCCTGAAGATTAGTTATCTATAGCCTAGCACTTGCATCTTTCTTGGCATCAGATATCCACTCTTGTTTTTTCTTTTGTTCTTTGGTAATGTCACACATTTTGGCTTGAGTATTGGAGAACCTGACCTTGTATCTTTTCTGCAGCTACCATGGAAACTCTGGAGAAGTTGGTTGTTATGTTGCTCCTCGCCCACTGACCAAAGACAACAATTATTTTGAGGTAACCAGTTTGGTTCACCATCTGGGAAGTCACTTTCAGCATTTATTGGAGACCCTCTCCAACATATTGTCCTTCCTTCTCTTTTTATTACTTGAGAGACCAAGCTTAGAACTAGTTGATACTAGTTATACAGAGGCAGAGTTTTGCTAAACATAGATTAATTTTAAAAGATTTTCCAACAAGAGGAGATACTTGACTGTAGAATAGGTTGCCATTGAGTGTGGGCAGATTTTCTTTGATATTTTTAATGCGATGGAAGAGAAACATTATTAAATAAAGAAGCAAATCTTTGAAATATATTTAGTTCATTTAGCTAAGTTAAATTTGACAGAATATAATTGAAACAGTTTTTCCCCCAGTCCTGTAAACATTGGGGCTACATCTTGTTATCTGTCACTTCATAGCTCTTGACCCAAAATGGTTGTGCAACTTTGGACCAGGTGAGCTGCAAAGCTCAAACATTTTATGAATCTTCCCTTGGACAGTGAATTTTTATGTAAACTGCCACTGTTTCAGGAAGCTTTTCTCCAGCTTTTCCTAGCTATAAGACCTCCCAGGTGTGTCAGGAATACACTCCTGGAATTCCCAACTTAGTGTGACAATTGGGAATGCTATGAGATATAAACCCAGTATAGTTGGAAATTATCAGGAAAAAGGTTTCGTAGAAGAATCAGAAAGATAATTTTGCTAAGCAAGAAAGTTGGAAGGAAATAACTTCCTTGTTCAATTATTTCCTTGTATAATAAGCCATTGTGCATGAATACTGAACTTCTTATGTAACAAAGCAGTTGGCTAACATCATGAAAACAGGAGCACTATATGTGTTGTGGTTCCATCTCTAGTATTTAGAAGCCTATTTTGTAGATTCTCATGAGCAAAGAGATGCAGGGGAGATGGTTCTGAATAATGTGGAAAAAAGCTCATCAAAATATATTTTCTTAGCCCTTACACAAATATTCCACAACTTGATGCCTTCTGCCTGGCTTCTTGTTGATTGTAACCAGCATGCCACTCAGCGGGTTTACAGAGGTTATCCAAAATTATCTCTGGAGTTCAAAGGTTTTTTTAAAAAAATGCATTAGATTACTTTTCAATTAATTTATATGCTTGCTCTCTGGAATCCTTTCTAGAAACTCTGTGCAAAATCAGAATTATATAGATATGCACATTTGCACAAGGTTTCCAGTAAGGATTAAGAACAAAGAGTATTTTAATGGGGAGGTTGAGTGAAGAATACCTTGTTTAAAGCAGCTACAGAGTTCACGTCAGGAAAGGCTGTCCTGGGAACCTTTTGTCTTGCATTTCATTCTTTTAAATGCTATTTTCCTGCCTAGGTGGGACAAATGAGATGGATGTCTTATATTATTTGTCCTTGGCTTTTGTTCAGGCAATTGGTAAAACAACAGATATATTCAGCCCTTGGCTCCTTTTCATATTTTGTAAAGACACAGTCATCATCTTTGGGAAAAATTGCATGGGTGAAAGGTTTTGAGGCATCTATTCTTTCAACTTGTTCTAGGTATCAATTGTGGACAGTGGTGTGCGTGGGACCATTGCAGTAGGATTGGTGCCTCAGTATTACAGTTTGGACCATCAGCCTGGATGGCTACCGCACTCAGTTGCTTATCATGCTGATGATGGCAAGTAAGTTAACAAGCTTGGCAGACCAGAACATAACACTCATCCTGTATGTTGCTTTGTCTAGACAGGTCTAAGGAATAAGTCAGGCGGTACCTCAGTTAAGGAAGCCAGTCAGTTAAATGTTGGCTTACAACTTCGATGACCACTGGCAGGATTGCCTAAACCTGGATGAAAACTCTGAATTTCTACAAGACCCGTGGTTTTAGAGTGCAACATAACACTCATCCTGTGTATGTTGCTTTGTCTAGACAGGTCTAAGGAATAAGTCAGGCGGTACCTCAATTAAGGAGGTACACCTGTCTGCATTTAGCAGAGAATAGGGTTGATGTTTTTATATATTAGTAAAAGTTTTTTTAATTAATTCATTGTTGAGTAATCGCTAAATGCTGAATATTTATGAAGAACGTGTCATGATCAGGTGTGTGTGTGTGTATTCATATAAATTCTGCTTTATCATGTGTGAATGTGTGAGAAACTGAAATAGATGGTAGTATTCCAACTTATGAAAAACAAGATGAAATAGATTTGTCAATCTGTCAAACTAGAAGCATCATCTCTAGGATTACAAAGCAGACCTAACTGTACTATTGTTATTGACATCATATCACACTAGTGTACTGTTGATTAGTTGTTCTCCAGGAGTCGTTTAAAGCTCTCTGTGAGATTTACAGAGATTTTACCTGAGATTTACCTTATCCAGACTTTACAATGGCCGAGCCAAGGGACGTCAGTTTGGGACAAAATGCAATTCTGGGGATCGGATAGGCTGTGGGATTGAGCCAGTGTCCTTTGAAGTCCAGACAGCACAGATATTCTTCACCAAAAATGGAAAAAGGGTAAGTTCTGACTCAGCCTTCCATTTTTCTGAGGTTGGTAAAATGAGGACCCAGATTATTGTGGAATATATGGTGACTCTGTAAATAGCTTAGAGAGGGCTGTAAAGCACTGCGAAGCAGTATATAAATCTGGAGTGCTCCCGCTATTGAGCTGAAAGTACTTACTACAGCAGTGTTGTTATGTGGGTTTGGTTTGGTATTTTGATGGGACAACTGCCTGGGAATTTCATATACCTTGTCTTTTATTCCACGTGAAAAATTTGGGAGCAAGAATTAACTTAGAACATAGAGGAGAGATGAACATGTTCCCACCTCCACCCCAATAAATTGAATGACTTCCCCAAAACAATTCACCTAAATTCATGACTAAAATTTTATTTAATCCAAGGGTCTTCTGCATGTTCATTCTAGAAACCGTTCTACCAAAGCTAAAGAGAATGTGAAAGTGTCAGAACTATGGATTATACAAATTAGGGCCAACAAATAATGAGTCAGCTTGCATTTTTAAATAATTTCACACTCAGTAGGACTGTATTGTAAGGTATAAGAAACTTGCCATACCGGGGGCAAAAAACTGTAGTAGATTTTTTTTAATTGGGTGAAAGAATTCAAATTATGTTTTTCCCCCTCTATTTGCAATCCAGAATGGTACAGCCCAAGGTCTCTGCCAGCTAATTCTGCCACTTCATTCCGTACAGTCTGTAGAATGGCTTTTGGGTATCATTAGCTAGCTAGATTAAACTGGTCTAATCTATATAACTGTTGCTTCCTCTTAACAGGTGGGCTCAACAATAATGCCACTCTCTCCAGAAGGTCTCTTCCCAGCCGTGGGGATGCATTCACTGGGCGAAGAAGTCCGGCTCCATCTCCATGCAGAGCTGGGCAGTGAAGAGGAAGATGACAGCATTATGATGGTGGACAGTTATGAAGATGAATGGGGACGACTGCATGACGTAAAAGTCTGCGGCACAGTGAGTGAGCATCTTTGGGGAAGGAAGCAGAATGCCAGAAACCCCCGGGGGGATGGGGGGGGAAGGGGGCTTTTCGGTGGTCCTTGAGTAGAAATCCACTGGAGTTATAATGATTGATGTTTGCGAGCATGAGAGTAGGCATCCTTCAATATATTATCACCTACATGATCGTTAATCTTTAGAAAATGAAAATGGGTTACTTTTTGTTAGCGTTTTTTTACATTTAGAAGTGAAAATGGACTGCCTTGAAATAGAGTGGTAGCTTTACAGTGTTTGTTTTCATATATATATATATATATGGTTTGTAAATAAGAGCAAAATCCTTTAACCCTAACCCCCATCAAATAACTTTCTACTATGGGCTAGCAAGCCTCCAGAATGTGTTCTTGGTGATGAGGGATTTTGTTTCTGGGGAAACAACAAAGGCATAAATATCAGAAGGAAGGTGTTGTGTTCTGAAGCGTGCTTAAAATTAACTTAGAGGTCTATTCTGTGATTTGGCATCAAGTTTCCCTGCTCAAGGCCTGCTTTGTGTATACAGTACTAAGTATCTTGGAGGCTGTGGAAGACGCTGCAGAATTAAGGGGGGAAACTTTGTTCTCACTACAGAGGGAGGAGTCTGATAGCAAGTAAGAAAAAGGATGCGTTTTTTTCACCTCCAGAGTGTATGCCACACTCCCATATGCTTGCAGGTCAGAGCTGGCAGCTTTCCCAAACTTAAGTCTATACTTTCATTGGTTTGTTCATACACTTCTTCCATTCCTGTAGCTGCCCATCTCAGCCAAATTACTCTGGGAGGCTTGCAGTTCATTACAGTATAGTAGAGAAAGGCGTGGAGTGGGAAAATGGCAGAGCCATCCCATTTTGGATTCCCGCAAGCTTTTGCTGCAGCCTGAGTTCTCTGTTGGAAGATAAAACCACAAAAGGTATTCCCAATCACTTTGTTTCCTCCTCTTCCATTTGCGCTCTCTCTCCCTCCCTCCCTCTCCCCCCTCTCTCCCCCTCCCTCCCTCCCTCCCTCTCTCCCCCCCTCTCCCTCTCCCTCTCTCTCTCTCTCTCTCTCTCTCACACACACACACTACCCTTTGCTGATCTGAGCATTATGTCAGGTTTCTGTTCAGAGTTACTGAGACTTCGAATAGAAGAAACCTTTCTTAAGGGTGAAGAGGTTGAAGCATGTTGTTGTAGGCCTCACTTATTCGTCATAAGAGGATGAAATCACACAAATCTTGAGGGGTGGGGGGGTTGAGGGTTTTTTTTTTTATGCTCCAGGGGAAAAGGCATAACTTCAGGGAGTTGGCCATCTAGACAGCAAGCATGACTTTCGTTGGCTCTTGTCATGCCCAGACCAGCAAAAGAAGGATCGGTAGAGCCTCCCATGCATGGTTTTGGAATATGGTGGCATGCATGCGGAGAAACATCCAGAGCACGTTCCTGGTTTTCAGTACGCAGTTGTACGAGGCCCGTGATTGTCATTGAGTATTACATTCTCTGCGTCTGAGTGCTATTGATGGACCAGCTTCTGTACGATATCAGAAAGAAGTGGCTTGGCTGCCAATACATGGGCTGCCATCCAAGATGACAATTTAGGCTCCTACTCTGAAGCGCAGCATTTGGCAAGCCAAAGAAAGGATGGTTGTCTGCATTGTGAGGGTGGGATGTGTAGGCGCTAACGGAAGATAAGTTTGAATGACAAATTCTGTTTTCAGGCAGGGATCTTGCCTTGCACTGACAGCTTGCTGAAGTCCAAAAGGGGTTGGTTTGTGCCTGGGCTGGCTCTTCTCTTCCCTGTGGCAGAGTTACATACAGAAGCAAGAGAGTGGGTTAGCAGCTGGGAGGTCACCCAGCATTCCTCCTGGGGCTCTGACTATGTCCACGGGTTGCCAGCTGCTTCTTTCTGTCCTGCTGCTCTTGAGATTTTTCTCACTCCCATTTAAAAACATTTTGTCCTGTCTCTTGTGGTCTCAAATTGATGCTTGGCAGCTTGTGTAAAAATTCTGAAATCCCAGTGGGGAACTGAAGAAAGTGAACTTTTCCCTTCTTTGGAGACTGTGGGATAGACATGATGACATAACCCTACGCTCATCAAATCCACTAGCAACTTGGTGCTGCTTTGGGCACATGTTGGCAAGGCTCGCTGGCATGTTCCTCTTCATTTCTGCCTCATTGGGAGCCCTGCTCTGTGTGGACCGACATTTTATTCCTTTAGTCTTTTGGTGTACCTTGCTGCTGAATTCCTCCTAATATAAAACCAGAGCCTTTATGAAATAGGGATGACCCTCATGGAGGCACCATAATAGAGTTACCCATGCATTTGCTAAAAAATATTTATTTTAACTGCTTTACAAAGTGCTCTGGTTTTTACAAAGTCTTGAGAAAGGGAAGGAAATGGCAAATGATTCTGGTCCTGAGAACTGGAAAAAATTACTAAGAGTTCTTATCAGGCATCATCAGAGATTCCAGTTGGTATTATCCACAGATTTCAAGGACATGTTTGTAGCTATAAAACCTAACAATGTGCATGAGGCAGTGGGAGTGAGAGAGAAGGAAGTTGTGTTAATCCTCACATCCAACAATATGGAGAGTCTCTCTCTCTCTCTCTCTCTCTCTCTCTCTCTCTCTCTCTCTCTCTTCTAATAGAATTGTAATTCATGATTGGAAGGATTTGAGTTAACAGCATGGAGTTAAAGAAATGCCTTCTCATTTCTAAAAGTTGTTATATACTATTATGCCATTGCTAATTGTTCCTATCTACTGAGTTCTTTGAGGCTCGTGTTTCTGATATAGAAACTAAGATTCCTGGTTTAATGGAAAAACTGGTGTCTATCTTTTGTGGTGGGCATAAAGCTAGCATTAAACACTAAAATGTGTATATAGCATGGTGCTATCACTCTTAAGCAATCCCTTTGCTTAAGAAAGCAGCCAGTAATGGAAACTTGCTGATTTTACATGTAAAAGTTCTTGTCTTACAAAGTCATAGCTCGAAGAAAAGAATTTGAACTTGAGGGGATAGGTGGCAGAAGAAATATTAAACACTAGAATATTATTTTTATATGAACTTTTCTACAAGAGCCATAATGGGCTTTTTTTTTAGAATCTAGCCTCCTTATAGCTAGCAGTTTGATATATATCAACAAATCTTTTAGTCATCTGCATAAAAAGTAAAAAAAAAGCCTTTTGTCTTTATTGTGACATTGTCAGGTCACAATACTCTTTCAGAAGAGTAAACAGGGTACATTAGCTACATGAAATATACCTACCTACATATACGTATACATATACATACATACACATACACACACATATATATATATATACAGAAGCCTGATGATGGCAGATGAGATTCTGCCGAAACGTTGCTACAACTTTAAAAGCACAACTACAATGACATGGGAAAATACCAGAACAAAGCTGAATGCCATATATATATATTGTGTAAGATTAAGAGTATCTTGGCAACATTTCGGCGAGGTCCCACTCGCCATCCTCAGGCTGGTGCTTTTGGCTTCATGCCATTTCTTGATATCTTTGCCTGCTTGCACTGGCACAAAGCAGAAAGCACCAGCCTGAGGATGGCGAGTGGGACCTTGCTGAAACGTCGCCAAGATACTCTTAATCTTACACGGGAAAAGACCCGAACACACCTAGACCTACATACCTATCATACATACATACATACATACATGATAACATTTGTGGATCAGGGTTGAACTGTGGAGTTGTTTGGGTTCTTTGATCTTGGTTGTTTTTTTGCAAATGTTTCATTACCAAACTAGGTGACGTAATCAGTTCTAAAACAGAGTAGGGTTTTCTCTATACTATCAGTGGTGATGTGAGTGGTCTTAGTTTCTTGATTAGGCTATTATTTACTGTTAGCTTGTTTGTATGACTTTCTAGTTCCTTGATTGGCATAGTTTATTTCTTGATATCTTTGCCCAAATTATATTAAAACAAATATATTCATATTTAAATCTATGTTATTATGCAGTCATAGATCTGTTATTATATATTTCAAAATGGCATAAAAATTAAAAGTTTTGAAATGCAATTCACTAGGAAGTTATCAAATAAAATTGAGCCAAATAATGGGAGACACACAAAAAGCTTCTTCTGTGATCTGGAATTTTAAGATAAGCTGAGTGAAATTTAATGCAGAATCTATGAATTGAGCAATGCAAAAACACCAACACCAACCCTACCTTTATCAGCCTATGAAAGAAAATTAAATTATGAAGAAAAATGAACATACGAGCTGTTTTAGTTTATGTGTAATTGCAAACTGGAAAATCTTCCATAATTCAAAACTTTGTCCAGTATTTCCTCTTAGTTACAAATGGGATAGCCACACAAGGTACAAGTTGAAGATAAGTTGCTATGTTGTGTAAACTTTAGGAGGCCAATCCCTTTGGATATTTATACATTTGCAGGATTCTGTGCTTTTTGTGTGTGTTTATGTTCTTTCAAAAAATCTCTTTGTCTTAAATGTTTTGCTTTGTTTTCAGAGGGAAGGACAAAGAATTGATGCCCATGCTTTCTTGAGTTTATTCAAGTTATGGCTAGAAAGCTGTGTCTGCCTATCATTTTGCTTTTTTTAAAGAACAGTATTTCACATAAAGTATATAATTTTGAAAGGCAGTATAAAACTGTCTCAGTTTTAAGAGGGATTTTCAAAAAGCACATTGCTTTTTTATATCTACCCACTCACCCGCTTAAATTGGTTTCATATAATCTGAGCAGTTTGGCCCCATATGTAAAGAATGGGTGAAGGGATTGGCCTCTACAAAATAAGTAATATAATTATAATCCTTGCAAATGCTTATAATCCACTCCTCCCAAGTTTCCACTGAACAGATTAAGGTATTTAATAGCAAGGAATATCATAAATGAGCTGTGAAAATATCCTTTACAATTTTTTAAAATAATATACTGTAGCACTACAAGCTGCAGAAGATACAGGTACAGTAAATGTCAAAACATTTAAAGTATTTAGATTCAGGAATTATGTGTTTAAAGATTATGGAGAAAGACATTGTAATCAGTTTAATGTAATACCTATGAGTAACTCTGCAATATTATAAGCAGATCCTAACATCATCTGTAATCGGATATGTGTTTAATGGCCAGTTTCTAGTTTATAGAAAGTTGTACAGTTCTTCACTAAGTTAAATAAAGTGGTCCCGTAATAAAGTGTTGTAATGCAGAATGGTTGAATTTGGGCTGGCGGCCAGCCATGCTTCTTTTTCTAGATATGTCATTGTCCTTCCTGATTTGCTGTATTTTCCATTCCTGATGTCAGCATTCTATAACTATGTAGCATACTGACATCCCACTAGGTTTTTTGGGGGGAGGTATTGTACTTTGTAAAAATTTCTTCTAAAATGGTTGATATCTCTATATTACGAATAAGTGTTGTTGATTTGGGCAAATAAAGACGTCAGTGAGAAGAATGAGTTCACTTTTAGCTTATAAATCAGACTTCTCCGACCTCCAACCAATTGAAATTGGGTTTCAATTCTCATAAACTCAACTATCATGGCTCCTCTACAGCTACTTGAAGAATTAAGGGAGTTAGTGTAACACATTTGAAGACTAACAGATGCGATGGCATTCCAAGATGGAATTGGTGTCCTGAATGGAATCGTATCTTTCTACAGAGGTAGAAGCATAAGAAATTGTGGGGCGGTGGTGGTCTTATTTTGCAAAAATGGGTAAGTGGTTTGAAATCCTCACCCAAGTTTCAGTGTTGTAGAAACTTATTCAGACGTTGCTGGAATAGGAGGCTTGTCCATGAATGTGTTGAAATCCTCACCCAAGTTTCAGTGTTGTACAAAGATTCAGATGTTGCTGGAGTAATAGGAGGCTTGTCCATGAATGTGTTGGGATAGAATTTAAGAAAGATTTGCATCCACTGATACTTTTAGCCTTCCCAATTCTCTGCATAATACATCCAATGGAGAAAAGTATTGGGCTTTACTCTACTGGAGTGGGTTTCGGTGATTTTCCTCTCTTTTTGCAACTTGTATATGAGAAAATGCAGAAAATAACTAAAGGAAAAGAAATGAGAAAGGACCACACTTCTCATATGTTTGTCCTCAACTGCTTTGCATAAGGTAGTTCCTCTAACTTGTATGTTTTGCTTATGTGGCAGTGAGATTGCTTTGTAAATATTTTGGTGTGTTAAGACTAAAAATTGATTTGGACTGTAATTTTACGTACTCCTTTTATGTCTCATTGGACTACCGGGGTTTATTTGTGAATAGAGTGCTAAAAGTTGTGCAAGTTTTTTTTTTAAAAAAATGCATAATTTTAAATATCACTGCAATCTTCCCTGGAACATAAGGCAGAACAAAAAGAAGTTTAAAACATATGTTGTGGATGAGCCTGATTGAAAGAAATCAGTCTTCAACAGGAATGTGGTAATTATAGCTTGTACAGAGTGCTAGAGAAGTGAAATTTTCAAAGGTAATCAAAAATGGAGAGCCTGAAGATTTGCAGACCTCCTCTGATATTTCTGTTGAGTTTGTGTGAGATCTGTCTACTTTTCAACCAACAGAAGGACATAGCAGCATCCTGGTCTGGATATTTCACACTATATTTGGGCTATGTGCTTTGGACTGAGTACCTGTAAGAACTTCTTAACAACTTCAAAGCAAACTCATTGTGGTTCTATATGCTCCTTGTTCTGGTTTTTTTTTTTAATTTGAAGACAGTTTGTTTATATATTTCTTCGTTCGTCAAATGTGTATCTCACATTTCCAGCAAAGCTGACTTGCAGTATACCTCATGCAAGAGAACATTCTGGTATATGAATCTTCAGATTGTGTTTGTAAAAGGTTCCTTGTCTTTCTGCCATTTTTTCCCCATACTCCTCCTGTTCTCCATCTACTCCTATCTGGCTGTCTATGTGAGTGGACAACAAGCAGTTCCGTCAGTGGCGACCATATAAAGATTAGCCTTCCAATGAAGTTAACGAAGTGGTTTATTTGCAATTAGTGTTAGGGCTTATTTTTTTGGCATCTGAAAGTGGAATGGAGGAAGGAGGAAGAGGCAGAGCCCATATTACGGTCAAAATGTTATGGCGCCAACTCTCGGTGAGTCATTCCCCTTCCCAGCTGTATTGCGTGCAAGTGTTTTGACACTTGGAAACTCCCAGCACAAAGGGATAGATTCAGATGGTGACTCATTGTATCTCTTCTATGGGAGTACTCTGGGTCAACGGTGACCCAGGCATGTGCTCTGACTCTAAAAGCCTTAGGCTTCCAGTAGCTTCTCGGGCTGTAACCCGAGAAGGACCCATCTTCACACTGGGGTGAAAGCACTGCAGCTCTTTTGCCTACAAACCAGGCTGTCATCTGGTGTTTTGCAGTAGACAAACATCTGTAAAACTGGGCTTGAAGAATTGCCAAGGAGACATTCCGGCCTTTTTCTGGGGAGCCTGTTGTTCCGCAAGATTTGAAAGAGTGATTGGAGTTCAAGCTTTGAGCCAAATAGGCTTCTGTGGAGCTCTTCCCCTCAACCAAGACTCTTTGAGGGGTTGTTTGCCTGTACCAGCTCTTTCCCTGTGCTGGCTGGCTATTAGCTGCACTTCGTAAATGCTCTGCTTTAATGGTCTCTGGTGATTCTAGTTTACGCTTCCCCACCACCCCACCCCATTGTCCTAGAGGGAGAGATTGTACAGATAATGGCAAAGGCTGCATCGCATTAAATCTGGAAAACCACAGTAATTTTAAACACTCAAGCTCCCCAGTGAACCAATATGGTAGGAGGAGGAGGAAGAAGAGGAGGAGGAGGAAGGAGGAGGAGGAAAAGAAGAGGAGAAGAGGAAGGAAGAGGAGGAGGCGGAGAAGAAGAAGAGGCGGAGAAGAGGAAGAGGCGGAGAAGAGGAAGAAGATCAAGAAGAAGAAGAAGATCAAGCGCCTAAAAGATACCCGGCACTGGGAGAATCAGTGCTAAAACTGATATACTAGCCACTTCCTTATAGTATTATCTATACCAGTGATGGCTAACCTTTTTGTTGCCGCGTGCTGAAAATGCACGCGAGAGTGCGCATGCGTGCCTGCACCTATAATGCAATGCACGTGGGACCCCTGTGCATGGCCGTGGGACCCCCCTGCACTCCACCTGCGCATGCGCACATGTCTCCTACATGCTTCCTGCCCTCACACATGCACGGCAGATACATGAAAATCAGCTGGCTGGAAGCGCGCGCGCATGCACAGTAGAACTGAGCTGGGGCGACGGCTTGCGTGCCAGAGGCTCGCTATCACGGATCTATGCTATCTATACTATCGTTAACAGCAATAAGATTTTGGAGGTATTTCCTGAATGTGAGAGAAATTCCCATGAGAAATACAGTAGTTGCGAGTTGCCTGGATCCTATATTTATAGAATTTTAACAGTAGCTTAATGGGCTGAATGATAGCGTGATAATCCTGAGTTTGGCAAGTATTATTGCATGTCATCCTGGGGACCGCTTACCAGCTTTATACCTATGAATCAGTCTATTTACAGGTTCATCATATTGCAGTTGTCCAAGAGAGAAAATCTATGTATGAAGCAACTTAACATAGGCTCTGTATCGCATCCAGCTTTTTGTAACAGACTAACACTGGGCACTGGATGTTCACAGCTATGTTTATGCTTTCTAGAAGCTAGGGAGACTGCCAACTCAGGCAGTTAAAAGATGCACTTCGTTCTTTAAGAACAAGCATTAGACAGCTGGTTACCTTGAAAGAAAGACTGCAGTGAATTTACAGCCCGGTGTATGATTTGACACCTGAATGTGTTCTTTAAAATATTTTTGGAAAGTGTATCTTATCTATGAAGGAGCCATCTGGGAATTGCTACAAAAATCACAGATAAAATGGAAATCATCAGAGGATATGCATATATACAGCTAGTCCCCAACTTACAACTGTTCATGTAGTGACTGTTCAAAGTTACAACAGCACCGAAAAAAGTGATTTATGACCCATTTTTCACACCAATGACCGTTGCAGCATCCCCTTGGTCAAATGATCAAAATTCAGACGCTTGGCAACTGGTTCCTATTTATGACGGTTGCAGTGTCCTAGAGTCCCGTGATCATCTTTTGTGACCTTCTGACAAGCAAAGTCAATGGGGAAGCCAGATTCACTTAACAACCATGTTATTAACTTAGCAACTGCGGTGATTCACTTAACAACTCTGACAAGGAAGGTTGTCAAATGGACCAAAACTCATTTAACAAATGTCTCACTTAGCATAAATTTGGGGGCTTTTTGTGGTCGTAAATTGAGGACCATACCCTGTGGTACCTGGACTATCTCAGTCTTAGGCTGAAAGCAGTCAAGTGGTTAGCCAATAGGCTGCTGTGCAGAGACTGTCTGTCCAGTGCTTCCCAGGACAATACAGGTGGCCTCTAGAGAAACTACATAATAGCACATACTGTTCCATTTCCTCTTTTCTTCCAGCGGGAGATAGAAGAGCTGGCTTAATGAAAGTCAAAAACCAACATCCTGCGTTCAAAAAGACCACGTTCTGCCAAGTTTGAAGGTCAAGTTTCCTTTGAGTCCTGGTAACTTCCTGGATATATCCATGTAGTTTTCTTGGCAAATAATACAGAAGTGGCTTGTCATTGCTGCCTTCTGAGTTCTTCTTCTTTTTTTTTTTTTTGTCTTCCCAGTCTGGTTTATTATCCCAGGACTTCTGATTGTTTCTCTTTTCAAGTGCTAGCCCATTCCAGCCTTGGTTAGTTTTTTTGAAATCAGCTAATGGTGGCTAGTTGGTGCCTCTATAGCTGGGCTCTCTCTCCTTGTTGACTTTCTTTAGAGCAAATTGAAATAAATCATTCAGCTGGTATTTCAGAACATTCCGGCTTTGCCAGGAATTATAGTGGAAGATATAGAAAGGTGTTGGGATTTATAGAAGCAGGGATAGAGGAATCTGTGATGTCACTGAAAATGTTGTCTAATCTAGTTTCAAGCCTTTAATAAACTTCTAACCAGCCTGAAAGCAAGTAGGCAGCCTATAACCCAATAGACTGCGTCTGGGCCCCCAAATATTCTTAGATTTTGGCCCTGAGATTGGCAAATAGCCAATTATGGGGGTGTTTTGTTTTCATTTTGGCAATTTTTTAAATTTAATTTTACTTTTATTTTAAAAAGAACACATTCCACCCTCTCAAAAATGTCCCATTTACCTGGTAATACCATTGGACAAGGCCCTCTGATGCCAATGAAGACTGAATTACTGAACCAATGCAGCTCTGAGACCATACAAAATGGGCAGATGTATAAATTTGGTAAATAAATAAATGATTGCCCACTCCATTTTAGAGTTCTAATTCTAATAACAGCAGCTAGAAACTAAACTCCTCCTCATCAGAAACCTTTTATATTAGATGAATGCCCAATTTTTATCATTTGTGAGGTAATGATTATGCAAAACTACCTTCTAATTAAGAGAATGAGTCATTCCCCCCCCCCCAGGTAATTCAAGTACAGTAAGATCCATAGTAGTAAAATATGGTGCTAAATATAAATTTACATTGTGTTTGAGGCTTCTGTAACTCATACTGAGTGAGATAGGATAACTGCAGGATTACTTTCTTGGTGAAGATATATGCCTACTTGTAATAAAAGAAAACAATCAAAAGAGCCAGCTCTCTTTGCAGATAAGTTTTCATGTGGAGGGAAAGCACCAGAAAGCATCCTCCCATGTAGTCCCATAATCCTTCTATACTCCTTCTATTATCCCTAATTCATGTCACTCCTCCTCTGGAGGCTTCTTCATTTGAAACAATTGGCTTGCAGACAACACATTTCCAAAACCCTAGCAGCAGTTTTACAGCAACTCCAGTTCTTCTTTGGCTGACCAGTGGGCTTTGGGCTACACTTGCTCATCCTTTAAGTAGTAGTAGTAGTGTGGTAGTTGTTACAAAATGTATATTCTGTGCATTTCTAGATATGCTATGCTACGGTATATGCTATGCATTTCTAGATAACTTTGCAAGTGACTTTGCAGTGATTGTTGCAAAGACAAGTAAACTAACTCAGGAACACAGTACTGTAGCTATATTCTTGTTGCATTATGTTTGTTTGGTTTATTTATTTATGTATATCCAGCCTTTATTATTTTTATAAATAACTCATGGTGATGAACATTTCCACCACAACCTTCTCCTTGCAAAAAATGTTCCTTACAAAAACAACAACCCTATGAGGTAGATTGGGCTGAGAGAAAGGGACTAGCCCAAAGTCACCCAGTTGCCTTCCATGGGTAAGGCAGGATTAGAACTCAGTCTGCCATTTTTTAGCTTGGTGCCTTAACCACTAGATACCACAGTGCTCTGAAATGAAAAGCATTTTTTTGGCAAACATTGCTTACTTTCTAAATGCATTGCTGGGTGGAAAAAGTTCTACCTACCAGTTTGTGCTTCTTGCTTGATTTACCCTGATCCTTAACACTAATATGGAGATTCAGAGTATCAGGCCATGCTTATGGAAAATTGGTTTAAAATCCATGCTACTCGGAGCTTTGCATATTTCGTTACCAAAACCAGTTCAATAACACATCAAATTGAACAAATTATCTCTTGGCTTGGAATTGGGTCTGCTGTCTCGTTCAGACTACCTTGGAATTGGACTTGGGGTATATTAAGGACAGATTTTTCTTGGCCACCCTGCTTGGCTTAAATCCGGAATATGCTACCAGGTTTAAGTTCCTTCAACTGTTGTTGGCTGAGGATTGGTCTCATATGACCAGCACAAAACGCGGGGCCTGCATCTGCTTATCTTAGAGGCTCACCTGTTTGTCTTGGACTCTTGCTTGCTTGGCTGTCATGTTCTTGTCTTTGTCTGCTGGAAACTTCCCCTTATAAACTAAGTTTAAAGTAAAGTTCCATCAAGAAGCTCTTGGGATGGAATTTTCTTTTCCATAGTTGTGGGTCTGCCTGTTACTTAATATGCAGTGGTGGAAGTACAGGTTTGGGCTAAGGGTTAGAGGAGAGAGATAGGCTTGCCAATCCATTTTTATGTCTAGCGCTGCAGTTAACCAAGATAAGCTTGAACAAAATCACCATATATATGTTTCACTTACCAGATTTCGTAGAGAAGCAGGCAATGCCTTTCTTAGTTCAAATGGATAGAATCCGTTATTTGCTGTATCTGCCTTGGCCCTTTTCAGAGGGGGAAAAACTAGATTAAAATTTACAGCAAGGTAATTCTTATCTCCAGTTCTGAAACAAAGGTCATGTCACTGCTCCATTTCCTTCTTGTGTTGCCTGCTAGCTTTGGTATGTTATATGACCCATGGGACAAGGCAAATGCTCCACTCGACCTCCTTCCCTGATTCCAAAATTTCCCCCTCTTTTTAATTTCTTCCTCTGCCTCAGCTCTTTTTGTGCAATTATAGCATATCCCTTTCCAACGCATGTTTGAATAGTGGTGAATTATTATTATTTTTTTGTCCACTGAAGTAATTTTACTCACGTGTTAAATTCCTAGTCAGTATACTTCAAGATTTTGCAAAGGCCATGTCCACTGTTAACTTGTGACTTGTTTTGAGAAAGACATGGGACCTCTGCATGGTGTGTACGTATGAAGGAGAGTAGGGAATGAGCATGAGAGAGAGAGTGCATAGGTTTCCGTGTGATAGGTAAGCAAGCTTGGAAATTTGTTCCTAGAAATAAGTTATTTTCACACCAGTCCTTTATAGAAACTCCCCAAGGGGGGGCTTTGTTGGAGCACAAGGTCACATAACCTGAAATTTAGTATCCTAAAAGAAGTTTGGTATGGGTTAATGGAGGAGTTCCAGCATCAGATATGAAAGGGGAAAAAGTCCCTTTTTGGCTTTAAGTGCCACACTAAAATCGTGTCCTGTTTAGTCTGACCTGAAGCTAGTTACAGTCATAATTCACATAAGGGCCAGAGTGGTTTAGGGAAAATTCTCCCTTCTTGCCATTGTTTGAAGCAGTCACCTAAGCAGGAGGTGGAGATCTTTGGCCTTTGTCAATGTTTGGAGCCATATCTTACAATCCCAGCTGACTGGACTTTTGGAGAGGGATGTTGGAAGCTATTATTCAGTAACATATCTTGGCAACTTTAAGAAGTATAGACTTTTAACTCCCTGGCCATTTCCTAGTTAGCATGGGAATTCGGGGAACTGAAGATGATACATCTTAACGGTTGCCAAAGTTGATAATCACTGATCTAGAGCAGGGGGTTCCAACCCCTGGGCCACGGACCAGCATCAGTCCATGGCCTGTTGGGAACCGGGCCATACAGCTGGAGCGAGTAGAGCCTATTGTAAACTGAGCATGCATGTGATCTAGGTTGCACACTCCTCTTCTCCCTCACCCCGGTCTGTGGAAAAGTGGTCTTCCACCAAACTGGTCCCTGTTGCCCAAAAGATTGGGGACCACTAATCTAGATGCTACATATCCTGCACATTTTATAGGCTGTACAGAAGCAGAATTGCTATGTGTTTTTTTTTTCCCTCTTCCTTTCTTCTGGCCTCCACCTAACAGTGCACATTTCAACCATGTGAACTCCATGACTGCTCTCTCCTTCCTCCCTCCTCCACCAGGCTGATGGAAAAATAAAATGCATAACTTGAATTCTTCTCTTGGACAATTTTAATATTTTGCTTATTAAAGGGCAGCTCTTCAAAGGTTGGGTGTGGGTTTCCAGCACACGGCTGGAGTGGGAGGTGGGCTTGGATTCGCCCTATGTCTCTTGGAAGGGACCGTCTGTTTCTGCAAATCTGGGTGTCTTGGAATTTTGCATGTCTGGATTATAATAGCCTGGAGCCCTCGCCTTTCCCAGAATCACCCTGCTGTTAGGAATTGGAAGGTGAGCAATTTTTTTCTTCCCCTTCTGATCCATCACCAGACTTCAAATTAGACTTCTGGTATGACCAGCGGACGAAGCATATACTTAAAATGACCCAGATGAGATGGGCAGAATTTGCCGTCTCTGGCAGGAGCTAAGCAGGCTCAGTGTGAGGACGAATACTGACCATGAAACCTAGAATTGTGATCTTGACTGGCTACCATCCTAAAGAACACAGTGAGAAACCATTTCTGTATGGTTGTTGAGAGACTCAGTGCTGTATATACAGTAGATACTAGGAGTCAAGCCTAAGCTAATTGTAATGTAATTCAATGGGGAAAACTTACCTTTCCCCCCAAGGTTCACACCAGAATTCCAAATCCTTGCCACATAGTAATGTAATATTTCACCCATTTTGCAATATCACTGAGCCCGCCCCGCTGCACTTTCCTTCTCTATTAAATGTTCACTCTAGCCTTAGTTTTCATTTAATTTGTTGTGCTGTTGTCATGGGTACCTCAGTTGTCTTTGAACTGCTCGTCCTGCCCTATCCAGGTTTTATGTTGGTCTGCTTTGTGCAGATGAACCCTGCCAGAAATTTGCTGGGGTTAGGATGGTTTTTTTTTTCTTCCTTGCAGGCCCTTGTACTGTTAAAGTAAGAGTTATATGGCAAAAGAAAATCTCGCTTTATTTTTCACGGGAAAAGGAAACACAGAGAAAACTGTTTTCTCCCAAACATCAGCATATTGTGCATGGTAGTTTTGCTTAGTGGACCATCTTTCAATTCACTGGGACCTTTGTGCTTTTTGTGGGAAGGGGAGGGGAAATGTTAATAAAACTCAATCTGGACACTTCATTAGAATATTTTCTTTCCTGAGAAAAACAAGTCAATACAGTTGTCAATTGTCAATACAGTTCTGGTTCTAGTAATCTGGAGCAAAGCATAAAAGGCAGTGCAGTTGAACACCATCAGCAGCTCCATGGCTGGCTGACATGATGTATGCTTTGAAAAAAATAGGGGCTAGAAGCCTTTATTATCTTCAAAACAATAGGGGCTAGAAACCTTTATTAACAACAACAACAAAAAAAGACTCTTGGAATACTTAATCCCCTCTCCAGTTTAAGAAACTGTATATGCTTGGTAAACTGACAAAGATAAAGCAAGTGTGTTTTCCTGGGATTGGATTTTGTAGCTCAAATAAGACCTTGGGGCTTGGAAAACTAACTCAGATACTCTGCCTTGCCTGGCTTTTGATGTCCGAATAGAAAGCTTGTAATTGAAAGGGGATTAAGGTGCTTTCTGAAAGAAGAAAAGGCTTTTACAGGTTATCATCTCTATTACAACACTGTTGTTAGTCTGATGTGGGACTGACTATAAAATTTTTGCAAGTTCCTCCTAACCTTATTCTTTTCTGTGTAGCCGAAGGAACGCTGCTCCATCACTCTAATCCTATCCGGATTGATTCTGGGTGAGATACTGTGCAGCTGCATAGTTTTAGCCCACTAATAAAATCACAAGGGAGATTGAAATCACATTTGGGGGATCAAGTCTTTCTGTGCCTGCTTTACTTTCATCCCCAGAGTGATTCTGAGCAGCTCTGTGGCTTTTCAAACTTAAGTTAGGGATGCAAAACATGAAAAAATGACCCTAAGGTCAACGCCTTATTTTTCCCATTAAAGGAAAGGCAAGGAAAAGTAAAGTAAAGAAGTCCCTGCAGATTTTACTCGGCTAGTCTTTGCCGACTCTAGGAAGGGAAAGGCTAAAGAAAATGAGGTTATTTTCTAGACAAGGTTTTTATCTAAATATGTTAAAATGCCTCCTGCCAAGTTGAAATTGTGAAACTCCAAGCAGGCCGCAGACATTGGCGAAGGGACACGCGTGTCTTGGCATGCCATCCGTGCTGCAGCCTACCCTAACTTGGGACCTTTGGGCATATGATGAGAATTCTGGGACTTGTGGGCTCAGCATTCATCAGGCTGGAAAAATCTAGGGGAGAATGAGACTTAAGAGTGAACTTCACATTAGACATTTTGCTAATCCTGGTGCCAGTGACTGTGCTGTTGAAACACGAAGCTTAACCATGACTCTGTCATCAAGGCAGTGTGGTATAGTTAAGAAAGTGGCATAGTTATGGCTAGCTAATTACCAGCCGTTAAATATTGTCACTGTCTAGAAGAGGTGAGGAAATGTCCCTTCTGAAGAGTCGATAATTGTGCAAACTTTGAAGGGAAAAACCAAACATGCCAGGATGTTGTTTCAATATCAGTAGCCACATCAAATGGCAAATAACATTCAATTTCTCATTCAATTGTCACTCCTCCAGTCCGGATTGCCGTTTGTTTGGCTCTGCTCTTAGGGTAGAATTTATTTCAAATTGTAAAAGCAACTGAGAACCTTTCTGTAAACCTTATGAACTGTGACGAAAATCGTTCGATTTGAAACGTGGGCAAAGAGCATTCAACTTCGCAATTGTTCTTCCTCCAAGGAGAGATGATCCTTGTCAAGGTGGCTCTCACCCCTTGTGTCAAACTGCTTCCTCATCCAGCTGTTTGAAATGTTTGCTTTCTGTTTAGATGGATGAGCAGTTCTCGGAATTCTGCAGCAGTCTAGAGAGCCAGTGGAAAGGGTCAGCGGTTTGCATTTTTTCCACCCGGCTGCAGAAGCCAGGAAAGTTTGGTTCAGCATATGGCTGGGCTTCATGCGGGGAGCACACATGCAAAAAAAGAAAAAGAAAAAAAAAGGAGCACTGGAGGGTCAGATTATGCATACTTTTGGTGGCTCTTCATCAGTTTAGGGATTGAGCATGGTAACCTGAAGGGCACATTGCAGTGGTTGGTTTCAGTTTCTCCCTGGAAATGGGATGGGATGCTGGCACTCTGTGGCAATGTTTCCCGCAATCCGTTTGCTTTTCTTTAAAAACGGAAGATTTCTAACCAGTGTGGCTCAAAAGATAGACTGGAAAATATGCAAGAAATCTCTAGAATGTATTCCTGGCAGCCCCGTTCTTGGGCAAAACTGGTGTTAGGTGTCACAAAAGGCCAGCTAATTAGAATTTAATGTGCTCAAGCCTTTGATTGCCAGCATTATAGGGGGAAAAAAAAGATACTTGTGGGATGGTTTGCCTCCAGTGTCATAACTTGGCTTGTCCTTGGGTACAATCTTCTTAAACTCTGGGGGATGGAGATGTCAACATTTCTGTTTGATTTCAAATGGCACAACGTTTAGGTTAGGGTCTGTCCTATCAGAACCCCCTGGGGAAAAGGTCTAGTTGTTAAGATACGGGCTTTTATGCTTGGCACACAAAAGATCCTGGCTTCTCCTGGCTTCTCCTGGCTCTTTATACTGTTAGCATAGTAAATGATGCAAAACCCCCAAAAATGTTTGCGAACATTTTATTCAACTTCCTTAATTTACATAGAATTGTCTGCGTCCTTGATGTAAAACTATGTAAGATATTTTGCAATGCAAAAACCAAAAGAGGATTTTTGCTTCATTGCCCACTAGATGTGAATCACACTGAACATTGGATCTGAATAGGACTAGAGGCTTTTTAGCCCTTCCGAAGTGTTCAGTGATGAGGCAATTTCTTATATGAATACTGGTGATAAACTCTACTTTTACAAGATTGTTTAATTGACATTAGCCTTCATATGTGCAAGATTTGAAAAAGCCTTTGTCTGTTTGTTTATTTAATCATATTTATAGAACCATCTATCTCACAAAATGTTACTCTGGTGAAATACAATATAAACTGTAAGACAGTAGTATAAAAATTAACATCTCCAGGAAAAAAAATTGTGATTAAAATGCAACGAGAGGACAGCAGATATTAACAAACAATGGAACCATTTCAACAAGTCACTGGCCACCAGGGTTCATGACTGAATTAAAATTTGAGCGATTTCTGAAAAATTAACATGGATGGAACCTGCCTCACATCAGTGGGAATGAGGTTTGTTCCTTAAGCTGAGCACCATGGCAGAAAAGGCCTGTCTCCTGTCTTCTGCCAATTGGTGACTCCAGGGCAGACAGGACCTGCACCGCACCTCTTCTGCTGGATTTGATGGGTTTTTACAAATATAATCTCAGGGATAGGTGGTCCCTCAGATAATCTGGCCTCATGCCGTGAAGGGCTTTAAACTTCCAAAGCCAGCACCTTGAATTGGACCTAGAAGTGAACTGGCAACCATTTCGTGGACCAAAGGTGTAACATCTTCCGTTCTAGAGGCACAAATAAAATAACTGCCACTGCATACATGTTACGCGTAAGTTGGCTTCCATGCAGATGTCCCTTAAATATCAGGTCTGTACTCGTGTAGAATCTATATGTGTCTGTAATTATACACCCGAATCCTATCCTATCTTACAGATTTCATTGGAGTGATATCAGTGAAGAAGAATATTCTTGCATGCTTAATATTGTTGTTGAAAGCAAGGATAAATGTCTATAGAGATTCTCAATCATCCAGGTCATGGTTGTCCCAAAGGTGCTTTTCTAAAGGCAACTGGACTGTTCCAAGTAATATTTCTTTAAAGCGTATATGTGGGAAACTGCTTTGAGGCTTATGAAATCTATAATGTCCACCTGGTAGTCAAGGCGTCCTCAAGAGGAATAAAACAAGCACCAAAAGACCTTGATGTAGACCTTGATGTACTACCACATTGGGACTGGAACTTCCATTGCTACGCGAGTCAATCATTATCTGATTAAACAAATTACCGTGGTTGATAAGCGACTATGGCTCCCCCCACCGACTTTGCTTGTTGGAAGCCAGCTGGAAAGATTCCAAATTGTGATCATGTGACACACACACACACCCCGGGGCACTGCAACCGTTTTAAATGCATGCTGGTTGCCAAAATGACCGTGTGACTGTGGGGATGCCGGAACGGTGCAAGGGTTGGTCATAAGTCACTTTTTTCAGCACTGTTGTAGCTCAGAACAATTGCTAAATGAATGGTCGTAAGCTGTGGATTACCTGTACTTCTTAAATTGAAAAATAAAGTAAGCAATTTTTAAAACCAGAATGGATATGTAGATAAAGGTGTTGCATTATAAAATCAAAATGATGGTAGCTTATAGTCCAGGGACAGCCTCAGCAAATTATTAAATTGGAGCAAGAATTAATAATACATTGAACGGCAGTGTAGTATACAGTGTAGTTTATATTACATAGTTCAATGATTTATTTGAAAAGTGCTTATAGGCACTAAAATCCACTTCTTTTAGTTCTATTGTTTTATGTCTAACCATTTCAGGTTTTGCAGTGAGATCAACATTTGTTGATCTTCCAAATTATTGCAACCTTTAGCTTGCAAGTTTCTATGAAATAAGATAGAATAGTTTGTGGATGCACATCTTGGACTCCTACTTCAATTGTTTGTAACATATTTAAAATAAAAAAAATACTGCAAAATGGGAAAAAGCAACAAAAAAAAAAAGTTGCTGGGGGGATATTTCCCCACCTTGTTGAAAAGTCGTCTTACATATCTGTGGAAGTGGTTATGTGATATTTGCAAAGATAGAGATTTTCTAGTTTGTGATATCAAACGTTAATTCTTGATTTGATTGTTGTTGCACACTGTTCCACCTTGTAAGGCACACGCAGACTATTTACCGTAATTGCTGTGAACCAAATCTAATGAATGCTTACCAGATGGCTCTCTTCAATTACCTATGGGAGTCCTTGTTTGCTCTTTTGCTTGTCAGGCTTTCAGAATTCTCTATAATTAACACAACAACAGAGGATGTTGATAGGATTATGGCTGCCGGTGGTGACTTCAGAAAATGGAGTGTCAGGCCAGATGGGCAGTCAACTGTTGTCTTGTCTTCTCTTTGTAGCTCTTGGAATATATAGGGAAAGGGAAGAGCATCATTGATGTGGGTCTTGCACAAGCTCGGCAACCTTTGAGTACCAGGAGCCACTACTTTGAGGTGGAAATTGTGGATCCAGGAGAGAAATGCTACATCGCTCTGGGCCTTGCCCGCAAGGTAAGGAAGCTCGGGATTGCAAATGGAGACTGTTCTGCCTTTAGAGGTTCCCTCATTAACTTGATAATCCCAGGTGTACAGTCCCAAGGTGACATCAAATTGGGGGCAACAACTTTGGGTATGTGTGAAGGAATATGTCTGCTCTGTCCTGTATATTGAGAGAAGGTAAGATGTCCGGAGCTTTTCAAGTCCTCTTCTCTTTGCGATACACTCCCTTAAGGGCTCACCAACCGCCTTAAGCCAAAACTCCTTGTTGGAATTTTTTCCTTGGTGTCTTCTGGGGAAGTCCCACCTGGTTTACAAAATCCCACAGTCAGTGACAAAAAAATGTTTGCAGCTACCCATAAAAGGTGCTGTAGGGAAGAACTAGGCAAGAGTTAACAAAAGGTCTAAGAGTGCTTCTCAGTTTAGCTTGCATTCTTTGCTCTTTAAACGTCTCTGCAAAAAACTGAAGATGGCTGGCAATATCTGAGAATCTGCTTAAAGGTGGGGTTTAATTTGACCGGTTTGAAGCTTCAGTGTTAGGACAAGTCAGGCAGCAGATGTTTGAAACTCTCCATGTGAAATGATGAATCACTCCATGGTCCGGCTGCCAAATAGAAACCATATCACAGAGTCTCCTAGTCACATTCACAAGGGGTAGGATGGACCTAAAACAAAGCAGTGATGGATCATGGAGAAAGTAACGTTTTTCTCTCATTGGAGGGCAGTTGGGGTAAGCCTTTTTTTAAAGATTGGTCATTGCATAGAACTACTTGCAGCAAGGTTGCTCTTCTCTGCTCGTTCTTTTCCATAATATGAAATCTAATCCCTCCCCAAAGCTAGCACCAGGGGGTGTCAAACTCACGACGACATATCATCACTTGACGTACTGCAACTTTCCCCCTCTTTGCTAAACCCCGGGGCGGTTGGTGGTGGCCAGCATGTGATGCATTCGGCTCACGGGCCACAAGTTTGACACCGCTGGCTAGCACTCTGTCTCTGAGGGCTATTGCAATCACTTCATCCTGTCTTAGTAATTGCCGATTGGTGATGAAATTTTTGTAATGAAGCTCCTCCATAGCCATTTTCCCCAAGACCTGGCAGTTGTGTGTGAACTTCTGTTTTACTGGTCAAGTTTCTTCCACTACTCTCTTTTAACACTTGACAATGTGCCCTGCAAAATACAGTAGAAAGCTAACATCCCCCCGCTTTGTTTCTGCAAGGCACGGCACCTTGCTTTTTCTTTAATTTCCCCAAATGTGTTTCTCAGAGAGGTGGAGGGATAAATTTCAGCAGAGGTTGGATATTTGACTATGCTTTCATTTGGATCCCTTCCCTAAACAAGGTCTGAACTCACGGGTCTAACTGGCCCCTTTCAGCTCAAAGATGGGGACGGGGGGGAGATAGGCAGGTAGAAGTTTAAAAAGTCAAGTTCAACTTGAAACCTTGATTAATGCAATCC
The DNA here is from genome assembly GCF_900518735.1 of Pseudonaja textilis. The sequence goes on from NW_020769371.1 coordinate 3,088,347, forward strand.
AATTCAACAACAGAAAACATTGCAAATGCGCCATCTGTCCTATTTAGGCATTATTGTAGTTTTAGCCATAGAGAATGTTCAACATTGAAGCTTTCTTTCCTCTTGACTTTTCAGTAGTTTTCTTCCTCTTGATTTTTGCTTATGTTAACCTGCAAAGATCTGTCTGCAAAACTGAGGCCTTGAGTTGAGCTGCTGCTCTTCCACTTTCCTTCAGAGCAAAAATAGGACATCTGGAAAGATCAGGGTAACCCCTTAGCAAATGTATGCACCATCATTGATCAACGGCTGTCTTCAACCCACCGATGCCTCTTTGTCCTGCACAACATCTTCTGCTCTTGATTGGCTAAGTAAGGCTCTCTTGTTACTGGCAAATTCAATAAATAAATTAGAACCAGGTTGCACTGCATATTGGGACTGGATTGGCGCCTGTCCCTCTTCCTTTCTTGTCCGATGCAGCCATCTGGTTCTGTTGTTTGCCTCTATGCATGGCCTGGATTCATGTGGTCTTTGATACTGAGCCAGTTCGTTCCCTCCTCCTCTTGCTACAACAAGCAAATCCCAGCAGTCATGGGAGATCCAAAAAAGAAAGAACCGGATCAACTTCCTTTCATTCTCCCTTGAGTTCCTGATTCACTGGAGAATAACTTGCCCTGAAATGATCTGGCATTTCTACATCTGGTGTGTCTCTGTGCATACGTAAGGGCAGGATGAGGGATGGGCAAGGGAGCCTGGATATAACCAGGAGCTGATTTTGGGAATCCTGCCTCAGCTTATAAGGAAACCAGGAACAGCCATCGTCAATCTTAGCCATCATGAGGAAAAGAAAGAAAAAGTGTAGGCAAGAAGTCTTGACTTAGATGGTAATGGGGAAAAAAATATCTTCAAGTCAAGCTTCATCTCTAGTGAGAGAATTGAATTTGGTTAGTACCGTACTTGAGTAGCAGATCTTAGGGAATCCCAGCATTTTAGATGAGTTTGGGGAATTTGAAGAATATCCTAAAAGAAGGCAGTTGTTTTAGGTTATTCAAGGGACATTATTATTAATGGTGATCTAACTAAATCATTTGAAATACTGAAGGAGACAAGACAAGGGTATCCTTTTTGCTTTTTATTATTAGTTTTAGAAGCAATTGGAGCTACTAGGATAAGAAAATGACAGGGCTGAAAATAAAAAAGAGACCTATAAACTGAAGGCTTTTGACTTGGTTTTGCAAGAACCTCAGAATGGCCACTTCTGTTTTGTGGCCAAGGTAACTACATGAATGTGATCTAGATAAATGTTTCCCAAACTTCTGATAGTTAAGGACAAACTAAAAGCTTTACCTCAGAGTGTGATAAAAAATTTAATGCTGTCAGAAAAAATGTGGCTGTTCTGTTTTACCTGGTTTGGTTTGCATCCTTGAACTTAATCGGCATGTCTATATCATGATGGATGCTGAATGGTGCTGGAATTGTCTGCTCAGAAATTAAGTAGAATTTGTGAAGTCGGACAAGTAAATCATACAAGAACACCAGATCCCCTCTTCTGTGATTGAAACATGAAAACATCTGGACTCATTTTCATGGACTCATCTTAGCATGTCTTGACACAAAATGAAAAATCCAATCATCCCCCACACACAACAAAATCTGTGTAACCGCTTACATATGTCTGCTTCCAACTGCTGCCACTCTACATCTTGAGACAGAATGGCTGAATGTGGTTGCATTCAAATCCCCATCAGTTTCAGCCAGCCATTAATATTGATAAGAATTATAGTCAGGAACTGTTCAGAGGACTGGATTCTCCACCCTTGCTTTAAGAGAGCCAAGACTTGAACAAATAGGGTATGAGGTTCATCAGTGTGGACGTAGTATAATTGATTTCTGTGGAGATGGGCTATTTTAAGTCATCCTGGCTTTAAAATTAACCTGCTTTTGCATTTTGCCTTGAAGGCTACAAGAGGTGAGCGTAGCAATTGTGTTAATAGCTACAAACTAGACTAATGCACACAATCTCTTCTTGGAGAAGGGAAGGTCAGGGCCTTGTTCAATAACCCCTCTCTGCTAATTGTAATGGCACAAATATATAAATAGCCATTTGTGACTTCAGAATGTTTGCAATCTTGATTTTCCTGAGTGCAAAGCAACAGAATTTTCTCCACCCATCCAGATGCTTCCTTGATGGCCTTGACTGCAACTCTCCCCAGATCCAGTCAACAATCCATTAATGGCTGGTGATGGACAAACAGGGCTTCTGTTTGCCTTTGTATTTTGCAAGTTGGTTGGGAGAATCTGAGCAGGTTATATTTTGCCACACGCTTTGGAAAGAAAAGAAACCCTGAGGTTTGATACGGGAATATGAAAAGGCAGCACGAAAAACAGGAGACAGAAATACCATCTGTGCTAGTTGGTCCATTCCGGTGACTCTCCGCTTACTCAGATATCCCTAACCCAACTTGCTCAGACTGAAGAAGTTGCTTGGAATGAGTGGTGAAATGTCTCAAATCAACAAGAAAATAAGTCCGGTTTCAGCTTCGAGAGATCTCTAGAATTAGTCCTAAAACTATCAAAAGGGACAAATCCGTATAAAGGGCATCCTCAGCTGAGCAAGGACTTTCGTCTCTTGGGTTCATCACTGACACCAGGGTGTGGGGCCTGAGCAGTAGAAGGCTTGGCGCTGGACCATAGGAACTCTTCTTCTTTTTTTTTTTTTTTTGCAACTACTAAGATTCCAGACATGAGGTAGATGAACAATATAGTAACAAATAATGTTTAAATTGAAGGAAGGAGGTGTGGCACCTAGTAATAAAGATTGTGTTAATTTTTTCCCTATGGTTAGTTTTTCTGTCATCCTGCCATATTCTTCTTTTGCTCCTTTAGCTAACCTAACTTGAGCAGCAGTTCCTTGTGATTGCTAAGCTTTGGGAAAATTTAGAAGATGTTGGTTGATCTCTCATGTGTGAGAATTTTAGCAGTTCCTAGGAAGGCTCCCCTCCCTTTCCTTTTGCCACTGCTTGTGGTATATATATGCAGTGGCAGAAGGAAAGGGAGGAGAGCCTTCCTAGGAACTCGTTATATAGTTATATATAAGTATATAAAAAGTTCACAGAGGAAGTGAGAGCTTTCACTAAAGAGGTGCATGCTTGTTTGTCCAACCACACTCGTAATGTAAACTCATTTTCTCTGTGGCATTTTTTTTTGCCAAAAGAAATATGATGTGCAACCTGGCTGTATTTCTTTTTTGTCCTAGGATTACCCCAAAAACCGGCATCCTGGCTGGAGCAGAGGATCTGTAGCCTACCATGCAGGTGAGTATCCAAGACTGAGCTTTGGCTGTAATATGAGGAACAGATTGGCCGAATCCCGTGTTACGTTGATTTTGCTATATTTGCTTTGTCTAAAAGGCTGCCATGGAGATGTCCACTGTCTAGCAACTTACAGAAGTTCAACAGCAATTTAAAATGTTATATCACCTTTATAAATATGTGTGCGTGTGTGTGTGTTTTTAAGTTTTTGCGGGTATTTATATGTATGGTATTCAGCTTTGTTCGGGTATTTTCCCACGTCATTATAGTTGTGCTTTTAAAGTTGTAGCAACGTTTCGGCAGAATCTCATCTGCCATCAGAAGCATATACATACATACATACACATACATACATACATA
>NW_020769371.1:3092093-3186455 GCF_900518735.1 Pseudonaja textilis
AAGGAAAGGAAAGAAAAAAAGAAAAGAAAAGAAAAGAAAGAAAGAAAGAAAGCCCTTTGTTTGGAAGGGGCATGAAGATGAAAATAGCCTGGTCAGAGAATGAGAATTCCTTCAACTATGATCTTTTGTAGCGTTTAATACCCCACTTCTTGTAACTGTTCCAATAATAAGTGAACATTATATTTTGCATTGCAGATGAGCTAAGGGGGAAAAGGTGGTCCCGGGATCAGTTTCCAAATAGATCCAGGATGTGAAATTTTAGTTTGTGTATCATATGGGCATCAGAATGGCTTTTGAACATTGGAGCTCCTTAAGAGTTGTTGCATGTTTATTTTTAAAGCTAGCTGGTTGGAATTAAAATCTAATACGTGTGAGTTTATTAAATAAAAAGTAATTTATCCCTCTGAGGAAAAAAGAAAGAAAAGAAAAAACATTATCAACATTTGGAGGAAACTGTTAGGTTTGGCAGTGGGAATGGATTGGGGATTGAGCAGAGGTCAGAGGTTTGATAATTATCCTCAGTTGCTCTCTGACATCTGAAAGAGATGAAAATGGGAGTATGCTGAATTCTTTCATATGTTGGAATTGTTTTCCCCCCTTGTTTTCAGTGGATAATGTTAAAAGATGGTGATTCCAAATTTGGAGTGGTTTTTCTACAGAGTATTTAGCAAAACAGAGCCTTGTCACTCTGCAGCAATTTCTCAGTATTACTCTGAGCTTCTACTGGTCTTGATTGTTTAGTTTAAGATATGGCATAGGTATCTAATTTGTTAGGGCAGTTTATCACTTTAAGTACCTCTGACTAGTATGAATAGATGCCAGAATAGAACAGCAAAGGTTTAATTCGTTGGATGTCATTTCTTCAAAATGAAGTTGAAATAAGCATTATTACCACATAAAAAGCCTCCTTACTGGACATGAAAAAGGAACAATATCTCCTCTAAAATAATATCTTCTGCTATAATTTCCTGATAGTTCTTCTAAGAGAGAAGAATTGCTGGCCAGCTCATTATCTTCTTACTTATCTACTCATGGAAATTATTAGCTAGCATTTCTCCTAGGCTGATTTAAGCTTTGTTTTGTTTTGTTTTTAATTTTTTTTGCCCTTCTGGAGACTTGAGGTTTCTGCTGGTATCTCCATGTTATGATTGATTGGTGGTATTCTAGCTATATAGGAATCTATATTTAGAGGACACCAAGAGCCCAACAATTAAAGCCCAACAATTAAAGCCCAACAAGAGCTCCCTTGTTAGAATAGAAAACCCAGCCAACCATAGATACTACCTCTCATGAACTAAAGCTATGTCTTTAGTTCCCTGTAGTATCAGTCCCAGTAAAGGTGAAGAAGCTAGTTTTAGTTACCTGTCTATCATTCTTAAGCTTCTCCTTTAGTTCATTATCTTTTGGAGAATCCTTCTTTCTCTATTTCTATTTTGTTTCAGATTCATACATGAACTGGCTTCAACACCCCTAGTAGTTTCCCAAGACTCCGACATCATAGTCACCCTCATTGTTGGTCACGCTGGCACAAATGTTGCATCTTTTAGTTTGGCAATTTTTTTCATCATACTGTATAATAGAGATACCATGTGTAATTTTGCATTTAGCTGCTGGACGACCATCTGCCTAATAATAAGCAAAAAATGATTCCTCAGTAAAACCAAAGTCTCATAAGTAGGTAGTGAAACAGGGTCTGTATCATTCCCAGCAATAAGTCTGTGTTAGCAAATCATGGTTAAAATAGTGATTCTTGCTAGTAATCTCACAGGAATTTTTTTTTGACATGTTTCCCATGCTTAGCTCACTCAGAATTGATGAAATTTGATAGGCCTGGAGCATATCAGGTTGGAGGGAGGGAATCTGAGAAGGTAAATATGGTTTCATAATTTGTGTGGGGTTCTCAACTAGGACAAAGAAAGCAAATTGTGGTTAAGCGATTTGTCTGCACTATGCTTATGAGTACCTGGGAGAGAAAATAATTACCTGGAAAAACCATCTTAACTTATTCCAAAAAGAATAATTAGATAAACGAATCTGGGGAAGACTAGAATAACTGGAGGAAGTTAAATCTTCAGCTGCTTGTCAGTGATTCATTCTTTCCTTCTTGGCTGCTCGGATCTCAACAGATCCTGTGGTGATTGGTTTCAGGCTTAAGGATCCGAAAACAGTTGAAATTCAAAACCTCATAATTCAGCATATTTGGGATGCTTATAAGGACAAGATCCAACAATTCCTAGACGCAGTTCTACTTACAAATAATGCCAAAAAAAATCACTGTTTGAAAGAAAGCCAAAACAGTTTCGCATGAAGTGATTTGGCCAGCTGGCCATATCCCTAACAACTCCCATCTCATACATTGGGGTCTGTTACTAAAAGTCTGTCTTTTCAATATCAGCTTATGCAGTTCATTTAGTGACCGTTCAAAGTTACAGCGGCACTGAAAAAAGTGACTTACGACCATTTTTCACACTTGTGGCCATTGCAGCAACATTCGGATGTTTGACAGCTGGTTCATATTTATGACGGTCACAGTGTCCCAGGCTCACGTGATCCCCTTTTGCGACGTTCTGACAAGCAAAGTCAACAGGGGAGCCAGATGCACATAATAACCATGTGATTAGCTTAACAACTGCAATGATTCACTTAACAACTGGGACAGGGAAGGTCGTAAAATGGGCCCAAACTGCCTTAACAAATGCCACTTAACATAAAATTTGGGGCTCAATAATGGTCGTAAGTCAAGGACTACCTGTAGTCAGTTGGCTCATCTGAGTGTGGGTAGGGGTATTTTGTTTTTTGTTTTCTAGTTTTGCCTTATAAAAACTAGAAAATGTCCCAGATTTTCCAGCTGTTGCATTCTGTTGCAGGTGGGCTGATGATGTTTTCTGTACAGGTAATCCTTGACTTAATAACCGATGGTGGGATTCAAATAATTTAACAACCGGATCTTTGCCCTAGTGATTTCTTCCAACAACCAGTTCACCAAACTGCCCACAAAGTTCACAACCGGTTCTCCCGAAGTCGTACAAACTGACTGAATCCCATCACTGCTTACAACTATTCCTTTGAAGTTACAACAGCGCTGAAAAAAGTGACTTAAGTGACTTTTTTTTCACGCTTAAGACCATTGCGGTATTCCCATGGTCATGTGATCAAAATTTGGCTGCCTAGCAACTGCAGTGGTGGTATGCTACCGGTTTGGGTGAACCAGTAGTAAAAAAATCACTACCTGTTCAGCCAAACTGATAGTTAAAAAAAAAGGCTCCGATCAGCTGAGAGGAGGAAAAAAAAGCCCCCGACAATCAGCTGAGAGGATAAAAGACCAAAAAGCGCATGGGAGGGAACAAGGGTCACTCTTAGCTTTTCATTTCTTCACCCTGTCAGCTGATTGGCTTTTTTGGTGCGTGTGCGCAATCACCTGAATTGGTAGTGACTGAGGTAGGATCCCACTACTGGGCAACTGGCATGCATTTGTGACCGTTGCACTGTCCTGGGGTCATGTGTGATCAGCACGTGTGACCTTCCCAGCCAGCTTGTGAGAAGCAAAGTCCACGGGGAAAGCCAGGTTCCCTTAACGACAACAGTGATTTGCTTATCAACTGTGGCAGAACAGGTCGTAAAATGGGGCAAAGGTTGCTTAACAACTGCCTCCTCGCTTAGCAATGGAAATTTGGGGCTCCATGGAGGTCATAAGTTGAGGACTACCTGTACAATCTTGGATCGAATACCTTTTCAACTTTTGGAGGCAAAGGACACATCCTATAGACCAGAGGCCCCCAAACTTGGCAACTTGAAGACTTGTGGAATTCAACTCCCAGAATTCTGGGTGTTGAAGTCCACAAAAGTCTTCAAGTTGCCAAGTTTGGGGGCCCCTGATAAAGGCAATTGATGAGGTAGCTTTACACGGAGGGACATTTAAAATAGATGGGCTTTCTGCCCTCCAGCTCTTCTTCTAGAAATAGTGGGAGGGGGTGGGGGAAATGAAAATTTCAGAGCCACTAACTCACTCTAGGTAATGCCATCTTATCTGCCTTCATGCAACCACAACGAAAGATTCCTCTCTCCCAAGATGCCACCGGTAGGCAATTGGTCCCTTCCTCCTTAAGAGTTTCATAAGAAGAACAAAAGAGTTAAAGCTGTCACCAGAAAACAGCGGTTTGTGACTAACGTGTGTCCTCCTTTAATAGGGTATAATAGTTCACACAGATGTATGCTGAAGTACATTCCTGAGTAAACTCTTCCCCCCCCCCGCCCCTTAATTCTGGAACAGGAGCACCACGAGGCCCACCAGGTCAACTGCAGGTTCTGAAAGCTTTGCAAAAGTTGCCACCAAATTGTAATTTTTACTGTGACAGAGGGGAAGGTGGGATTGCATACATTGAGAATAACTCTGCTCGATTGAATTGGAGCCAAGGAAAATCATTTTAGTCTTTCCGTTAAGCCTGCTTACTTTCCAAAGCACGGGCCAACTTTTGATCTCCCTTTTAAGAGTATAAGACCCTGAATGGCTTCGCCAAGGGAGGATTTATGAAGGATTTAGGAATGTCCGACACTGTTTAGGTTGAAACAATTTGGCTTCAGGATGCCCGTTCTCCCTACTTTTGGGGAGCCAAGACACCAATTATCACTTTGGTTCTAAGTAACCCACTTCCAGAGATGTATAAATCACAGTCAAGAACTTGCAGGTCGGCCCCTCTGCGAAAGTGGGACAGTTTAAAGCAGGATCGCTGCCAACAGTCCACTTTGGGACAATTCTGCTCTTCAAGGGAAAGGCAAGGCAAGGCCACAGCTACAGAGAAAGGTGCTGCATTACCCTTCCATTGCCCATAGCTTGCTAGAACTGGTGGCCGTCTCCCTTTCCCAATCACAGGTCTGTTGTTCTCCCATCGGCTGCTCTCCGCTTGATCTCCCTTCCTTACGTTCTACTGAGCCGAGGGGGATTCCCTAAAAGGCGCTCTCACGGGCCAGCCTTCCTCATTGGAGACATGTTCTGGAATGTTTGCACAAGATTATTCTCAAAGTTTCCTTGGCAGCAGGGGGAAATATTTACCGCCCTTTTGCCAAGCAAACCTCCCTCTTTCACGAAGACAAAGGCTCCTGGCCCCGTGCCTCGTGTTCTGGGCACCCGCATCCGCCGCGTAGCTGAATTGGGGGAGAGAATAAAAGAGCACCGGGGCCTTTCAAGTGGTCTCTGCTCCACCTCTCCCTTCCTTTCTGCTTTTGTTCTCCTCTGCCCAGAGGAAAGGAATTGTTCTGACCACTGGCGTTCACAGTCATCTGGCTTTGATCATGGGTGGCACAAAAGTATGTATTTATTATTATTTTTCTCTCTCTCTGGTTGGCCCGGCCCGGCAGAGTGTCTGATTGGCTGGGCCCGTTTGTTTAGCCCCCCAAGGGACCGTACTGTAAATAGACACTACGGGAAAGTTTGTCCACTTTGAATCCTGGGTAGGCATCCTGGGTTATCTTGCCAGAGGAGGCCTGCCTGAAATCAGAGCTGTTCATAAAGCAAGATGCAGAGTTTATTATGGCGTTCCGGTTCCAATTGTCTTCTGCAGGTAGTCCTCGACATAGGACCACAGTTGAGCCCCAAATTTCTCTGGTTAAGTGAGACGTTGGTTAAATGAATTTTGCCTCATTTCACAACTTTTCTTGCCTCATTTGCTAAGTGAATCGCTGCAGTTGATCAGTTAGTCACCTGGGTTGTTAAGTTGAATCTGGCTTCCCCATTGACTTTGCGTGTCAGAAGGTCACAAAAGGGGATCCTGTGATCTTGGGGAACACAGCAACGGTCATAAATACGGACCAGTTGCCAAACACCTGAACTTTGATCAAACTTTGATCATGGGGATGTTGCAAAAATCGTAACCGTGAGATGGTCAGAAGTCACATTTTTCAGCGCCATTGTAAATGAATGGTCAATAAATGAATGGTTGTAAGTCAAGGACCACTTGTACTTTTGACAGGTTTCTTCTGGGGCATTAGGTGCTTCCCCCTAACTTACTGCCCTTCAGATGTGTGGCTTCCACCCTTCAGTTATCTGACCACACACTCTGAGAATTGTACTCCTAGACACCTGGAGGGTGGTGAATTGGGGAAATGAAGGTATAACAGCAGTCCCTGAATTGAGAAATTCTGTTTATTATCGGGACTTTCATTGGTGTAAGCATAGTCCAGAATGACAGACTGAAGGCCTGGTAATCCAGGAGTGATTTGCAAATAAACCTACAAAACAGTCTTTGCTTTCAAAATCATTAGTTGTGTGGTGGGCTGGCAAGGGAAATTAGAGTGATCTTCCTTCCCACAGCTGCCCTTGGTCAGTTTCATCTCTATTGTTGAAGAGGAAGGGGCGGCCTTCTTAATTTCCATGTTGGGTGAGGAACATCTTTATGCAGCCTGTCTACTTCCCAGTGGAGATGTCCCAAGCATTCCCTTCCATAGCATTCCCTATTGCTAGTGGCTTGCCTTTAAATTCAAGTTTAGTTTTAATGGCTTTGGGCCTAGCTCCAAGGATTTCCTGTCAGATGAAGAAAGAGGTAGAAAAACGCTCTGTTGCACCTCTCCCAGTGAGCCCCCAATTGCTTAGTTGGAGATTTTTTTAAAAAAAATTTACGTCTCTTAAATCAGGGGTCCCTAACCCTAGTCTGTGGACCGGCAACCAGTCCATGACATGCCAAAAACCGGTCTGCGCAAACAACCAAAGACCCATCCGCGGGATTGCAGGCAGCGTGTGAAACTACACCTCTTCTAGTCTCCTGAAAAATCTCTCTCCACGGAACCCGGTCTCGGGGGCCCAAAAGGTTGAGGGCCACTGTCTTAAATGGTGCATTTTAGTGTTTGTTCTGTCGTGTTTCTTTATGGCTTTGGAACCACAAGACTAGAAAAATAGAGCTATTCCCGGAGCAGTCTCTGAATGTCGAGTAAAAGGAAGATAGGCAATTCCTACAACCCCTAATTTCATCAAACAGCAGGGGAACTGAATTTGTCGTGTGCCAAATTCTCGGTAATCCTTTCTATCCCTGCTTGATGACTGAAGTGGTGCTTGGTTAACCGTAGTTTAGCCTGAGATTTCTCCAGCTGGGCTTGGAACTCCTAACATTTCCAGTGTCTTCTTTTGTTTTGCCGATGTTATGGGAAGGCAAACTGAGATCCAGAAGCTTCACACACCCTTTTTCTCTTTTGCAGATGACGGCAAAATCTTCCATGGAAGTGGAGTGGGAGACCCCTTTGGACCCCGTTGCTATAAAGGAGACATTATGGGTTGTGGGATCATGTTTCCACGTGACTACATCCTGGATAGCGAGGGTGAGCATTTAGACTTTGGTTGGACATGATGCTATTTAAAGGAATGAAGAAAGAATAATTAGCAGTTTCCAGTCTCTAGATTGAGGGATGCAGGTATAGAATAGAATTAGACAGCAGTTTTCTGTAGACCATGTTATAAAGAGGTTAGCAACCTGCTTGCTGCCTCTCTGCTGGATCTGTTTTATTGGAAGGAGGTATCGCTGAACCTCCAGAGTTATGAAAAGGGGGCTTGAGATTTGCTGTCCTGTGTAATTGTGTCAGATGGGACACCCTCAGGTAGTTTGTCAGCTGGACTGTCGAGGCAGACTTCTCATCCAGGTACAATCCTGAAGACGTTACTTTGGAGATCTTAGAATAATTGGAAGACATTTGAAAAAAAGCAGGTCCATCTTTGGGTGCCATCCAATCTTTGGGTGATCTGGAACTGGACTTTCTCAGTCTAGAGGTTGTAAAAGCCCTTCCTTGTAAATATCAGGAGAATTGTCTTCTTTAGACACGATTAAGAAAACCTTCCTTTCAGCCGGGCTTTTAATAATATTTAGTCATTTAGACGCCTCTCATATGGATTTCATGTTGATCGGAATCTGTTATCTTTTAAGGTATTTTAATTCTAATCCGCATCAGCCTTAGCGCTTTTGAAAGATCAGCGCAGAACTAAAATACTACTATTTCCACTATTGCTATCTTTCTGAAAATATATGCGGGCAAGTATTAGCCATCACAAATGGCAAGACAACTAGATATTTTACAAAGCTGAATTAAATGGATTTGTGGTCACGATGGGATTTGCAGCTTCAGGCTGCCCCTAAACTCTAGAGGTGCAATTTTCTTATTTCTGGAGTCATGAAACTGAGCTTCCTATTTTCCCTGCTTTTGGATTGTCCCTTGCTGACGAGATTGCCGCTACACTCCAGATGGTTGACTATTTTGTACCGGAGATTGACAAACCAATTGAGAGTGACCTTCCCCTGATAACAGGAAAAATAGCTGTTGCCATTCTGTCTTACATGCTTAATACTGAAGCAGAAATAAAATGGGAAGGCGGGAGAGAAGGCAGAAGTAACAAAAAATTTTGCACGACTGTTATGAAACTGAGAAAGCAAGGGCCTGTAGCTGCTAAACAGAAATAATAGGGCATCAAATTATACTTCAGTTTCTATGGTGGGGAATCTGATGTCTGTTATCTGCAAGAGTTACATGGGATTTTGGGTGCCCTGTAGGTGACAGTGATGACAGCTGTGATACGGTGGCTATCCGAGCCAAACCGCGAGGCGTGAGGAATGTCTTGTATCTGCATCAGGAGGCAGATGAGGATGAGGATGAAGAAGAAGACGGGGAAGATGTGGAACAGGAACACGAAGGCAAGAAAGTCGTGGTAAGTGCCGGAGGAACCAGTGAATACATCGGTATAGAACAGGTCTCCGGGGGCTTCTGCTGTAGCTAAAGCATCAGGGGCTGTGCGGTGTTTCTCCTAGCTAAAGCAATCTGCTTGGTTGGAATAATTGTGGCCCCAGAGGGCAGGTCATTTGGATTGCTCAACTTCTCTTAGGCAAGGGATTCTTTGAGCATGCTAAAAGGGTTAGCAGATACTGCCTGATCACGATTGGGACTCAGTGTACCATTGGGACTTAGTTTCAAGCATAGGAATCATTATTACTCTTGGAATACAGCTTCTCAGAGCGTTTTGCGTATTTTGTTTTTCCTCCTTGCCCTTAGGGCTACAACCATAAATATGGAGCAGTGCCCGATGTGGAAACTGAAAGGGATACATAAAAAGAAAAAGCAGTATTTTGCTGCTAGGACATGTTTTCTCTTGACTTTACAGATGCCGACGAACATAAACCGCTCTTAATGGATTGCCTTAAAATGCAGAACACTATTTAAGGTCACAGAAGACGGTTTAAGAATTTAAGCTCCTTTTCTCAAGAGTTGTGCTTGTGAGACTCTATCAAGCATGAGTCACAAGAAGCTGTTTTCATGTACTGGCGTCCGCACGTGAACTTTCTTTTCAGCATATGGTTCTCTTGATTCTTAGCGCTGCGCCTGTTGGCATCTTCATTTCTGTGTTTTCAGCATCCACGTTTGGAATGCCTCATAGGACTGAGTGGTCAAAAGTTCAGAATTCGAACCTTTTCAGTCTGGTCCTGCAGTGTCACATTTGTAGCCTTTGATAGATACCGCCTTGCTTCTTGTGATGTTAGCCTGCAGTCATCCTGGAAGGGATTCTCCTCTGAAGCTGCTCTGCCTGGATATGTAGCTTTATAGCTCTCTCAGGACAGGCCACAGCCGCCTTGGAAGCAGCCGTGCTTTTTCAGAGGGAAGGCAAAATGGGGAGAGGGGAGCGGAGCAGTCAGTCAATGCTCTTTCTGTGCTTAGTGGCATGTGACACGTCCCATCAGGGACAGTAACGGGAAAGATTTGGCTAGACCTCTGGGGGATACACTGGAATTGGCCCTACTCTGAATGAAGGGCTCCTTTTGGACAGTTTTGATATTGCACTTTCAAAAAAGAGTTTTGTGTTGTTGTTTTTTTAAACAAGAACTTTCAGTCAACTAAGGTCTAATGCCAAGAGTCTTACTCACAGTTCTTTTATATGACAGATTTTTGGAAGATTTGTCCAACATCTGACCCAGCCAGTAGAGATTCCTTCAAGGTCAACCTGTGTTAACATTCTTCGGTTTCTCTCCCCCCACACCCCGCTCTCTACCAGGTGTTCTTCACCCGCAACGGGAAGATTATTGGCAAGAAAGATGCAGTGGTGCCATCGGGCGGCTTTTATCCCACCATCGGGATGCTGAGCAGCGGGGAGAAGGTCAAGGTGGATCTGCATCCACTCAGCGGCTAAAGATCAAGGGCTGGAGAATAATGGCTCTTCCGCCACTCGGCAGGCTGCTGGATTGCTCCAGCTGTTCTTCATTGCAACTTCGATCATTGCCTCCAGGGGTATAACCTTCTTGACGTGGGGCCATATAGAGAGATATTTGTCTATCTAATAACACCTGAGCCACTTTTCTTGTCTCTTTCCTGCCTGCTTGATTGCAACTGTTTTAATACTGGAAAAATCTTGAGGCTCTTTATTTCCAAGCGGGTCAGGGATATGTTCCTGGAACACCAGTCCCTATTATTTCTTTCTGCTTGTTCCATTAATTACTGTTTCTGAGGGCAGGGCAACTCTTTTGAGTTTACATGGTCGAAAAAGAGACCGGAATATGGCCTAGGCCTTATTCAGCTCTGGGGTGTCCATGATCCTCTTCCTAAGGGTATTATCGAATTGCAGATGGAACAGGTCAGCTCCTTTTACCTAATAAGATCGAACCATTTGCATTATTATATCTAGTGCACTGGACACCTCATTCTCCAGTGCAAGCCAGTCTCAAAAGTCTTATCCAAGATATTTTTCTCCTGAGCCCATCAGTGCGGGGGAAAAACCCTGTGTCATTTCTTTTTTTTATTTTTTATTTATGGGCTCCTTAGTTGAACCTAAGCTGGGATTTAGAAAGTCCGAGGATCCAACTTTCGTTTTTCAAGGACTTTTGGGGGAGAATGATGGAAAGCCAGGGAAGACACTTTCTTGGGACTATATTTCTTAACTTGATGTTTGATAAGCCAAGATCCAGCACTTTTTTTTTTTTCAAATCATAGTTTACAGATGAAGTCTAACGATGAATTCTCTGCTGTCCTACTCAGCTAATCTCGGGGATGGGTGGAGGGTGGGAGATCACTGGCAACATGGGAGGCAGATAGTGTTCTGCTTCTTATCCTGAGCTTCTGAGAGCTCCCTAATATTTCTTCTATATGTTGTTATGATCTGGGTGCAATGCTGCTGTATATCTCTGTATTGATGGAGAAGAGGGTGGAATGTGAAATCTGTACTGTAACTTGATTGTAAAGTGTTCATCCTTCACCCTTCCTTCTTCTCTGCTGAAGTTAAAAAGAGGACCGACCGGTCCTTAGGTATGTAGAGGCCCGCCCTTCTTTTCAGCCCCTCCCTTGTTCTCTGCATTGTATTTGCTCTTGTCATATAGCCATACCCCACTGCAGAAATTACAGAGGCTACGGAAGGGTGACAACCAGCCTGGATGCTATATGTGCGTAGATGTGGTCGAATGATGACAGGAGAAGCCAAAGAGTAGCAGCTGTCTTGGAGCCACGGGAGAAAGAGTCCTACTTTCTCTTAACTTCTCTGCCCCTGTATTTTCATGGGCAATCTTGCTGCTAAAATGATAATCTGGGAATTGAAGAGGAGACCACCCTAAAAAAAAATATATATATTATTTTTTTGGATTGGCTCCCTCTGGTGGTGTGAATGACCTGGCTTTGTTTTCACAGTCCCGCTTTGTATGTTGGGAGAGCGGGAGCAACAGCGTGGTCCCTTCCTTCCGTGTTCATGTCTTGCCAACAATCCTCCCTGCCTCTTGCAATTATGAGAAGGTTGTAATCCCTGCTTGCTGATGGTGGTTTCCTCCCCATCTGCTGCTCGAAGCGATCCGGCATCTGGCTGCAGAACGCAAGGATTACAGGCTTGCTGGTGTACAAAGGGGCATCACAAACGTGTGAACGTGCTGCTGTTGGCTTCATTGCTGCACCAAGCCTTGGAGAGTGCAAATGTTGCCCTCTCTCTGCCCTGTTGTGTAGTTTTAACGTTTCTCAATTTAGGGAACTTTGAGACGTGGGGACTTCGACTCCCAGAATTCTCCAGCCAGCATGGGGAGTTCTGGGAGTTGAAGTCCACCCACCTGAAAGTTCCCAAGGTTGGGAAACACCCAGTGAAGTTCGTTCTTCTACACGGCAGGGCCTGCCTTGAACAGGCTTCTCTTCCCTTCAGCTCTGGGTGCTCCTGCTGCACTTTTTGTAGCCAGAATCTTTATACACTTAATAAAGTTGGCATTTCCACCTGGAAAGGCTGTTGGTTTCATTAATATGTTTTACTTCTTTCTGGTTCTCGTCAGTTGTTTCTTTGAAGTGTATTTTTTAATGTAAGAGAATTTTCTAGCTAAGTAATTTTTAAACATTAGCCTCCCCCCCAAAAAAAAGCTAAAAATGAAATTGTTTTGAGTACTTTACCCTACCATGAAGCAAGTATGTATATATTTTCCTCCTTTATTATTTTTATAAATAACTTGAGGCAGCAAACCTATCCAACACACCTTCCTCCTCCTCCTCCTTTTCCCACATCATCATCTCTGTGAAGTGAGTAGGGCTGAGAGTGACTTGCTCAAGGTCACCCAGCCGGCTTTCATGCCTAAAGTGGGACTAGAACTCACAGTCTTCTGGTTTCTAGCCTGGTGCCTTAACCACTAGACAGACGATGGGGGAAAATCCTTTTCTATCATTGCCATTTTAATAAAGTAGTTTAATGGTAGTGACTAGAAAGCTTATAAAAAACGAATGCTATGCTCCCACAAAACTGCTTTAAAGGAGTGCTTTAGCATTAGAGAGGGATAACATCAGAACACTATGACCTGATTAAAAACAAAGGTTCAGCAAGATAATTCAAACGGCAGGGATTGGATGCTCACAATAATGCCACAACAATAAGATAAAAATAATACAATACCTTTTAAGCAGCCTTAGCCTTCCTGATGCAGATGATGTAGGAAAACGTATTTTAAAATTCATTCCTACTTGAATGCATCCATATATGTGATTTATAGACAAACTCATTATGAAATCAATAGCAGTAGCATGTAAATATGTACATTTAAAATGGATCTTTTGGATGAAGCTTTTTTAATGAAAAACTATAGCTGGAAAATATGCTATACAAAACTGAAAAATGGAGTAGCATTGAGGGTTTCTATCCTTGGGGGGAACATTTTTCTTTCCTTTCAAAAACAATTTAAAGTACTGAAGCAACTCTAGTAACACCATCCATTTATCACACAAGTATATAGTTCAGAGTTGCTGGACTGTGAGGTGGGCGGCATATACTGTAAATTTAATAACTAAAAAGTGATGATACCACAATAATGTCTCTTCTAAAACCAGCAGAAATGCTTTCCTTGCCTTAAACGACTAGAATTTAGATTTAAAATTCCTGAAGGAATTCTACCTAAACTTTAACACTCGGTTGTATTCTCTTCATTTCCTACCCCATTACACAAGGGCCCATTTCCAAAAAGCAATACAAGGCACTCCAATTTCTTTTTCTGGTATGTTAATTTTGAATAAACAGGAAACAGGTTGTCATTTGTACAGAAGATAAAAATATAGATATAAAAAATAATAGTGCTGCAGCTTTCTCTCCCCTGCCCCCCCTCCCCCTTCACAAATATATATATATATATATATACACATACATATATATTATCAAGACATCTCTCGCTAACGTTCAGATATAAATTCTTTACTAGACAAAATAAAACTCTGTACTAAACCCAACCCTCCCCTTCCCGCTACTTTTAAAGATTGGAAGGCAGCAGAACTCTTCGCTAGCTCATCTGGCATGTCCTCTGCTGTCAGTGACCCATCTTGAAGACGCTGGTGGAGGGGAATCTCTTGTTTGAATCTCACCAGAGGTGCTCCACCAAGCACAGGGATTCCATCATGCACAAGTGCTATGCTATGCTTTCTTGGTACTTGCACTGGCATGTCTTAATGGGAGGTTGATTCACCTAAGCACATGAGGAATTAATATACTATACTTATTAAGAATACAATTCTGAATTGGGTTTTTTTTTTTAAAGCAATCTTCTACTTGTCTGGTGGTGAAGGAAAATACACACAGCTGGTCTTCTGGAATGAAAAACTCAAAAAAACAACTAATTAAAACGGGGCTTTTGTTACATCAAGGTTTTTTAAGCCCTTTGCCGCCTCCTGTGCCATAGTCCTGTGACAGCTCATATATTCTGCCGTGTGCTATCCAGATGCAAAGATAAACTCTTAAATGTGTAGAAAAGTGAATTCTGAGAGTATGAGGGAAGTCATTAAAATGGATTTTTGAGCTATCAAACTGTTAGAATTAATGTTGATCACCTGCCCATTTTCTTAGTATATTTTGTGAGTTACTAAACTTAGAAGTCTGCATCAGGCATGTCAGAAGCAAAAAACTGTGTTCAATTGAGAAATGAGCTGCATGTGATATATAGTCCTCCCCAACCAATTATTTGGATTTTAGCTCCTTGCTTAAAGCTAGGAGTCAAACTCAACAAGATGTCCAGATGGTTTTTCCATGAAATCCAAGTAGTTTTCATTGTGGAGAACCAACATGTCCTTCCTAGACCTAGTACGTTCTAGATTCCTGCTGCTTTCTGCTTTGAATGGAAGTAGGAGCAATGTATATTGTTCATCCCAATAGCTTTAATCCTGCATAGTAGCCTCTAGTCTGAACAGTATCTGCAAGGTCTTCGGAAACTGAGAATCCACTCTGCCCAACACTTACCCTTCATCACATACAATTGCCTAATGCTGCACATCTTTCTCCATTATAGAACTCGATGGCCAAGATAGTTATGGCCTATTGTCAGTTGTGATATTTTACATCAACAATTTCTTAAGCATTATGCGTCTGTTCCAGCTTCTCATCTCCCACAAGACAGTGGAATGTATCTCTCACACAGTTGGCAGTATTTTCACATATGGAGCTTAAAAGCATTTCTTGCTTCAATCAGTTTGCCATTTTGATGTAAAACGTATACTGGCCAAAATGCTTGCGTGCATTACAAATAAAAATAAGACGCAATCCTTAGTGAGGTTTTTTTGTGGGGTGAGGACTCCTGGACTACTTGCGAGTTTTGTGTCCCCATATTTGGTCACCATTTCCATTATATTGAAGAATTCATGCTGTATCGGTTGGTTTCTCTTTCCACTGTCAGTTTCAATTCAAAATGAAAATCAAGCACTGGAGCGAGTTCAAGAGTTAATTGAACTACAGTAGCAGCTTGCACTAATTGTATCCCAGATCAGACGTTTGTATACAACAGCCCTGAAAAGCAGCACAGTTGGTTACCCAAACATGTATCTTGAAGGGCAAAGGTAACTGAAAAAATAGTAGTAGCTTAACTCCAAGCTTCAGAGACGACAGCATTGAATTATAGGGATTTTCAGACCCAATAAATCAATAGACCCAACAATCAATTAAGAAATTGGAGAGAAGCTTTCTATTTTTTTTTAAAAAAAGACCATGCATTTAAGAATCCCAAAAATTTTTTACAGCTAGAACCTGAGTTTGTATAATTCCAAGAATAATTCATTGTTTCATACCAAGCTGGATACCACTTTGTCTAATGAAAGAAAACAATTTAGGATTTGATATGCCTTTCTCATACTGTCATGCCTTACTGCTTGTTGGAGTGAGATGCAAGATTGGACCTCCAGTGCCCTGTTTCTCCATTACAAAGTGGTGTGCTTGTCCAGAGCAATGCTGCTTAGTAGAAGGAAAGGCCACTAGATATTTTTTTCTCAGGTGGTGTAAACACATACAAGTTTTGCAGCAAAGAATTGTGTTTGCCACCAGAAGTTTGGTGGTTCTTAAATGTGCCTCAAAGTAAATTTAGTGTGATCTTTGGCCTGGCTAGAGAAATCTCTCTTCTTCATCTGTACAAAAATGCTTTCTCCCGCCCTGGATGCTTTAAAATGCATTTAACTAATAGTCATGTCACAAAATCTTGGCTTATGGAAGAAGTAGCATGCTACCGTAAGTTGTGCAGTCTTCATCAGAGCTTTTGTTCCTGGGTGTTTTCTGTGATAGTGAGAAATATTAAAACGTCACACTTGATCTGTTGAGATCAAGTGAGCCCTTTCCCCACTATACCAGGTCAGTGGGTTGTGGAAATAAGACTGGATTAAAATGGAGATAGTAGAAGACTACTTTGAGTAACGCTGTAGAGCTAGTCATCCTGTTCCCGTGTTGCAGAGATGCCACAAAACATCATAGGCATTCAGACAGGCAGTTCAGGTGGGGAGGAAGGAAAAATGGCAGGTGAGAGGCCTGGAGCAATTGCCAAGCTTCCTTCATCTCCGATGCATGCCCAGCATAACTTTGGTGATGAAATTGACGATGGCTGACGCTGGTTGCTCAGGATCTAACTCAGCAAAAAGATGGCAGACATTCTCACACGGGTTGCCTTGTTTCTTGGCCACAAAGCCGAAGATCCTACAGAAGACAGATGGTATATGTCAGCAACGGTAATGGCTTCTGCTCTTGATGTTCATCCTATGCTGATCAAGGATCAGGCCATATTAGCAATAGCAGACATATACCGCTTCACAGTGCTTTTACAGCACTCTAAGCAGTTTACAGAGTCAGCCTATTGCCCCCAACAATCTGGGTCCTCATTTTACCCACCTTGGAAAGATGGAAGGCTGAGTCAACCTTGAGCCTGGTGAGATTTGAATTGCCAAACTGGTGGCAGCCATCAGTCAGCAGAAGTAGCCTGCAATACTGCATTCTAATTCTGTTTACTCTGTGGTTTACAGCAGGGGAGGTGAAGGGAAGGTATCAGAGTGGCACCAGTAGCATTATAATAGTAACAGCAGCTCTAGTGTTGCCATTCTGATTATCAGTTCCAAAAGGGATGGACTTGGTAGCACAACGCTGTATAGTGCTTTCATCGTTTTGACGAAAGCAGTGAATTCCAATGGATTTTGCAGCTTAAAGAAGCATTGCTCTGTTCCCATAGGATTGTCTTAGTTCTGTTCACACAACGTAGCAAGCCATAATTTTAACTTGAGGAGAGAAAGGCGGGTAACATGAAACACCACAAAGAAGGAACATTTTGTCACGTGGTTATAGGGGAAAAAACTCATAATTTTGGAAAGTAATAGATCAAAATATTCAGAAAAGTCTTAAATGTAAAACTTGAACTGAAACCACGAATGTATTTGTTAAGTGTAATACTAGGAAATATGTGAGAGATTGCAATTTATGAACAGCTGCAAGAACAAATTAGGCACACTGGGGGGGGGAGAGAAAAAAATAGATACTTGGGATATGGTTTCTAGGAAAAACGTTGACATCAATCAAAAGAATAGACAAAATGATTCAAATAGATACTAACAATAATCATCAGTGTGTGTGAAGTATAAACATCTGGGTTTTGGTCAGCAGTTGGGAAAGCAAATTTGTCACCATACAAAAATAGAACTTAAATGTTGGTAATAGAAGAGCGTCCCAAATGGGGACCTTTCAAACTAAAACCTGATCCAAGCAAAGTCTTTCATATCTAAGAAGCCAATCTATTATACAATGTGTCAATGTGCTACTGTATAGATTAATGTTAAGTTAATGCTTCACTTGATCTTGATATATGTTTCCATGACTTGTGGTCTTTCATTACTTACTTAGCTGTAGTGCCATCCGTGTTGGCCCACCTAGAATTAAACATAGTCAGGTTAAGAAAGTACTCTTCTCCAATCAGTTGCCTCTAAAGCAGATTTACAAAACACGTCCTAGGAGCAGTGCTGCTTCACAGAAAGACAGTAAACTTTGCATAAAAAGGAAGAAAATTGATACTCCGGTAATTAGAGCAACAGAAGTTAGTTAGAAATGGGGATTTGTAGGGGAGATCCCAACGTCCTTCAGTTTCAGCCAATATTAGCTGAAAAGCTGTGTATTTTCCATTCCTGGTTTAAGTATCTCACTTGAGTTATATATTTTTCCTGGTTCAAATATCTCCACCTACTGAAATTTCAAGGAATTGAGAATTGAATTGCTTCATATATTTATAAACTATATACTTCATAATATTAAAATGCTTTAAAAATTAGACATGCAAGTTGTTGTTTGCAAAATTCTCTTGCCATCAAGGTATATTACCCCAGAGTTTGTTAATGTCACTGAAGCAGCGCAACTAAGTTGTGTTGTTGAAACAGTCATCACAGCAAAGATTGGAAACAGAAAAAATCAAAGCAATATTCTTTTTACCAAATAATGCACAATACTTTGAAATGAAAGTAAGTTGAAAAGTAGATGTAATCTCCTAACTACAATGAGCTAATAGCAATTTAGCTGCAAGTCATGTTCAACAACACATCTCTGCATATGAAGAAAAAAACGTTACTGAAAAGGATCCCACAAGCTAGCCCTTTTTCATCCGAAGTTCATTACATTATAAAATACTGCATACCTTTCTTACAATATGCACCTTATAATGATGGCCATCATGCAAATAAGAAAAGTTGGTTGTGGAAATGAAAACAATCAGACCAACTCATACACCTTCAAGAAGTCTCCAAAATGAAAACATGGATTCTGTAGCTGCTTATTACAACACATGGTTTGCAAACATTATCTTCTAAAGGCCAGAAGCAATCCACGCAGGTGACTTCACAGTTACAGCTGAAGAAGCTACCACACACATCTTGGCCCTATAAACCAAGCACTGTTCATCATCACAGCATACAATGCTGATCCAGTTCTACAGAGGAATTATTGAATCTCATCTGCACCTCTATAACTGTCTGGTTTGGTTCTGCAACCCAACAGGACAGACATAGACTTCAGAGGATAATTAGGACCGCAGAAAAAATAATTACTACCAACCTGCCTTCCATTGAGGACCTGTATACTGCACACACATAGACACACACATAGACACACACATAGACACAGACACACACACACACACATGAAGATAAAGCAGAGAACAAGATCTGGCAAGAAAGCTCAAACTGCCCAAGGAGCTGCTGATTCAGTTCTACAGAGAAATTATTGATTCTGTCATCTGCACCTCTATAACTGTCTGGTTTGGTTGTGCAACCCAACAAGACAGACACAGACTTCAGAGGATAATTAGGACTGCAGAAAAAAACAATTACTACCCACCTGCCTTCAATTGAGGACCTGTATAGTGCATGAGTCAAAAAGAGGGCTGTGAAAATATTTACAGACCCCGCACATCCCAGATATAAACTGTTTCAACTCCTTCCCTCAAAACGATGCTACAGAACACTGCACACCAGAACAACTCGACACAAGAACAGTTTTTTCCCGAAAGCCATCATTCTGCTAAACTAATAATTCCCTCAACACTGTCCAACTATTTACAAAATCTGCACTAATATTACTATTAATCTTGTCATCACTCTTTATCACCCATCCCCTCCCACTTGTAACTGTATGACTGTAACTTTGTCGCTTGTATCCTTACGATTTATATTGACTGTTTCTTAGTATGGTTTAATTGCTTATTGTACCCTATGACAATTAAGTGTTAAGTGTTGTAACTTATGATTCTTGACTCTTGATGAATGTATCTTTTCTTTTATGTACACTGAGAGCGTTTGTACCAAGACAAATTCCTTCTGTGCCCAATCACACTTGGCCAATAAAGAATTCTATTCCATACAATGAGTAGAAATATAGGATAGACACTGAATGCAAACTGCATTAACAATATATCAGGCCATTGCTCCAACAAATTTATTATTGCCTTCTGTGACTGCTAGCAATTCTGCAAGGCATCATCTTCCTTGGGTTGCAGAAGATTAACCCTGCCTTTTTCTGCATACATTATACATGCTGTGCCGCTAAGCATAGCTTCCCTAGCATCCAGGCTGACATGGGTTTCCACGGACAAAAACCAGGATGCAAGCTACACAAGAACCAAGATGGTTGGTTTACCTGCGGTCCTGAGGATCCGTGCTGCAGAAGGTAACGCTGTTGACTGGATAATGACGCCGGAAAAACAGCCTAATGAGAAAAAAGAAAGTTCCCTGAATACAAAGGAAGACCCATCCCACAGCTTCACCCACAGGCTCCCAGAAGCCAACAATGGGTAATGAAATGCCTGCAAGGAAACAAGACAGCTCAGAGAGCACCAAGGGCCCCTCATTTCAACTCAGGAGCTACAAATATTTTCCTTTCTTGAGACAATTAAGGAACAAGGCATGTGAGCAGGGAATATATGTGAGGAGCACAAAGATGACCTTGGATACCGAACGTAGTGCCTGTTAGCAAAACACGAGCTCAATCCAGGAAAACAAAGTAAGAGAAAGAAACATAAAATGGTCCACTTTTAATTAAGTCTCTCTGGTATAAGAGGAAGGAAATGGGAAGCGTCAGGCTTTCAAGATTCTGTTTCAAAAAAGGAGAGTTCTAGTATTTCTTGTATCTGTTTCCTGTCCTGGCCTACCTTGAAGGGCTCATAATGAAAGAAGAAAGAGGCTGCAGCTCAGGTTCTGACCAGTTCTGGAGAACCGGTAGTGGAAATTTTGAGTAATTCGGAGAACCAGCAAATACCACCTCTGACTGGCCCTGCCCCCACCTATTCTCTGCCTCCCGAGTCCCAGCTGATCGGCTGGGTCTTCTTTTGTTGCCCTGCACAGGAGAACGGAGCTGGAAAGCAGGTTAGTGGGGTGGGGAGGGAATGGGGATTTTGCAGTATCCTTTCCCTGTCATGCCCACCAAGCCACGCCCACAGAACCGGTAGTTCAAATTTTTGAATCCCACCACTGCTGCAGCTGCATAAAGGAAGGGTACCATGGTGCCTGGGAGCACAGGCAGGCAGACTTACTTCCTCTGGTTGTCGGTGAGTGTGATGCCTTGGGCTGACACCTTGAAATGAACGGTACTGGCCGAAGCCTGGGGAGTCGAAGCCAGGATAGTGGTGGTTGCCTTCGCCACAGCCTGTGGCCCCGTCAGGGACTCTGTTTCCACAGAGCTCAGGTAAAGCACGCTGCAGGCTGCAATTTGGGAACGGAGGGTGGAAAAGAATACCAGTTCAACGAAAGCAAGCGTGTCTTCCATAATGGTCACATGATTCACACTCAGATGTTTGACAACCAGAATCCAGAATGGTTGCTGATCTCCCCTCAGGGATCTCCAGTTTGTCTTATGCACTTAGATTACAGGAAGTCCTCGACTTACAACAGTTCTCTTAGTGGCCGTTTGCAGTTACAACGGCACTGGATAAAACGACTTATAACCATTTTTCACACTTATGATGGTTGCAGTGTCCTCATGGCCACATGGTTTTACATTCAGATGCTTGACAACTGAATATATATTTAAATATATTCATATTTATGACAGTTGCTGTATCCTGGGGTCATGGGATCCTATTTTAAGACCTTCTGAGAAGCAAAGTCAATGGGGAAGCCAGATTCATTCAACAACCGTGTTACTAATTTAACAACTGCAGGGATTCGCTTAACCAACATGGCAGGAAAAGTCGTAAAAACGGGCCACAACTCACTTAGCAAATTTCTCCCTTAGCAGCAGCATAAATTCTGGGCTTAATTTTGGTCGGAGGTTGAGGACTACATGAGGCTTTTGAGTCTGACTAGTCACAGAATTATATGGCTGAGACAGAAGGGGGTCATCTTTCATTCGTAGCCGTGCTGTATTTTCCCCACCTTCCGTGTAAGGAAAGCTCGGCCAGGAAGGGGCAAAATCAATGGGATTTTTTTCTTTTCCATCCGAAGCATCCTGTGGATTCTTAGGAGTCCCTTATTTAATTTCCGAAACTTAACTCGGAATCAGGTGTTTGTGTTTTGGGGGGAGGGGGAGTCATCTAGGGAGGGGTGTGCCTAGAAGGAAAATGAGCGGTCAGAGGAAAAGGGCCTTCTCCCTCAGCCCTTTCTTTCCACCAAACGGCACCCCACTTTGAGTTTGTAGCTCTTACCCAAAGCGCTAAGGGCTCCCCAATGCCCCCATTGGCAATTGTGCGATCATAGCCATAATATGGCCTGCCATCTATCGATACTAAAGTGGTTCTGGCATCTCTTCCCATCTTGAACAGCTGCCTCAGCTGGGATTACCCTGGTAGAGCCGAAGCCTATTTCCTGCCATCAGGAGACTAAAATTTGTTTAGTGCTGAGCATTGCCCTTTGCCCATCCCCTTGCGATTACTTACAAGCGGGATAATTGGAAAAATACGTTTGCTCGATCCATTTACATTAGAGAATGGGTCTTTTCTTGAATTTGGCATAGCCTTAATTCAGGACTTAAAATTCCAGAATTATGTTAGAAATCAAATAAATACGTGAGGTAAATTAACACTACTGTCTACCTACAACTGTTTCCCCAATTTGGTCTGAATAAATCGATTCCTGTTACACTGTTCATATTTTTAACCCTGTTGTCTGTCTGGAGTGTTCACACAGCCGCTTAACCTTTGTTCCTCTCGCACCCAAGTACTTACCTGCTCCCTGCTTCAGCAGGTCAGCAGCAGTGCTCATATTGGTGGGAATGGCCAGCTCTGGTCTTTCCTCAGTGAGATCTGAAAAGCAGGAGTCAGAAGAAGAAATAGTATGGTATCCTCTTGTTTATCAAACTTGGCAACTGTAAGTTATGTGGACTCCAACTCTTAGCATGCTGCCTGGGGAATTCTGGGAGTTGAAGTCCACCTGTCTTAAAAGCTGCCAGGTTTGAAAAACACTGATCTACCCATTATTTTCCCGTCTGTTGATTTGCCAGGCTAGGAATTGGGCATGTCTCTGGGCATAAAGCAGGCTCGCTTGACTTCTTCTGGATGAGGTTTCCATGATAAAGTTGCTCTGCTCAGAAGTAAGCAACATGGAACACCTCAGATTTTCTTAAGATGGCAACCCCGTTTATCGTTCACCATGTAGGCTGGGACTAAAAGCATTTGTCCTGCAGCAGTATCCAGGGTGCCACATGTTGCCCACATCAGCCTGTCAGCAGAGCCTCTAAGTCACTAAGCAACATTACTATGGAGAACAAGAAGTGAAAGAGCCACACTGGCTGGGCAGCTGACCCTTGGGTCAGACATCACTCATTCTCATTTGCTGTTAGAACAAGGGGTCCCCAATCTTTTGGGGGTATGGACACATTAGGAATGACATGCTGTGAGCTATCCTGCAAGATGACCGTTGAGGAAATTTTCTTTGTACAAAATGGGTCATTATAGGGATATAACCAATTTACGAAACATCAATTTTCCTGGAAATTTATTTGCCGTTTCACCCCAGGCATCCACACAGGACTCCTTACAACCCCTGTTTACATTTGTCCTTTTTCCTATGTAAATAGGAGCACTCGTAAACATTGCACAAGGCTGCAGCCATCCATCATTTTATTTTCTGAGAATATTTGTGGGGCCTATTAATTGCTCAGAAGCATTCTTGGAAATAAATATGTTGGCAGCTGGCATTTTCCTTTGCAACAGACCAGATTCCCATTTTTAGAATTAAAAGTCCTAAGGGAGATGGAGCGAAGAACCTGGAGGCATCAAGGAGGAGGCTGCAGGCACATGGATGTCCCAGTGCCATCTTGGGGACCACCGTGTTGGACCACGAAGGGGAGGCTGATCCCCGACATAGGCAATTTCTTCATTTAGCACAGGGGGGTCAAACTCAATTTCATTGAGGGCTGGACTCGGTGGATGTGGTCCATGGCCAGTTTGACTCTACTCCCCAAACTGCTAGCATGTTTCCTTTTTGCATTGGGTAGACCGGGCCGAAGTGACGCGGACCGACTCCTTGCATTTTCCAGGACAGCCCTGCGGGGCCAGATCCAACCGCATCTTGGGCAGGATCCGGCCCTAAGGCCTTGAGTTTGACACCTCCGGTTTAGCATTTATTGCCACTCATTTCATCCGCCTCCATCTCTTTCCAGTCTCTGGGTTCTGCACAACTTCCCACTCGCCTACCTTTGCTTGGGATGCGGAGTTGGCAAGGCAACGAGAGGGGGGTGATGGAGTGTTGGGAGACCAATGCTGGCAGGCTGCCTGTAAAAGAAACAACAACAGAAAACCATGTCGAGCCAAGGGTTTGTCTCCCATACTGTCTTCCTAACCATCCATTCCTCAACACAGCACCCTAAGGGTTCTAATTTATTAAGGAGCTCCCCCAAAGTGTCACTCGTTTTCTCAGAAGAGGCTTCCATGGTGGGAGCTGTGCTTTTTGAATCAAGGGCTATCCTTGGTTATAATTGGGCGGGGCTGATGCCACTAGTGGGTGGCATTAAACCAAGAACGGGTGAAACAACCAATTAGTTCTCTGATATCCCTTATTTCCCTCCCCCACTCTTCCCTCCCTTTCCAAGCCAGGAAGTTGCCAGGGTAAACACAGACACAGATTGCTTGTATCGTAAATCTGAACAGATTTACGTTTTTCAGAATAGGCTGAGGGTTGGAAATTCATCTAATCCCGCACAAGGCCTCCTGTCAGAATCTTTCCCATTTAAGGTCCAGTCCTAGGGTTACATACCAAAATGGGGCTCATTGTTACAACCTTTGATCTTCACCCCTTTGGGTCCTGTCTCGATCAAGAAGTGGCGCACCAGCTGCTCAGCAGGGTCTCCTAAGAGGGAAAGGCATCGGTTAGCAACGGCTGTTCTCTTTCTTCAGACATTTCCTATCTACCTGCTCCCAGGGAAGAGGCTAAAATGGAGTTCCTCCTGAGGCTGGCAGGGCACTTGATGCAGATAATCAGCATTAGAATAGAGCTGGAAGGGACCTTGGAGGTCTTCTAGCCTAACCCCCTCCTGAAGCAGGAGACCCTTTCACCCATTTCAGACAGGTGGCTGTCCAGTCTCTTCTTAAAACCCTCCAGGGATGAAGCCCCTACAACTTCTGAAGGCAAGCTGTTCCACTGGTTAAGTGTTCTCACTGTTGGGAAGCGTCTCCCTAATTCCAGGTTGCTTTCATCCTGGTTGCAGAGGATAAATGCATAAGGAAAAGTACATCGTTTGGGACCAAGATAGAATGTGTTTTTTAGAGTTGTCAAATACACTTCTCAAAGCTAGCACTTCAATGGGTGTAGCTGACAACAGACTGACTACCTACTAAGAGGGCTGATCATTTTGAAGAATGGTAATTGCATTGTTCCAAGTCGTTGGAAGCTAGTAAGTTTTGTTCTAGGTCTTAGTTTGGCTTCAGAAGTTTCTGAAGCTCAATTCCAGGCAACACCAGCTAGGCAAGCCTACCGTGGCCGATATTCAGAAGGTGTCAGTTGCCCAGATATCTGGATGGCTACAGACTGCTTAGCTTTAAGCAATTGAGATATTCCATTTTTGGAGATGGGGAGGGATCCTGGAGAGCGTTTCTCCTCCCCCTTACCTTTGGTGGAATGGTTGATGCTGTTGGGTGGAGGTGTTATCACTTTCAAAGCCAAACCATAGGCCCCCTGGAAGGAGTTACTGTCCCGAATGAGGAAAGTGCCAGGTTCCTTGTCCTTCAGGAGAGCAATGGCTGCTCAGAAAGGGCGAAAGAAATATATATATATATATATATATATATATACACACACACACACACACACACACACACACACATCACACACACACTTACATACACACACACACACACATATAGCCATTCAACAAAAACCTGGCAAGGCCAGAGTGAAAACGAAACCAATTAAAATGAAGTAGCTGAGGATAACAGAGAATGAATCAAATGTACAAGGGTGATAAGAAGTCCCAGGGGGAGGGATGGAATGTCAGGAAAGAAAAGGAAGGAAGTAAAAGATGCTAAAGTGAAAGCAAAATGGCGGTAGAAAGAGAAACAAGTCTTTTTTTAAAAAAAGAAATATTAAATGATAGATTAATCTCCCAACAAAATCAATGGAAAGTAGATTTAAATCTGGAAGCTGCTTATGATGTTATGAAATGCCAGAGGACTGTCTGGGGTTATGCTAACGAGACCTATGAAAAAGGATGCTTGGCAACATGATTTTTAAAAGGCAGGGGAAAAATGCCCATTAAGAGAATGGTGGCTGCAGAAAATGAGAAAAAGAGAAAGATGGTAAAATTGGAAACAGCATGGATGTGGACTGAGATAGCCAGTAGCCTTCTCTTGCTTATCAGATGGCCTGATAAAATTGAAAATTGTCGTGCTGCTTAACAAGGCAAAAAGTCCAACAGCCTTAGAAGTCTTTTGTTGGAAACTACAGGCACATGGAACGGTGGTGGAATGGGACAAAAACCAGATAAATGGTATATGTAGCCCGGCCTTTTCTTTGCAGTTGAGATAGTTACACACAAGCCCTGTCCAGGAATACACAGAATATATGTTTACAAGAATTAAATTTAATGTGGATGATGAGGGCTGGAGAGAGAGAGAGAGGGAGGGAGGGAGGGAGGGAGGGAGGGAGAGAGAGAGAGAGAAAGAAAAGAAAAGAAAAGAAAGAAAGAAAGAAAGAAAGAAAGAAAGAAAGAAAGAAAGAAAAGAATTTGTGTACAGAACAGACAGAGGCATGAGGATGATGGAATATGTTTGCATGGTTTACATCCATCATCTGTACACGATACAGGTCATGTTTTCACTGGAACTGCGGGAGACAAACTACATCTTGCCCATAAATCTGCAACCAGCACAACACATGGAGTGGGGGGTCACCAACATGGACTGTGGTGCTTTTTTAAAACAGGAACATTCTGTACAGGGAGATGGAGGCGGCCTGTGTATGAGCATGTGGGATTGGCTGTTCTGAGTCAAGAAGTATTCCTGCCCTAGAAAGAAAATGCCAAATACTGACTGTGTTAAATCACAGGCAAAGCAGCCAAAATTGTTTGGGAGTTGCATACCTTGGTCCCGAGACAAGTGGGGCTTGTACCAGAACTTTGACGTGTCTTGGACAAATTTGACGCTAACCGGGTTTTCTTGCTGGAGATCTGGAAGAAGCAAAACAAAAGTTTCCTCTCCAAAATGCAGGCAAGCATAAAGGTTTAACAGACTTAAAACATCCACAATATATATTTGCTACTGAAAGCTAAAGATGGCTAGATAGCTAATGGTACAGTGGGCTAGAAACATTTTGCTTACATAATTCAATTATAATTTTAAGGGACTGTACAATAATAACTCTCCTCTGAGCCAGCTTGAGTCCTGCTACTTACTGACACTTCCATCCATATGCTTTGACACAGCGGGTCATTTCCATACCACAGCAGGTATGGGAGTGACACGTGCTGTCTTCGAGAACCATTTCTTTGACTTCCCAATTCAAACTACAACTTAGGATTTCCTGGTGGTCACCCACCCAAGTGGTAACTGTTTCTGACGCTACTTTGCTTTCTGAGATTAGTTAAGGGGACTAGCTATTGCCACCAGCTGGCCTAAGCAAATAAGAGAGATGGAGGGAGGGAGGAGAGAGAGAGAGAGAGAGATGGATGATAGACAGGCAGATAGACAGGAATAAATTGCAGGGATATTTATATCAAGCAGTGCCATCTGAAGCAACAGAGTTGAAACAGCCAAGGTGAAAGAGCTGAACCATTTCAGTGTCTGATATATAGCCCCTTTTGGAGAAGTCTTGGGTAACGGCAGAGAAATGAAGGGTCTGAGCTAGCAGAAAAGCACTAAGAAAGCAGGCTCAACGTATAAAAGTGAAGACAATAGCTAATTCTTCCTCCACCCTCTACATTTCAAGCATTTACTTGGAGAACATTACCTGGGCCAGGTGGACTGCCGTCAGGGACCCCAGGGGCAAAGGTGACATGGTGAGCAGAGCCTGGACTACGCCCGGGGGGTGAGTTCCTCTCCCAGGTCCTGGTGGCCAGTAGGTGGTGCTTCTCAGGCAGGGGAGGCTGCTGGAGCTCCCGAGGTTGCTCTCCGTTGCCAGAGCTGCCTTCCATGCTTGTGTAGTAGGCTGTTGCAATGGGGAAGGCTGGAGTTGGGGACCCCTGCATATCAGCAATGCCACAGCCGAGCGCCGGGGGCTGGATGCTGAGGGAGCCGGGCCCAAGAGAGGGGCCGGGGTTGGGACCGTGGGGAAGGCCCTTTGTATCCAGTTCATCCCGCTCGTTCTGCAACCTCCCATTGTAGATGGCCGGCATTGTAGGGGAGGCTGGAGCCCCAGAGACTGTCCTGCAGGCAGGAGAGGGCTGGCTGGGGCAGGGAGCCTTGGGGGTGAGCCTCTGGGGCTGTCTCTCCATGATAGGGCCTGGCTGATGCCCCACAGCGTCTTGAGGGGGCAACTCATGAGGCAACGGCACTGTAACACTAAGACCACAACCATCGGAGCCATTTTGATGCTGCTGCCTTTCCAGGAAGGGAGAGGGCTTGGCAGGGGCTGAAGGAGGCACGTGCGGGGAACTGGAAGCACAGTAATTGCGAGAACACAGCTGTGGCGCCTGGGGGCCCGGCCTCTGGGGGGCTCCATTAGCTTGTGGCCTGAAGGCAGGGAAGTGCACGAAAGCCGGCATTGGGGATAAGATTTGGGATGGGTTGCCTGATGAGGTCATTCTCTCGGTGGCTCTTTTGTATCCAGGAGGGGATTGCTTCTCAAGGTTTGACTGGAGCATGTTCTCCAGGGGGCTGGCGGCCTTGTGGCAGAGCTTGCGGGATCCAGGGCTGCAAGGACAACAAGCATAACATCCGTAAAGTTTAGCAGACAATCAGAAGGCGTTGGGGAGCAAACACATATTATTAAAAGCTGCACCTGATGAAGGGAGTCGTAGCTCACAAAGGCTTCTGCCCTTTAATAAAATACGTTCATCACAAAAGCCTGACTCAGCCTGATATTTATTTTTCCCCCCACCAACTAACACAATTCTACTTCTATAAAGTTTGGCCATTATAGGAAGAAATTTCTGGGATTGTGATGAAACACATCTTTTCAATTGCAACAGTGCAGATCCCGAAACAGAAATACCACATGTGGGGAATAAAAAAGACCAAAAAATGAAAGGTAGCCTCGCAACATAGGTAAACCAATGCTACCAGTCCATGGATTTGCTTATTTAGACTAACTGGCCACACTTCCCAGCTTTTTAAAAGTTTCCTGGCTTAAAGGCAGTTTTCAATGCTCTTAACAAATTTGCATTTAAAAGAACCACGTCAAGCATCAATGAAAGAAAAGTAAAAAAGACGCCTAAGAAAATTGTTGTATAGATATTCAGAGTGATGCATATTAATTATTTCTTAATCTCCTTCAGCCATGTCATAATCAATGCAGGTTATGTGTTCTTTACAAGCAAAAGAGAGCTTTGATTTCTTGGCAAGTTCTGCAAATACAGACTTATATACATGTACTGGGGCAGGGGGCTCAACTTTAATTTAGAACATAGAATAATCGGGTTGGAAGGAACCTTGGAAATCATTCTGGACTTTTGGGGGGGCTTGATGGGATGGATACACCTGATCATAGAAAGAATAACACAACAGAATAATAGAGTTGGAAAGAACGTTAGAGGTTCTCCGATCCAACCATCACCCAAGCAGGACATTCCATACCATTTCAGACAAGTGGCCATCCAATCCCGTCTTAAAAACCTCCATGATGAAGTACCCACAACTTTTGGAGGCAAACTGCTCCTCTGGGTTACATCAAATACATTTGACTGAAACCATTATCATTGCAAGATTCCGTTAATGTAGCTTTAAAACAAAGTAGAATTAGCTCATGTTGTATTTCCTGTCTGGTCTATTTGAGAGGCTGGCATCAATCCTGCAAGTCTGAAATTACAAGTCTCTCGCTGCCTGTTTTCTACCACCTGTTCAGTTAGAGAGGTTCCTTTCTAAATTCCTTAGCAGCATCTCTTCCCCTTGTTTCCCAAGGCCATTCCCACATACTATTACAGCACCCACTGATCTGCCACCTTGTGCAGCCTTTCTCATCTTTGACATATTCCACCTGGGTGGCTTTCCTTCCTGGCATTCCAGGAATACCGCCATGGCAGCAATAACTAGGCAACGTGGTGAGTTCATCCACCCATCTAAAAGGCATTAAGACTGGGAAAACAGATTAATTATGAACCTTACCGGGAAGTCAGTGTCAACTTCTAGTAGCCATTCTAGTAGCCATCTAAGACAAACATTCTCCAGGATGATCTGTCCCTGGTTTGGCCTTTCAAGTTTTCCAACAGTGCACCTATTACTGCTGGAGCACCATGGCTCAAATGGCTAGGATGCTGGATTGGAAGTTAGCAAGACTCATAATCATTAAGTAGACTAAGCACATGCTAAGTAAGGGCACCAGGCCCAAAGGGGGCACCACAAAGCTGAGAAGAAAAAAAAAACTAATGAAGATTTATAAAAAAATCTTGTATGTACAAAGGAGGCGTGCACCAAGATTTGTCAGTGCTTAGGGCACCAGTGAGCCTTAATCCGCCACTGCATGTCAACCCTGAAGCTGGCCTGACTGATGCCATTCAGTGCTGACACACCAGAGAAGAGGGATAGAGATAGTTGGGGTGTTGTAGCTTGCGTCAGAATTTGTTTGCTATGTGGCGGAGTGAGCTCCCGTCCTTCACTCCAACTCCTGTAAGAAAGTCCCCAAACTGGGCATTCCCCCCCCCCCAGGCAACAGTGATGTCACCGGTGAATCCTTTCAACCCGGAAGCACTTCAGTGTTTCTGACACGAGTGCGATGCGACCTATTGCTGCTGTAATTGAATCCATCTCCCCTGTGGCTGGTTGTCTTCATCTCTTCAGTTCTACCTTTTCCAGTTTCACAGACGTCTGGAGAGAACTAGGTGTTTAGATAACACATTCAAAAATACAATAACCGGACACTGGTCCTTTGCACTTCAAGGGAGAATGGGGTTGAGTTGCTGATGACTCATTTGTTTCTTTCTTTGGCTATCTACAGCCAATATTGATGCGGCTGTGCGTTGTAGGAAATCTTCACGTCAGACTAAAGTTTGAGGAGTATTATTGTTATGTTCCCCAAGGAAGCATTGCATATTTCAAGGAACTGGAAGGTTTTTCCAAAATAACACTGTGTTACAAGCATAAACTCAGAGTCATGCTCATTCTGACTCTTAACTTTTATCACTATACCCTAGCAAACGACTAGGAAGGCTCAGTGCACTCAAACATGAAGATACCTGTTGTTGTTGAATACAGGACTGCTGGTGTGCACAGGCATGGGAGAGCTAGACTCTTCTGTACAAGCAGCTCGGACCTCCTGCTGATGATGCTGTAAGTCTTGCCAGGGGATGCCCTCTCTGCAGTCTTGAAGCTCTAAGGAAAAGGAATGGAAGACGTGCACAAGACCGTCAGTAAAGATGCAAATAACTTCATATGAACACAGTCCCAATTCTGGGGCTTTGCACCAAGCATGCCTTGAACACCAGACTGGAGAATGTCTGGACCTTCTCAATGTTGCTGAATTATTCCAAAGATAGATCAACAGTTGCTGCTAGGAACTCCATCTGGAAAATCACTGTTCCTCTCTTCTTGTTTTTCCCAAAGGAAAACCTAACTAAGAGCAAAGCCAGAGAGCTAATTTGGCACACTGCATTTAAAAAAACAAAAGGGGGGGGGATATAGCAATGGATTGGGATGGTGCAAGGGCAAATCCTCACTTGACTATGAAACGAATTAAGTGGCTTTGGACTGTCCAGTACTATTCAACAGAATCTACCTCAATGGTTGTTAAGAAGAGAAAAAAAAGAAGAGGTGCATTATATATGTTGCCCTGAGCTCCTATTTTTGAAGGAAAGTAAGCTATAAATGACATAAAGATTAAAAAAAATATCAGCGTAGCAGGTTATTCCTAGCCCCCCAGAGGATCCTAGGAATTGGAGTTTTCTGAAGTGAAGTCCCAAGATCTCCTAACAGAATTCTCTGAGCCAAAATACATGACCCTGGATCACTTTAACAGATGTTGTGAATCCATCCAAGCTTACGGCAATGTAGTAGTGGCAACACAAGAAGCACGAGCAGAGCAAAACTCAAAATCTAAATGTTTGGGGTAAATATTAACAAAAATTAAGATGACATTTATTCCTTCAAAATCTAGGCTGAGAAAAGCTTGGTTTTGCTGCCAATGGGGGTTCATATAAATTAAACAAGCCTGCACAGAATTATCTGGTTTTATTGTATTGCTTAGGGTCAGGAGCAGGGAAATTCACTGGGGGTCTGTCCAGATCAATGTTCCCTGAAACCTAAGTGACCTTGACTTACAACTGGATGCTTAACAACCGGTTGCTAAGCAACCCTGAGTCGCTTCGAGACTTAGGACTACTTACGACCCAGTTTCAAAGTTCCAGTGATTGCTCCGGCCCCAGCAACACAGCCGTATTTATGGCTGATTGCAGCATCTTGCGGTCAAGTTTTAGCAGGGTTTTGTTGAAATTTGCTTCCAATTTTCAGCAAAACCGTACCCATAACAAACCACTTGCAGAACGGAACAGAGTAACAGAGTGGGAAGGGACCTTGGAGGTCTTCTAGACCAACCCATTGTTCAGGCAGGAAACCCTATACCATTTCAAACAAATGGTCATCCGATCTCTTCTTAAAAACTTCCAGTGTTGGAGCATTCACGACTTCTGGAGGCAAGTTGTTCCACTGATTAATTAAAACTAAAAATAAAAATGACTTGCTTAACAATTGTGGCAGTCACTTAATGTCCATGGTGGCCACTTTAGGATTGTTCTGTTAGCTTAACAATCACCCCACAAAATATTATGAAATTGGTTGGTCATGTGACTGACCTGTTTTACAAATGTCATGACTTACTGCCACGACGGGCAGGCAGGCCCCATTACAATCAAGTCAAGGACTATCTGTACTAATGACTGGCCCTGCAGCTTTTTTCCAATGCTCTTTTTCTAGTCCCAGCTATTACTATTACTGGCCCTTTTTTCTATTTTTTTTTTAAATTATTATTACCGATCATGTCAGAAAAAGGATCCCCTCTCTTCTTGCCTCTTTCTCCTGGCTTGGAGAAGGAGTAACTTTTACTCCTGTCACTCACCACATGGTTGTTCTGTGGATGGTGGCAGTAAGTATCCATCGTTGCCCTCTGGGAGTTCATATCCATGCTTTCGGGATGGTGGATACAGCGGGCTGGTTGGTGAAATGGAGCCCGAGTGAGGAGACCCCAAGTATCCCGAGGTATAGGGGGAGAGGCAGGGCTTGACTGGGCCTCTGCCACAGGCATATCCAGGTGGAACTGGGTGGTAGGCCGAGCCATAGCGAGGATAAGCAAATGCCTCTGCGTTCTCTTCTGTTACTTTGGACCTCGGGTGGGCTGGATACCCGTGGCCTAAATGAGTGGTCATCATGTTGGGCTCAAAGTTAAAAGCCTGATGATGGGGCATGGAATGGGGCCCATAGCTGGCTGGCATTAGAATAGGCATCGGCTGACTACCCCGGTGGAGAGAAGGATGAAGCACCGGTGGCCTCTCTACCCCCCAGAAGTCCGATTCCTGATCCAGGTGTAAATTATAGAAGGAAGCCAGGGGCAGCCTTGGTTCTTCCCGTGCCGCTTCTTGGCAATCTTGGCAGGGGCATAAAAAGGTAGGCGGGTCCTCCAAGATAAGCAGCTCATTGGGCTCCCGCCGGTTAGGACTGTGAGGAGGCAGCAGCTCATGGCCGTAGGGGTAGGTATGGGGCTGTAGGCCCTCCGAAAGGGAACGAAACACATGCCGTTTCTCCTCATACCCCTCCGAGTGCAGGTGAGAGTGGCCCCCGTTATGGATGGGCTGCCGCCTCTCCAAAGCGCTTTCTGGCCTATAACAGGACATATTGCGAGGTCTCTCGGGGCTGTGGGAGCAGTAATCCAGACGACAAGAACAATGGCGGACCAGGCCAGAACGCTGAGGTTGGTAGGAGAAAGAGCTTCCTGGCTGGCCTATGTCACAAAGTTCATCCTCCAAGATGGCTGTTTCTCTCTCTTTCGTAGCAGGAGGGGAAACTGAATGAGAACAAGAGCCCTCACTTGGCTGCTGAGGCTGGACGCCAAACCCTCCCAAGAGCCGATCCAAGGCCTCCTTCTCAGCTGGGGTGGGCTGAGGCCTGGATGGAGGCGTGTTGTCTTCCGCCTTCTCTGTTAGCATAGAGGAGTGTCCTGAGTCACTGCTGATGGATAGGAGGCGCCCACCCTGCGGCGGTGGAGATTCCAGGCTTCCTGGACTGCCATTGCTGGAGGAGAAGTGACTCAGCTCGTTTTTCTTCTTCACCCGTGCATACAGGCTTCCGTCCAGAGGACCCCGAGTGTGTAAGACGTCTGCAAAGGAAAAGAGAGGAACCAGGTCAGACGGTTGTAGGAGAGCTCAACATTTACTGCCTAGATGTGGTCTTGAACATCCACGTTGAGCAGCTCATAGGTTCAAAGGTTTAGAGGTTTACGTTTGGAATATTTGCAGCGAAAACTATCCTCTAAAACTTCTGTTTCGGGGGTTCTGACTTTTTCCAAATATGTCAGACTCAAAAGCCGTGTTTGTTCTTGGCTTCTGATCCCTAGGCTCATTTGAAACCAGCAAGACAGGATCCACAGTAAATAAACCACAACAGCAATTTTTTGTGGTTTGTTTTCCATTTCTGCTTGCAGGAGGAACCAAGAAGAATGACAGGGAGATCCATGCAGTGCACTACCTGCAAATAATTGTCGGAATTATGTGAAGTGTGAAAATGATCAATGATTTGACTAATTGGAACAATATATAATCCGGTTCATTTTTGTTGCTTGCAGGAACATTCTAAGGCAAGAAATAATGTATGACATAAATAAATTCATACGCAAATGTATAATAATGTATAACGCACTTAATTCTTACCTTATAGCAATAGCACTTAGACTTATATACTGCTTCACAGTGTTTTTCAGCCCTCTCTAAGGTGTTTGCAGAGTCAGCCTATTGCCCCCAACAATCTGGGTCCTCATTTTACCCATCTCGGAAGGATGGAAGGCTTGAGCCGGTCAGAATCGAACGGTTGGCAGTCAGCAGAATTAGCCCGTAAATACTGCCTTCTAACCACCAAAATTAGGAACAGAATTTCCTCTGCTAGGCAAAGTGGTTATTAAGAGAGTCTCACTGATTTTACGACTTTTTTTGCTACGATTGTTAAGCGAATCACTGCAATTGTTAAATGAATCACACAGATGTTAAGAAAATCTGACTTCCTACATTGACTTTCCTTGTTGAAGCATTCTTGCTTTTCCCAGAAGCCACCTCGGAAGGTAGCAAATGATGATCAGATGACCCCAGATGGTGCAAGTACTGTAAATACATGCTAATAAACAAGTGCCTAAATTTGGATCATGTGATTGTGGGAAATGCTGCAACATTTATAAGTGCAAGGACTGGTCACAAGTCTTTTTTTTTTTTAGTGCTGTTGTAACAATGAGTGGTCATTAAACAAAGTCAAGGACTACTTGTACTGAAATGAGCAGCCATTCAGTCATTAGGTGAAGTGGTCACTAAATGAAATTGCAATTGTGCCGGGGACCTTACTTCAGCTTTTCTTTGCTTTAAAGACCTGCGAAGGTTGTAAGTGCCAATGTAAAGTTACTACTATAAAGTGAGAAATACAAGATACTATTGTTAGGTACTAAACATTTTTGTTTTTAAATCGGCAATCAAATCAATCTACTTCAGTAAGTAGTCCAGGGATTTTCCAATGGATTCCACCTCTAATTCCATGCAGGTAGTTCTCAATTTACAACAGTTCATTTAGTGACCATTCAAAGGTACAAGACAACTGAAAAAAGTGACTTGTGACTGCTTTTCACACTTACAACCATTGCAGCATCCTCCTGCTCACCTGAACAAAATTCAGGAGCTTGGCAACTGACTCATATTTATGACAGTTGTCCTGAGATCACGTTTGCGACCTTCTGACCAGAAAGACAATGGGCAAGTCAGATTCACTTAACAAGCCTGTCACTAATTGAACCACTGAAGTGATTCACTTAATAACTGCGGCAAGAAAGGTTGTAACACGGGGCAACATTCACTCAGCAAATGTCTCACTTAGCAACAGAAATGCTGGGGTCGATTGTGGTCATAAGTTGAGGATTACCAGTAGCACTGCTTAAATTTAATTATTTTAGCCCAGCAGAGGGCAATAGTCCACTACTGCTTATCCAGAGATGCATTTACTTTGTCAGATACAAACACCAAGCAAGCTTAAGAAGCCCTTATCCGCCCTCCCATTAATCTAAGTCAATCTAAGTTAGGGTTCCATCATCCCCCCCCCCCCCAAAATGCCTGGCATTCTCTAACTACAAAAATCACATTCTGATCACACAGCTCCATTCTCCACACATCAGATCTTGCTGGGAAGGCAGAGGAAGTTTGAGGCCATCCGGTTGGAATTTTTCTGGGATCTGACGCAAGCACACCACAACGCTTAAATCGCCATTGAATGACTTCCATTGGTGTTCTGTTTGCTTGAGTTCTTAACAAGTTTACTTTAAGTGGACATTGGGAGGAAACTTGTAATGGTGGGGAAGGGGGATAGGCTGAGAAAAAGGCAGCTGGTGGGAATACAGCTCCCAGGAGGGAAGGGGAGCCACCGATTTTTACATGCATGCGTGTAGGAAGAGATGATTTCATCTCTCTCTGTCCAGAATGAGCTGGTCTCAAACTCTTTAAGAATGAAGAGAGAAGGAAATGAGATCTATTTACGGTAGTTCAATTGCGATGATTGGGCTGTGGCACAGCACAAACCTGCTATGACACAGCAAAAACTGGCACAGCTGTGGCACAACTTACTGGCCATAACTATGCGAGTTAACATCCAACAGCCTAAATTGGCCTAAAGCCATTTCACCAATGCAAAATAAAGTGCCAGCTTTACCCATGTTTCAAGGTAGAGTAGAATGCATATACAGCCTCTTCTAAATGGATGTTTTTTTAAAACTTTTCTCTCTCAAGACCCCTTCTCAATTTTAAAAATTATGGCAGACCCCCTGAAAAGCTCATGTTTGCATAGGTTATATTTCTCAACATTTAGCGCGTTAAAAATTAAAATGACTGCTATTGCTTCTCAAGATTGTGCGATGGGATTTTTATACGGTATTATTTTTGAACATAAGCTGACCAATAATTTTTGACTTTGTAGACATGCGAGAGAGTCTTGGGAAATGCCCAAAATCCTAGGAAGATACTTTAGCATACATTTATGGGTAACCAACGTTCTGTACCAATGATTTGCTCAGTTCTGCAATTTGTATACACTATGCCAATGTTTCCCAATCTTTTTACAGACAATTAAATAAGCATTCAAAAATGGCAGGGATCTGTCATTTAAATACACCCCTTATCTTTTTGCCTAGGAGTTCCCATTGTCACATCATATAATAACTAAAACTAAAGAAGCTTCTTTGAGGAGAAGCGAAACATTTTCAAAGAAAAAAAAAACCCAAGAAAGTCTAAGTTGCCTTTTGGGGAAAAAGGCTCCTTTTAGAGTTGCATTTTTATATTCTTCAACTTTAAAGAGTTTTTAAAATTAAAATTGTTACAACCCACCCCTCAAATGAGTCCCAAATGATTGATGTACTACTTGAGTTATCTTATGTAACCTCTCTCAACAACTCACAGCCCAAATCTGCTGGTCAAGAGATGCTTTTGAACAGAAGTCTCTTTTTTTTGGTTTTCAGCCATTGATCCATTTTTGGGAACCAGCTGACTGGCAGGAAATACCAGAGGGGGCTAAGATCACAAGCAGGTTCTGGCAGAAAACATAGGGAGGCTGCCGTGAGCCTCTATAGACCATTGATAATCTATAAGTCATAGTTTGCATCCCTGCATTAGGCAAATACATACCCATCCAATGACTTAATATAAATTGCTGCTTCTTCTGTATAATGGAATAAAAACAAGCTCTACCAGTGGTGGGATTCAATTTTTTTTTACTACTGGTTCTGTGGGCATGGCTTGGTGGGCGTGGTGTGGCTTGGTGGGTGACAGGGGAAGGTTGCTGCAAAATCCCCATTCCCTCCCCACCGCACTAACCTGCTTTCCAGCTCTGTTCTCCTGTGCAGGGCAACAAAAGAAGACCCAGCCAATCAGCTGGGACTCAGGAGGCAGAGAATAGATGGGGGTGGGGCCACCTCCCCTCTCAGTGGTGGCATTTGCTGGTTCTCCAAACTACTCAAATTTCCGCTACCAGAACTGATCAGAATCTGCTGAATCCCACCACTGCCAAGGACTCTGTTAAGTCCCACTCTGTTCACCCTCTCCAAGCAATCATCCCCAAACTAGTTTCATAACAATTGTTTGGTCTGAAGCAGAACTTCTCCTGAATGCTGAATTCTGCCCATTTTTCAGATGCAGAACAGCAGCCAAGACAGCCATGTTGTGGTCTTGGAGTTCTAAGTACAGTACTATGGCGTTTCCTGGAATCAGGAAACTTTTATACCTTCCAGGCTGTCCTCATGCTGCAGGTTGAAGTTCTCGTAGGAATCCCAGCGGACTATAGGATCAGAGATACTGTAATCCACAGCAACATCAGCATTGTTTCTATAGGTTTCTCGGCCTGTGAGGGAAAAAAAAAAAAAAAAGAACGCGGCCCCAAGAAGACCAACAAGCAGTCTGCTTCTTGTATCTTAAATTAAATGATGGGAGTTCCATTTTTCACAGCAAAGAAGGAAAATGTTCGTCGTGTATCACCATTTTATACATATGTGTGGAAAGAGTAGCTGGGTAATTTTTTTGTCTGATGCAGGTTACTTTTCAGGCTCACCAAACTCAGTGTCCACCTGAATTCTCGAAAACAGGGGTGTTAAACTTGATTTCGTTGAGGGCTGCATCAGGATTGTGTTTGACATTGGGGTGTGTGGCCTGGGGGCATGGCCAGCTCGACATCATTCGTGTCAGGGGCACCTGTGATGGCCAAGTGCTAAGGCAGGACTTCCCTCAGACCCTCCCTCCCTCTCATTATAATCTCCTTCCTTCCTTTTCTTCTTTTTCCTTCCCAATTCATTCTCCTTTCTTCTTCCTTCCCCTCTTTCCTTATTTTTCCTTCCTTGCTCTCTTCCCACCTTTCGTTCTTTCCCTTTATCTTTCCTCTTTCCCTTTCTCCTCTCCTGACCCTTCTTAGATGCTCAAATGCAGAAGGGAAAACATTTCTCCTTTTGTTTTGTTTTTAATTTGTTTTGCTAGCCCTCTGCCAGTGAAAATGGAACCTAGGGGGGCTGCACGTACCAACCTGAGCGCCATTTTCGCTGGGAGAGGCACTGCAGGATGATCCTTTGCTTTTTCCAGGGTGGCCCTGTGGGTCAGATCTAAGCACCAAATCTGGTCTGTGGGCCTTGAGCTTGACAC
The DNA here is from genome assembly GCF_900518735.1 of Pseudonaja textilis. Next base: position 3,131,248 of record NW_020769371.1, read on the forward strand.
CCCTCCTCTAAAAGTTCTACCACTTGCCCAGCAAAACTAAGTGCCAACTGTAGCTGCTTTTTTCAACACTAAACACGACTGCCGTTTTAATTGCCCCACAAGGAACCTTGCTGCTTGCTGCAGCATATTATTGATCCACATAAAATGCAGCCAATGTTTTATTTTTATGCTTTTGCTCCTGCTTGCCAATAGCAAGCTAAAATTTGGGGGGGGGGGGGGTTACATGTCACCAAGCTCTCATGCAAGTGGCATTTCCCAGGGCACACCTCTGCTTTCTTTTATGTTACTGAATGGTTGCAAAAAGCCAAGGTATTCTCCTGATAAACAACTTGTTCCCACAATACTGTCAAACTACTTAGTAGGGCTGTATTACTATTATCCTTCTTATCTTTCCTATTGCCTGTTTTTTTCTTATCTTCTTATTATAACTTTGTTGCTTGCATTGTATGATTTAAATTGTTTTATTTAGTATCCTAGTATGATTTATGTTGATTGCTTATTTAGTATCCTATGACTATCACTAAGTGTTGTATCTTATGATTCTTGATGAATGTATTTTATGATGATTATGATCATGATTTATCACTGGTCGCTTGTATGTACACTGAGAACTTATGTACCAGAGACAAATTTCTTGCGTGTCCAATCACACTTGACCAATAAAGAATTCTATTCTAATGACAAAGTTGAAATCTGGGCAAAATTGGTCAACTACTTACACTGTGGGCATGTTTATCTCTTTTTTCAGAGAATACTGTATGTAGATGACCTTCCATGGATATGCAAAAATAAGAAAGCAAATTCTAGAACTCTCACAATTCTCTTAGTAAATGATGACATATAAATATACTGATCTAAGGAATATACTGAATACCTTCAAATGAAAACCTCAGGTCTGTAAGACATAGCGATCTTTAGCAATGCAACAGTTGAATTGCCTTCAGAACATTATTTTAAAAAGATGCTATAAAACAGAGATAGGAAATCTTGTTGCCCAATTCCTTGAGCTGCTGAAAGGCACTGGGCACTATCTTCTTTTTCATGGGTCAGAGTTATTTGAAGAATGAAATAGGAGAGTGTTCTTTCAGAAGAAAGTAAGTTATTTGTCTCCCTGAGGCCTCTCTGTCCTATTCGGGTGTTTATTTTTGGTGGGTGGGGGGAATGAAAGAGTAAACATTGTGGTATTAAAATTTAGCCTCTAAGCCAGAGAGGTCAACCAAAAATAGAATTTTATTGTTTTTCATTCTACAAGAACAAAACCTTCTAGATTGTGGTTGGCTGCCTCTCTTCTTCTTTCCATTTCCTGCTGCCTTCTCAACTCTTTGTCGCAATCAGGGAATATATTCTGCCTTGGCCATAATTTCAATTGAGAAAACATACAGCAGGAAAAGCTGGCAGCCGATGCTCTCTCTGCTGCCAGAGGAGTTATGACTGGTGCGATAAGAATTAAGATTCTAAGCACACAGAAAGCCTTCTTATCTCCCCTGCTAAGTCTTGAACTCCTGAAGGAAAGGTTAAACAATTAGCAAACACCTACAAAAATAAATAGATCCCAAGGCACTTTCTCTGCAGAGAGATCAATAGAATTTCCAGGCCAATAGCTGCATTTCTGCATCTCCTGCAGGCAGGAGACCAAAGGAGAGAAGCTTAACGTGACTCTATTGAGCTGTGATAAATGGCTACTGATGCATTCAGTAGGATAATCTTGATCTCAGCTGACCTTTCTCAAAAACTGGTGCCTTCCAGATGTTTTGCTTACAACTACAGGAGTTCCAGGCCAAATGAAGACTGTTGATTCTTCCTATCTGGAGTGCTGTTTTTAATTAATTCCATGCCTCCATCATATTTATCTATTTGTGTTCCTACTCCATATTTCTACGCTGTTTCAAATAGGCAGCCTTCCACGTAAGTCTGACCTAGCTTTACTTCAAGAGAGATGGGTGCCTTGGGTCTAATTCTGTCTTCTTTAGGATTCAAAGGGCTGCTGTTCATTGTACTACATCTATTGCTCTTTAACTGCTGTTCACTCACCTTTAATCTTCTCTGGACTAGAAGAGAAGACAAATTCCACACTTGCTTCAAAGGGAAATCTTTCATCTATGGAGGGAGGAAGAACAGAGAAATATTTCAGTACATTTGGCCTCAACTGTGTCTAGCCAAAGTGTTCGCCTTCCTTACATGTCCCGGTTTCATACAGATTTAGTTTATAATTCTTTATCATAATAAGAAATGCAACAAGCTTTCCTATCCATAATGCACTTGTATAATAAGAGGAAAATTCCAAAGAATGAATCACACTAAGCTCCCACAAATTATACAACACTCTGGGGACCATAAAACACTTTTTGGGCACTTATGATTTCAGGAATATTTTCAAGAGAAGAAACAAAACACAACCATCATGAAAACAACAATTCCTGGGGTAAGATGCAACTATAAATCACAACAAATTACAGATGCATTTTAAAAGCTGCATCAGTGCTCCCAGATGGATGCAATCCTGAACTGGATGTCTAACTGAATGGTTCTGCCAACAAGCTAAAGCCATTACCACCAATTAAAAATTCCCCTTAGGGAACAATTCTACCAATCCAGAACCAGATGCCATCAAGACTTCAAGAATAGCTATAACATAATAATCAAGAAAGCTAATATAGCAGCTGTTGTCATTGTGAATAAGGTGGATTATGTCAAGAAAATCAAGAAGTAACTCTTCACCACCACCACATTATAGCAACTTCACTTCTCACTTCTTATAACATCATATCAGAGATATTATGCAATCTGATGAACGATTTCCTAAGAACAAACATTGTATTTCCATGGAGACACCGCAAGAGTCCTGATTAGGCATTTTCTACCAACTTGCCAAAATACACAACCCTAGTAAACCGGACCATCCCATTGTTTTAAGCATTAGAAAGATCACAACTGGAAAGTCAGGTTTCATGGACTTTGTGTTCAGACTTTATTCACCAGCACTCCCAGCTGCATAAGAGATACCGCAATTTCCCCCAAAAGACTAGATATCATGGATCAGGGGTCTTCAAATTTGTCAAGTTTAAGACTTGTGGACTTCAACTCCCAGAATTCTTCCTCCAGTCATGTTACCTCAGGAATTCTGGGAGTTGAAGTCCACAAGTCTTAAACTTGACAAGTTTGAAGACGCTTGTCATGGATGGTCAGCAAAACAGCACCATTTTAGCCACCATGTATGTTGGTACATCTCCAGCAAACAAGAATTTCAAGCCACCCCGGACATCATCACCATGCCAAAGAACATGACTTGCCAATAGACTGGATTACTTTGTTTTCACCCATAACTACTTCATTTTTGACAATGCAAATGGGTGACACAGCTTCCAAATGAGTGGAGCAGCCATGGGCACATAGATTACTACTCCATATATCAATATTTTTGCAGCTGATCTAGAACAACACTTTCTCATATCTTATCTCCTGAAATACTTTCTTTATTTGAGATTTACTTATGACCTTTTCATGATTTGGACCCAAATAATTTTTCATCAAATTCTATCATGATTTTGACCTCCACACCCCCATGAACCTATCTATAGAATAAGCCCATTATCACAAAGTTGCCACAAAGAAGAGAGAGTCAAGCTATTCTCCAAAGCACCTGAAGGACAAGAAGCAATGGATGGAAACTAATCAAGGAGAGAAGCAACCTAGAACTAAGGATGAATTTCCTGACAGAACAATTAATCATGGAACAACTTTTCTCCAGAAGTTCTTTTTAAGAAGAGATTGGACAACCATTTGTGTGAAATGGTATAGGATTTCCTGCATAAGCAGGGGGTTGGACTAGAAAACCTTCAAGGTTCCTTCCAACTCTGTTATTCTATTCTATTCTGTTCTGTTCTGTTCTGTTCTGTTCTGTTCTGTTCCGTTCCATTCTATTCCATTCCATTCTATTTTGATGTCATACACAATGGACATATAACTACCACTTTCTCAGGTAACCTACAAATCACCATGCATATCTTACATGCTTCCAGTTTCTACCCAGAAAACATTCCCATCTATAGCCTAGAGAATATGCTAGAACTGCACTTGTTCTGAATCATTTGACAGTAATGCTCAGTTGATGGAATTGAACCAAGTTTCCAAAGACTGAACTGTCCATTCTGCAAGATCAATAAACTAATCAAAAGAGCCAAATTGATTCTCAGGGAGGGCCTATTAAAAGACAGGCTATTAAAGCAGAAAAAAGATAACACCGCTAGTTGTCACCCACAGCTCATAACTCATACTGCTCAAATGGCATTATTAATAATTTACAGCTCCTACTGGATAATGACACTTCACTTTTTCAGACACTGGATGGCAGACCCGTACTTGAACAGAGACAACTCGAAGTAGACTCTCCAAGCAATAGGAAACAATAGGACCATGGTGCTAAGAGGGAAGAAGTCACTGCTCCAAACCCAGATTTCTACTTTTCCCCCCAAACTCCATCGCATTTACACCAATAGCGCCACCATGGACCCCAACAAGTATATACACAAGTGACAGCCACTTTCTTGTAAGATGGCTGATTATACAAATATAATACAACAACATAGCCTAGCCTAGCCTAACCCAGCCCAGCCTAGCCCAGCCCAGCCCAGCCCAGCCCAGCCCAGCCCAACCCAATGTAACGTAACACCTAACCTAGCCTAGCCTAGCCGAGCTTAACCTAACCTAACCTAACCTAACCTAACCTAACCTAACCATCTAACATAATATAACATAGCCTCTACAAGGTTTTCTCAAATGTAATAAATGCCACCATCTGCTGACATGCTCCTCTGGATTTTATGAAGGACAAACATTTGTGCAAAAGAATTGAAGGACATAAGCTTAACATAAGGACTCCAAACAAAGACGAAATAATATCAGAACATTTCAACCACCTAGGACGTTTAACTGAAGATCTCAGTGACTATTTGGTGAAAAAGAGAGACTTTAGCAACACGATTGAATCACCACATCAAAAGTACTCACCACTAGAAGGCAGTAGATTTAACAGTTTCACCCTTATTGGGACTCATCAAATGTATGTAGCCAGCTTTCTTTTATGGTGCCCAAACCCTCTTAACAGGAATTGAACTCATGGACCCTTGCACCATTTAGATGACTACAATTTCAGACCATCTCAAAAGGACTCAACAAACACTGCAATTTTTTTCAACATATTATATTTGTTAAATGATCAATTGCTTGTAATTTGTAACCTGCATCATTAACCTGTTTCCCCTTCCCATTCTCTTAGCCCCACTTCATCCTAATTTAAATCCTTCCTTACTCTAGTCACATTCGTACATTTGATGGAGTGGGCTGCAACTCCAAAAAGCTTATGCCTTGCAGTAAGAAAGTGCCAATTGGAAAAAAGTGCTGTCTGACTCCTGGTACTTCCCTTTATGTGCCTGTAACCATTTCGCCCCGTGTTAGCATGCATGGCTATTTGCTTCTCTCTTCCAAACTTCAGTTCTCTGCTCACCTCTCCAGGCTTCATCCAACTCGTCTTTGCTGAACCAGAGTTGGGTGCTGTGGATGGTACAAGTGTGAAACTGGACCCGAAACACAACATCTCGCTCTCCTCCCTGCAGATGCTTGTGGTAGCATTTCACCTGGAGAGGAAAGGATGACCGAATCAGTAGAGAGCACACCTTTTCCAGCCATGTGGTCCAGCTTTCTCGATTCTGCTCATTTAAACGTAATAGTTATTTGCAGTGATTCACAATTGTGTAAAAGGCTCTAAATCATAAAAAATTCTACTGCATTTTTCTGTACAGGTAGTTCTCGACTTACAACAGATCACTTAGTGACTGTTCGAAGTTATAACGGCACTGAAACAAGTGACTTACGACCGTTTTTCACACTTACAACCGGTGCAGCATCCCCATAGTCATGGGATATACATTCGCGTGCTTTACAACTGTTCGTGTTTATGAACTCCTTTTGCGACCTTCTGATAAGCAAAGTCAATGGGGAAACCAAATTCACTTAATGACCATTCTACTAATTTAACAACTGCAGTGATTCACTTAACAAATGTGTCAAGAAAAGTCGTAAATTGGGGCAAAACTCACTTAACAAATGTCTCACTCAGCAACATAAATTTTGGGCTCAATTGTGGTTGTAAGTCATATAGCATATATAAATAAAATTTTCTCAGGACTTATATTAAAAAATAAGTTATTATGTCAGCCTGAATAGAAAAGGCAGTAGAGATGGGCAATTAACTCAATATTTTTGCAGAGGGATATAATTAAATCTCATTTTTAGCAGGGATTAAGGCAGCACGTGGGCCATGGCTAATGTGAAACCTCTCCTTTGCATGGGGCAAAGAATGCTGACAAGATAGGAAGCCACTGAAAACTGAGCTATGTATTTTGGGTTAAAACTTTTTTTTTCCCTGAAGATCTTGATTTTTTGATCTGTTATTTCAGTTCTGACAGGGCCTTTTCAAACTTAGTTGAAGTTTACACATTAAGTTCACAAGCCACAGGATTTTAAGTCTGAATTTATCTCAGCTGTCTGTGAAGTTAGGTTCGGGAACAACATTAAAAAAAACTCTACCTATATGCCTGCCTCTATACGGTCTCTCAAGCCATGGTGGTAGCACTACCAAGCTCTGAAAAAATTGGATTGAACAATTCTGAAGGCTTCCAGAATACAACACTTGCAAACTTATGCAACACAGAGGAAACTACTCATCCTCCCTGCTCTATTGCTCTTATTTGATACCTTATTTGCTACCCATATTGCCACTACAATAAAAAAATATGAAAAAATTATGAAGTTTTACAATTAAAGTAAAGGGGTGCAAATCAATGCAGGAAGAGATCAGGTTTGGTTTTTTTAGAGAGTAACCCTAGGAATGGAATCAGATGTTGCTTTCAGATTAGGCAATATAACTTTTCACCTCAGGAAAAGATAGCAAGAGGTTACTGTAGGCAAGTTCAGCCACTTTATCACAGGGTGTTGGATCAGCCCAGCAGGTATTAGGAAATTGCAGACCGATGAGTGCTTGTCTTTCCACTCTGCTGCCTGAGCAATTCTATTTGGAAAAGCTGTCAAGTCCATCTCTTTCAAACTCAACTCTCAGTTGCACCTATCAACTCCTGGCGCCTTGTTATCTGTTACCTGGCAGGTTCCAGCATGTGGCGGTTCCAGCTTTAGACTTGGGCCTTTGAAGCCCATCACCTCCCTGCTCTCAGGTATGATGAGTTGCGTGATGAGCTTGGACAGATATTGGATTCAAAAAGATGTCATGATTCCCAGGTTTTAATGTCTTTTCAAAATGCCCTGCCTGCACACGTTTGGTCATCAATGGGCTCGTGCACATGGTGAGTTTCAATAGATGGTTAAACCTAAGGGTCTGGCCATCGGTCAAAATCATCTCTGAATCGTAGCAGTGCTCTGCTTGGTTGATAGTTTCATGCCAGCTTGTGACATTCAGAAATGGGGAGGGCAGTTTGCTCTTAACACATTCTGCAGAACTGAACTGAGAGTCTACCAACTAGTGACAAACTAGAACGGAGTCCAGGGATGCAAATGTTGGGGATTGTCAACATAAAAGTGGGGGGCGAGCAATTACTGAGCTTTGGGGAAAGGGCATGGGACAACTTGCGACAGCCAACTTGCTGTGGCCAACCCACCTCAACCAACTTGCTGCAGGACAATTCGCTGTGGCCAACTCGCCATGGGATAATTTAACAATTCTATTTAATTATTTACAATAAATAAAAAAATTAATTTAATTTTTGCCATTCACATTTCATTCTGTCCCTCCATTTTCATCCTAGCTTTAATTATTCTAGTCCAGGGGTGTCCAACCTTGGCAACTTTAAGACTTGTGGACTTCAACTCCCAGAATTCCTCAGCCAGCTTTGCTGAGAGAATTCCTCAGCCAGCTTTGCTTCAGGGAGTTGAAGTACACAAGTCTTAAAGTTGCCAAGGTTGGACACCCCTGTTCTAGTCCATCATTTCTTTGATATTAATGTAACTCTTGTCCCACAGAAAGTTGTCCTGTGGTGAGTTGGCCATGGCGAGTTGACCGTGGAGGATTGACATAAGAGGACAGTACTCACATGGCAAGCTGTGCTTTCTGTCTTCCAAATCAACTTAGTGTATCTGGCAAAATAAACAGCTACACAGAATAAATTTGAAAAATTCCAGATATGCCTAGTGAGTTGACTTAAAAAATACGAACAACCTGGAATCTTTACCAATGAACGTGTTTTAAATTTTTGAAAGAAAGGGTACACACTGTGACTCTCGGCATCAACTTTTGAAGTAATTTGAAGTGCACATTCCTGCCTAAGTATGCAAGAAATGCATAGCAAGTTCAAACTGAGATCCACCTAACATAGCTAGTCTTTTGAAATAGGAATTCCAGTGCCCAGCAGGCAGTATCTGGCACACTGGAAATTAGCTACTGAGTGGCTTCTGTGAACTCCTGGATTGAGCACGCATATTTATCAAGAATCACTATACCTTATTTATTTTATTTTTTTATCTAAAGTATGTAGAGAAGAGGAACAAAGATGATAAAGGGTCTGGTGACTAAATCATATGATTGAGGGAGTTAGGAATGTCTAGTCTATCGAAAAGAAGGATGGGAGACATGATAACTGCCTTCCACTACTTGAGGGGTTGTTACAAAGAAGGGGGGATTGATTTATTGCCTAAGACACCAGAGGGCAGGATAAGAAGTAATGGGTAGAAGCTTGTTAAAGTGAGATTCAACCTAGAAGTAAGGAGAAATTTACTGACAGTGAGAACAATTAATCTATGGAATAACTTGCCTCCCAAAGTGGTGGGTGCTCCATACAGATACAAATACAGATAATCAGAGTTGGAAGGGACCTTGTAGGCCATCTAGTCCAACCCCCTGCCGGCCAAGCGGGAGACCCTACACCATTTCTGACAAATGGCAGTCCAATCTCTTCTTGAAAGTCTCAAGTGATGGCGCTCCCACAACTTCCGAGGGCAAGCTGTTCCATTGGTTGATTGTTCTCACCGTCAGAAAGTTTCTCCTTGTTTCCAGGTTAAAATTATTAGAGGTTTTCAAAAACAGACTGGACAATCATTTGACCAGGATAGTATAAGGTCTCAAGGCAGGAGTAGGGGGAGTTGGACTGGCAAAGACCCCTTCCAGCCCTATGATTCTATGTTCTATTCATTCTCTGAATAATAAAAACAAGGATAATATAAAACCTCTATTTGCATTATTTTCCTTTGCTCTCCTGATTAAGGTATTTGGCGTTGCTATTACTAGACTTACTTGGTTCATAATAACTGCTACGATGCCAATGGTGGCTAACTTTTTTGGGCTCCTGCGCCAAAAATTGTGTTTACACTTGCACGCTCATGGGCCAGCACCCAGAAGGCAATGCGTGCCCCCCCACGTCCCCTACATATGCACGCGCAATCCCAGCCACCCACCCCCGCCAACCCCTTACTTGTACTGTGCCTCGGCTGATTTTTGGCCAGTTTGAGGCCTTTTTCGGCCTCCCAAAGGCTTGAGGAAGGCTTCTGCAGGCTTCTACAAGCTTTGTAGGCCGAAATCTAGCCCTGTTTCATCACTTCCTGTTTTTCCGAAAATACCAGAAGTGACAAAATGGGGCTAGATTTCAGCCTACAAAGCATGTAGAAGCCTGCAGAAGCCTTCCTCAAGCCTTTGGGAGGCTGAAAAAGGCCTCAAACCAGCCAAAAATCAGCTGTGAGGCACGCACATGTGCAGTGAGGTAACTTTGCCTGTAGCTCACGTGCCGGCACAAATGGTTCTGCGTGCCACCTGTGGCATGCATGCCATAGGTTCACCATCACGGTACTATGCAATACCATGGTTTAAAAATAGATCAATATATAAACCGCTCAATTTATCAAACGGATAAGAGGCTATATCTGATGACTAACACAGAATCCCTTCTCTCTGCAGCAAGCATAATCACTTGGCCGTGTGTATTACAGCAGCAGCCCCAAACCTTTTGGGTACTGGTTCCATGGAGAGAGGCTTTTCCACAGACCAGAGGAGCATGGTTTTGTGTGCTGTCTGCATTCTGCAGATGGGCTTTTGCTTATTTCCATGGCCCAGGTTCTGGCATGCCCTTCCACGGACCAGGGGTTGGGGACTCCTGCATTATAGCAGATAGCATCATACTATAAGCCATTGTTACATATAAGTTGGCACGGCCATATATTATGCATGGACATCATACCGTACATTGTCTGGTTTTTTCACTGTTCTAGGAAAGAGAAGAAGGAAGGACGGAAGAATGGCTGATGGCACCATCACATTCTTTGTGAAATCTAATTCTGCCCTTATATCCTGAGCCACTGGCAACACTCACCATGACGTCTCCCTTCAAGAGCAAGGCCGGCTCCAGGGTGATACATATCTTCTGAGTTCCACTGGCACCATGGAGGCTACTAGAGGAAACCATAAGTTGAGGTTAAAAGAAGACTAGCCTACAGTATGCCCTTGTAACTTCAGAGGCATCTTAGATGTTTGATCTAGAAAAAACCAGCTCGTACTTACTAGATCCCGGAGGTATAGACCAGTTGCATGGATTGGTAGATCTTTAGGAAAGGTTGATAACCTAGAAGAGATCAAAAGGCAAGAACCCATCTTCAGGAAATAGAAGAATGATGCAAATGGAAAATTTCTATCATAGAAACAGAGGGACAACAAAGGACATGCATTTATAAGTGATATACTTGCTAGAGAAAGATAGACATGTGTCTCCATTCCAAACGGAATTATGATTATTTGCATCTGTATATGTCTTAAGAATTAAGTTTGAGGAGGGAAAGGGAAACACAGTCAGGCTTTCAAGATTCTGTTATTATAAACTGAATCAGTAAATTTAAGTTCTAGCATCTCTTGTGGTATCTGTTTCCTACATTTAAGGGCTGAAAAACACTGAATTTAAAAGGAAGTAGAAATATGCACACACCTCACTAAAATCCAGCAATTGGATCAGGAGCACTAAGTTCAAAGGGGGGACCCCAGAAAGTTGCACCACAAAGTACTGCTGCTTTACTGCCCCCACATACCAATATCTGCTCGGAAAAGCAACACATCTTATTTTGAGGTATCAACTTTACCAGCCTCATTGCAGTAAAACAGTTCAGTCAAAAACACCGCTGTTGGGACAGGAAGTTTAAAAGGGATATACTTTCCTCCTGCCTCACGGACAAGAGAAAAACCCTTAGCTGAGGGTGTGGAAAGAACCTAAGTCAAGGATCTATGATAAGTTCTGTTGTTACAAACGGGTACATTTTTTTCTGGTTCAACCCTAGCTCTCTCCTCTTTTAAGTTTATTCACGAGGCAGGCTGAATAAATTCCTTTTTCATTTAAGGGATGCTGGTACTATGAAATTTGAGAATCCCTGCCCTATGGATGAAGAAAGTAAACTATCTAAACATTTGTTGCTCCGTGAGAGAGATGGGTGGTCTCTAAATCTGATACATAAATAAAAATAAAACATAGATGTGGGCCATGTTTTTGCAGTTTGGAATCATAAGCATGCATGGCTTGAAGTCTGAAAGGAACGGCATAAGAGGAGTATTTAATGGATATTGTTTTGCAGCCCTCTGATGCTTACCTCCTCCACTTTCGAAAGTAGAAATGGCTGGGAGCAGGACATGGTGCAGAAAAAGGGTATTGCTGTTCATCTTGATCGTGCCTGAGAGAAGCCCACTGAAATAATGAATATACCTACCGCAGAGAAAAGAAAAATAAAGAGTTCATCCATGGGACATGTAAGAATAAATGGGTCTAAATTCCATCCATACAGGCAAATGGCCATCTGCAAAGTTTTAATCGTTTACATGTATTGGTTTCAGGCTATAATTAAATATACTATATTGCAATTTTACTTAATAGCATGAAACGTTTCAGAATGTATTTACTATAATCTTATCAGGAAAAAAAATCTTAACATGTATGAGGCAACATCTCTCTAATAACAGAATCTAATAACAGACATTAAAATATAAGTAGTCCTCAATTTACAACAATTGAGCCCAAAATTTCTGTTGTCAGACATTTGTTAAGTGAATGTTGCCCCATTTTATGTCCTTTCTTGCCTCAGTTGTTAGGTGAATCACTGCAGTTGATAAATTAGTAACCTGATTGTTAAGTAAATCTAGCTTCCCCCTTGACTTTGCTTGTCAGGAGGTCTCAAAAAGTGATCACATGACCTTGGGATATAGCAACAGTCATAAGTATGAACCAGTTGCCAAGCATTTGAATTTTGATCACGTGATAATGGGGATGCTGCAAAGGTCGTAACTGTGAAAAACAGTCATAAATCACTTTTTTTCAGTGCTTATAACTTTGAACGGTCACTAAATGAACAGTTGTAAGTTGAGAACTACCTGTATTAGTTATCTGGTAAGAACTGGGAAGTAAAATGAATTACACAAAAGCCAATGGGATCTGTAGGTGTGGGAGGGGGGCAAGATGGCTTAAACCGATATCAGGAATGCAGTGTTATGACGTAAGGTGCCCCACCCCTTTTTTGGGGCAATACAGCATTGCCTAAATGCTCAAAGAGCAAAGCTTGTGGCATGACATACAATACAACTTTCATCAATCTGATTAAAGAAGAGTTCCTATGGGTTCTGATGACAGAAGCCATGAAAATGGTGATGCTTATTTTTGCCCTTGACTCTCATGACACAAGTTATTTTTCAAAGCTTCAGCCAAGGTGGCTAGGAAATTTGAGAATTCTTCAACCTCTGAAAGGCAACTTTCTATTTCTTAACAAGTAAATTCATTTCTTTGTTCTTCCCAAATGTGGACCATTTCAAATATAATTTTACTTATCTCCAGCCTCAGATAATGAAATAGTTCTACTGTATAGTGCGATATTAATATAGTGCAAAATTAATGCAATATCGGGGTTTTCAATCCAATGTATAGAATGTGAAGGGTGTGTGTTTGTGTTTATTTTCATAGTCATAATGTACACTGAAGATATATTTAATTTCGTTGTATGAGAATGACAGTAAAGTAAACTAAGCTAACTAGTTACCAAAGAGGAGAAAAATAGGCATGTGACAGAAGTGCCTCTTTGACTTCCACTGCTCCACTGCTTGTAACACTGCAGTCTAAATACAGACATCCAGGAGTGGGATTCAAAATTTTAACAACTGGTTCTGTGGGCGTGGCTAGATGGGAATGGCTAGGTGGGTGTGGCCATGTGACTGCGTAGGCGTAGCTTCTTTTTTTTTTTTTTTTTTTTTGCAGCACCCCCTTCCACACTCCATTTTGAGGCCTTCTGGACCTCAGGGAAGCCTCCTGGGTGAAGCAGTAAGACAGTGAGGGGAATCCTGGCACAGCTGCTTGTAGGAACAGCTGATTGTTGAGAGTGGGAAAAAAGAAATATCTTAAGGAGTGACTAGGCAGGGAAGAACACAGTCAACGATGTTGGGCATGCGCGATATGTTGCACATGCGTGATAAGGATTGACTGGGAGGGGAGGGGTGGATGGAGAATGGTGGGGCCAGCCAGGGGCATAATTTGCCAGTTCTCCGAACTGCGCAGAATCATAACAACCGGCTCTATAGAACCAGTCCGAACCGGTAGAATCCCACCCCTACAGACATCATAGTTCCAACCCCTAAAACTTCTTGACAAAAGCATATCAACTATGGGCAGCCGGGGTCTTCAAAAAGAAACAAGAAAGTCCAGTTGCTTTTTGAAAAAGCACCTTTGGGACAACCGTGACCTGGATGACCGAAAATCTCCATAGATATTAAGCTATGTACTTTGGGATGAATACTCTTCGAATGGTGTGGGAGTATGAATGGATTTCCGGAGAAATTGCAGACTACAGAAACCATTTGAGCTTCAGTTTGAGGTGCAGACAACATGGACTCATCCCTAACAACCTGCGCTTATGTTTGGCAGTGAGGGGACACAGGGCAGAAAAACATCATGTGGAAGGCACAGCTCCACAACACAGTCCTCTCAGCAGTTCCAAGAAGGCTCCATACTCATTTTCACTACTCGGGTGACCCTGAAGACAAAGATAAACCTCCAGGTGGCCTCAATGACTCTCTAAAAAGAATGCAAATGACCAGCTGTCTGCAAGGAATATAAATCCTTCCATTCCCCACCATCCAGTCAGAGCTGAAGAGTTTCTTGGATGAGAAGCGAAACATTTTCAAAGAGAAACAAGAAAGTCCAGTTGTCCTCTTGAAAAAGCACCTCTGGGTATAAGATAAAGGGTGCAAGGCTCACCTCTTCTGCGATGGCTGGAGGGAGGCTGCTACTTTGTCTTCACAGAACTTGCGCATAGTTAGTGTGCTGAGGGCCTGGTCTGCACTGAGGAGAGAAGACAAGGAAGGGGCATAGAGTTGCATTTATGCATTGGCAGGTTATACAATTGACAGGTTACAGATACATTCGGCCCACCAAAAATGTAGCTTAAGAAGAAAGCTGGAAAACGAGACTGAGAAAAGAAAGGAGAAGGAAAAAAGTGTCTGTCAGGGATAGAGTAGGCCCTCTATCGTTCTCCCTTGCTCAATACCTTGCAGAGATTTTGCTGTAGTACATGTAAGAGGCTACGATCACACCCGTCTTGCCCTTGTTGCCCTGGCACAAAGAGAGAACATGTTATACTGGCATTGGAATCATGCACGGTGACTATAAATTCAGGGGTACAAAAAGTTTTTGGCAAAATATAACAGCCATCTTGGAGTGGGGATGGAAAAGCACAGAAATGGGAACACGAAAGAAGATATATTAGTGTTGCCTTATTTAATTTGTGTACTGAATTCAGTGTGTATAAATACAATTCATTCAATCTGTTTGTTTCTATAATCTCACTATACTGTCAGTTGGAAGCTGTTCTGCATCACCACTACATATCAGGGTGAACCATCCAATATTTGTTCAATGACCTCCTTCTTCTTTGTAAAGCTGGGGAAGACTAAATTTTCCATGGAAGAAGTTCCAGGCTGTCCAAAAAGCCTCCAAGAAAAGTTTTTTAAAAGTTGCAATTGAAAATAAAACAGAGATGGAAAAATCTATTAATTATATTTTAAAAAATGAGAACGAACTCAGAGAACGGTTACTCAGCCTGATCACGTCGTAACAGACAAAAGCTGTTGGTCGTAATTAGGAAAAATAAAAGTCAATTTGGTATATTACTCTCTTCTTCTCTATCCAATCTGGGAATGTAAAAACCTTTCTTCACTTACCAGCAGCTTTACAGATTAAAACTAGTTCAATGTCTTTGAGGAAATCGCTAGAAAGCAGTGGTGGTATGTTACCGGTTCAGCCAAACCGGTAGCAATTTTTTTTTACTGATTCAGCCAACTGATAGTAAAAAAAAAGGCTCTGAGGATCAGCTGAAAGGAGGGGGAAAAAGTCTCTGATCAGCTGAGAGGAGAAAGAAGAGAAAAGCACAGGATCGGCCCTCCCAACTGCCCCTGCGCTTTTCTCTTCTTTATCCTCACAGCTGATTGGCTCTCCAGGTCTCAGCTGGTGTGGGCAAAGCTGCGCATGCGCACACGATCACCGAGTCGGTAGTGGAACAGGTAGAATCCTACTGCTGCTAGAAAGATGCGGGAAATGCAGATTAAGTTTCCAGCTCTGATAAAATAAAGGAAAGTTTGCATGATGCCACTTCATTACCCTAAAGATTTTGGCAGGCATATAGACTTTCAATGTTTGACTAATGAATTAGACAACCTGATGTCCTGCTTACCTTTCTATGAGCAGAATAAAGCAAAGGCATATATATGCAACAGAGGTATTTCATCAATCTTAAATCTCTGCAGTTGTCTCGCCTTTCTCACAGGACCTTCTAAGCTGCTAACTTTCAGGACATATAGAAACCACTCAGCTAATGATTCTGGAAAGGCAGGATCTCATCCCTTTGCCCTAAGAACAGGTACCTTATTTCCCCTTTGTTCTTCCTTATATATAAATATCTATATAATCAGGAATTTGGGAAGATTTTTCTCTGACCTTGCAGTGAAGGACAGCCACATGCTGAGGGTCTGAATTTAGCCAGGTCTCCATGGCTTTGCAGATGGAACAAATTTTGTCCAGCGGTGGAGCATGCAGGTCTGGCCAACCAAAATCTTGCACCTGGACCATCAAGGAGAAAGAAGCATTGGCATTAAGAACATGCTGAAGTATAAAGAGAGGAGACAAGCTTTTGGAGCCAGTGAGTACAATTTCTAGCCTATAGAATGGAACTCCTATAAGAAGCAAAGGACCTTTCCTCACTGAATTGAAGGGTTCTCCATCCCACCTTAAGTTAGCAGAAAAACATAGTGGCATGCAATCAGTTGCTCTCACTGATGACCTTTATTCCACCTTGATTGGTTGCTGTCATTGTAGTCACTGATAATGTGATTCTAATTAAAGCTAGGAGAGAATGCATTAGAAAGCCTTATAGCTTTTATGCAACTTTATGTACCCTGAAAGTGTCCTTGGATAGAACTGTCAGAAGGAGAAAATTGACTATAAAATGCAATGAGCACTATTGGCACTATTTGTACACAGAATAACAAGATAACAACAACAACAACAACAATAATAATAATATGAGCTCTTTGAGTACTCAACTGCTAGTTTTTAAAGGTTTAACTTTCCCTAGTCTTACAGCCAAGTAACTTGGCTTGCTTTAAACTGAAGCAAGCATATTCAACATATCTGGTTTTAGGTTTAGTCTTAGGTTCAATTATTATGATTCCTGTACTGCATTTCTATCTCCTTGAATTGCACACTTTATATCAGTTTACAACAATAGAATAGAACAACACACAATACACAAGAATAAAATAATACACAGTACAAGAAAATATATAAACATTTTAAAAATTCAAAAAATACCCTGTATTGTGTCTAAATATACTGACATAGATGGTCTTGAACACAATAGGCCCTCCAGAACAGCTTAGCTTTAACCACTTTCAATGAAATTAAATGGAAAATTAAAATTCTCTTTAAAAATATTGCCTGATACAATTTAGCACCATATGTAAATATTTACTGTGCATTATATAATTCCTTCCAGGATTAATGCCTGTTTCTCTCCTTTCCTTTTGATCATCTGAGAATGAGAATGATCACGTCAAGCTAAATGAACAATCTAATTACTTCACTTTAATCACAGAAAGTAGAGCCAATTTATGAATTTCTACCATGTGCAAGTTTCTAATAACCTTCGAAACAGTTTCAGTTTACGTAGATGTAGTCTCAATGTAATATAAGCATCTCGGCCTCAAGCGCTCATCCCTCACCTTGGGATTCAACCGGATGATGTCATGTCGTTTCTCTGACAAGTTGAGGAGCTGTTGACATAAAGAAGCATCTTTAACAGTTTACTCTATCAACCCAACTTTCAACTAAGAACCTACAGCATCTTGATCAGGACGTTTTTAAGCACAGTTATCCCTGTGATTTCACCCCAAATGTTACTCTCTCTTCCCAAATAAGCTTGTTAAGTTGCTTGGCAAAAAAAAAAAAGGTTTATGGTTCCCTATTCTATTCCTTTTGAAAATCAAAATATAGCTCAAGGGTCTTCAAACTTGGCAAGTTTAAGACTTGTGGACTTCAACTCCCGGAATTCCTGAGCTAACATGACTAGAGGAGGAATTCTGGGAGTTGAAGTCCCAAGTCTTAAAGCTGTCAAGTTTGAAGACCCCCTGATATAGCTCCTCCCCAACCCTGCCCACCCAGCGTATAGGCTACTACTATAAGTGAACTTTATACTGAAGAGTTCTTCAAAATGGAGATAACGTTAATGTTTTACGTGAGATGAAATCACGAGACCTTCAAAATGAAGATAACACGAAAGCTTTACTTGATATGAAATCACAAGACCCTGCAGGACAAAATGATCATCCTTCCTCTCTATCTCAGAGGTGAAGCAGGCGTTTTTCACACACTCACTCAAACCTACATAGAAATGTCAAGTTGGCTCCTTCTTTAGAGTAACTCTTCTCTCCACTCAATTGATTTTTCTGCTTATCATCATCAACATCAGGGGTCCCCAAACTTGCCAACTTTAAGACTTGTGGACTTCAACTCCCAGAATTCCTGAGCTAACATGACTGGAGGAGGAATTCTGGGAGTTGAAGTCCACAAGTCTTAAAGCTGTCAAGTTTGGGGACCCCTGATGATGATGATAATGATTATCATCATCATCATCATCATCATCATCATCATCATCATCATCTCCTTGGCCTCCTTACCAGATACTTGTCCTCATGCTTGGATTTGAGCATTTGCGCCACCTCTCGGAGATTGCTACGGTAACGTTGTTCCTCCAAAGCAGGAGGAAAAGACACAGAGATGATCCGTTCAGTGATGTAGATGAGGTCAAAATCATATTTATGCTCCATTACGTGGTCCAGACTGAAGCTTCTGAAAGGAAGAAAAGCAGAAAGCATAAGGGAAACAGGACTCCAGAAAACTACAATGAGCACTGAAGATTACAAACAAATTAACAGGCAAAAGAACTAAAATCTACATAGTTTACCATCTGGCAAACCTAATTTTCAGTGGGATCTCCCAATAACACAGCTGAAAGCGAGATATTGCAATGATGCAGCCATCAATAGAAGATAATATCTGTAGCTCAGGGTTGAACTGTGTGGTCCTTGGTGCTCTCTGAGCTTGGTGGTTTTCTTGCAGATGGTTCTTTGACATCATCAGTACTAGAAGGGAGTGGGATTTGCTCTCTACTTACATACAAGAGGTTTGCTCTATTCGGGTTGGTAGGAGTGTTCTTCCTGGTTCCTTGATTAGGCTGTTCTTTTTTTTTTTTAACCGTTTGAATGCATGTCTAAAATGATAGTTCCTTGATTGGGCTTGGCTAGTCTAGTAAAGAGAAGGACCAGAGGAGACATGATAGCGGTCTTCCAATATTTGAAGGGCTGCCACAGGGAGGAAGGGGTCAAGCTATTTTCTAAAGCGCCTGTAGGTCAGACAAGGAATAATGGATGGAAACTGAACAAGGAGAGATTTAACCTGGAAACAAGGAGAAACTTTCTGACAGTGAGAACAATCAACCAATGGAACAGCTTGCCCTCGGAAGTTGTGGGAGCGCCATCACTTGAGACTTTCAAGAAGAGATTGTCAGAAATGATGTTGGGTCTCCCGTTTGGGCGGGGGGTTGGACTAGATGACCTACAAGGTCCCTTCAAACTCTGATTATCTGTATCTGTATCTGATTGGAGTATTGTTTACTGTTTGATTGTTATTAATCTTGGTCATAATTTTTGCTTATCTGGGTGTTGATTGCTGGGAAGCTAGTGTTTTGGACCTTTTTTCCCCCCCTTTTAATTTTTAATTGTCTCTTTTGAATGGCAGGTAGATGTTGTTTAAGAGCCGTGGTGGCGCAGTAGTTAGAATGCAGTGCTGCAGGCTACTTCTGCTGACTGCCAATTGCCACCAGTTTGGCAGTTTGAATTTCACCAGGCTCAGGATTGACTCAGCCTTCCATCCTTCCAAGGTGGGTAAAATGAGAACCCAGCTTGTTAGGAGCAATAGGCTGACTCTGTAAACTGCTTGGAGAGGGCTGTAAAGTACTGTGAAGCAATATATAAGTCTAACTGCTGTTGCTATTGCTATAGCTATGTGCCTGTTGGTGGCTGATTTGTCTGAGTGCCAGGCTTCCAGTTGTGCAGGTACCTTAAACCATATTCAACAAAACCAGGGGTTCATCTGATAGCCAGTTCTAGGGGCAACCAGTGCTTTTCTTCATGTGCTTTTCGTAAATTTATGTCCTGCTATTCCATATAGTGGTAGAATTGGAAAGTGTCTTGGAAGTCTTTGCATGTAATCTTCTGCTCTCTGTAGAAAACACAGCATCTATTCTATGACAAATAGTCCTGCCCAACTTCAGCTTAAAAACCTCTGATGAGGAAAAAAAGCACTGCAACCGATTCTTCAATTGATAATTTGCATCAATACAAAATATAACAGGTTAAAAAGATATATAAATGTATTAGAAACACACATACATATACACAGACTTGCATATTTAGATACTGCTATATAGAATTGTAACTGTTTATTGCAGGGGTCTTCAAACTTGACAGTCAGGTTTCATGGACTTTGTATTCAGACTTTATACACCAGCACTCCCAGTTGCATAAGAGATGCTGCAGTTTCCCTAAGAAAGCTGGATATCATGGATCGGGGTCTTCAAACTTGACAGCTTTAAGACTTGTGGACTTCAACTCCCAGAATTCCCCCTCCAGTCATGTTAGCTTAGGAATTCTGGGAGTTGAAGTCCACAAGTCTTCAAACTTGTCAAGTTTGAAGGCCCTTGGTTCATTGTATTAACGTTTACATTTTCTTTTTTCTTCTTCTGTATTTCTTCACTCATTTTTCAGCACTTGTTATGTAATTTTTTAATCATGTACATAATTTGTGGTTTCTTTTTTTCTTTCTTTTTTCTAGTCATTATTTTAAAAGCAAGAAAAATTATTAAAAATTGATTGCATCTACTAGTGAGTTTCTCCGAACATTTAATTGATTGCTTCCTTGCAATGCTCATTCATGTACTGTAGGTAAGGTTTTCTGAAACAACAAAAACAGAGATTTTCTGAAGACTCCAGTCTCCAGTGAAGCAGCTGAGACACAGGAAAGAAAACCTTCTCATTTGTGAAGATTAGGGGCCTTAGCCTTGAGCCAGAATATTTTAGCCAGTAAAAAAACAAATGGAAGAAAATGCTTTTCTTAGATCGCTAGATTTATTTAAGGAGATAAAGCTTGCTATCACAGAACAATGGATGAGGAATGCATAACATGTTCATATCTAGTCCTTATTGATGAAAACTGTCTTGCTAGTGGTGAGTCAAAGGAAAAGAGGCAATTCTGATGAACTTTGTTAAAAATTTCTCTCCTCTACTGATTTACTAATTGCATCAAAAGGAGGCAAGAGTACAAGCATGATAGATAAACAATTGAAGAAAAAAACCAGTGTTTTTATACATGATAACTGCAGTGAGTTGTATGCACAGTGATGGAAAGACTTACAAACTCCCACAATGGAAGAATGGATGATGAAATTAATGGAACTAGCTGAGATGATTCTTTGATTAAAGAAAAGACTTTGTCTAGCTTCGTTTTTAATGTGGACACCACTTTGGAACTTTTTGCTAGAAACTGCAAGAAATGCTACATTAATTTTGGGAGTTGACAATTAGAAATGTTTATGATTGTGGAAATACTGTGTATTGTTGAATGTTACATCAAAAGGTTATTTATGTTTACAATTGTACCAAAGAAAGTTGGAAATTACTCTTTTTAAATTTCTTTTCATTCTTTTCTATTCTTTTGCACCATCCTGTCCTCTATTTTAATTTCTTAATTCCTTCTTTGATTTGATAGTGTTTTTATTTTTTGTAAAAATTTAATAAAGTGCATTTTTTTAAAAAAGGAGGCAACTGTGCTTACCTTTTTAGAATGAAGCATATGTATTCAAATTCCTTCACTTTTTTCCCTCATTATCATTAACTTAGACAACTTAATGGCATTCTCCATGATATCCACAGAGGACTGGCATCATTCACAACTTATTCAGTAAGTATTGGCACTTTCTTTCTTGTCTCCCTCCCTCTCTCATTAGACAATGCAGTGCTAATCCATTTCAATGCAGTACTAATCCATTTTCTTCCTAGTTCTAAAATTACTCATAGGATTAGCTGAGAATAATGTTAGTATAAGAAACCAAGAGAAGAAAAAAATAAACTGCAAAGAGAGAAAACATTAGGGACTACAAGAGAGAAAGAAAGGAAAACGTACATTTTCACAATAAATGGATTCCTCTTCTTTCTAATAGTACTATTTTCAACCTGGAAATCAAAATGCTGTGGCTTACTATTTATCTTATAGCTAGTTAACTAGCTATTGCTTATTTCTAGATCTAATTCCTTCTCTGTTAAATGGGGTAAAAACTCAGTTCTAGAACGTGTAACAATTTAAAAAGGATACCTTAAGGGAGAAATCCTACATGCCAAATATTATGAGGTATAATATAGGACGGGACAAAGTACATATATTCCTGTGTACTCCCTTATTTCACTTGGAAGATGGGGAATAGTTCAATAAGTTTCTATTGAACTTTATGGGTTTCGCTCTGCATGCAGTGTTTTATATGCTATATATACATTTTTTCTTTTTTTTGTATCTTAAAGTCAGTTTTTTTTTACTTCTAGGGACTGCCTGGGTTAATCCTTACATTTTTCTTAGCAAGATTTGCTATTGCCTGCTTCCTAAGGCTGAGAGAGAGCGACTGACCCAAGGTTATATAGAATGTTCAAATAATAAGTACTGAGAAATATAATGTGGGTGATGAAAAACTAATTGTTAGTATCAAAATATCCCTTAGTTCAGGTGTTCTGTGGTGAATTGGAATGCTGTTTATTATAAAAAGTGATAAAACTTAATAGTCAATATTTCTGCAGTCGTAATTCCAAAACTGCCTGCTATTTAAAACCACAATGACATTTTATTTGGATATAGATTTTGGAAAATTTGGAAAGGGATAAAAAGGATGAGAAATGATAGTAAGCCCCTTCATTCTATGAATATAATAGTTCCTCTTTCCTTTTGCTCCTATCAAAATGACCAATCAGATTTAGTCCTTATGAATGTTTTGTATGCGTGTTTTCTGCAATTCAAAAGTAAAAAATTAAAGAGTCTCACAACTTGGTTTCAGATGACTCTGATAGTTTTTGCAGCAACAATATAAAAGCAGTTTTTCACTGCCTCTTCCAGGATGTTTATTTAAACTTATTTATATATATATATATGTATTTCCCAGTCAAGCCAACAGATATAAATTTCCTGGTGGTCTCTCATCCAAGCAGTAACCAGGACCAGCCCTGTTTAACTTCCAAGCTCACACAAGATTGATTAGGAATGGGAATCTTAAAGATAATTTAGATAATTTAAATAATTGTGTTCTCTAAGAGTTCTTCTTTGCAAAAGTTGCAAGATGATCTCTGGTTACAAAGATAGCTCACCGTTAAAACAATAGACTAAAAGCGAGTCCTGCCCTCATCATCCCTGCATTTCAAGGCCAATATAATTATTTAATATCAGGCTGTACCTGGGCAATGTGTTTCGTTGCTTTGCAGTGTTGAGGGATTTGGTAGAGCCCTGAAAAATAAGAAAGAAGGAAAGAAGTCAGCATCTAACAAATAAGTATTGAAAATATTGTACATGCAGCAAATAAGAGCATAATGAATGAAAATATTACCGTGTAGTGAAAGAGCATGTCATTTAAATTTTGTTTAAAATTTAAATAGGAAAATATTTGTAAAACACCATTTTTTGGATCCATGCTGAATATTTAAGAACTCCAATTTGTGTTGGCCTTTATTGTTAATTCTGAGGGACCAAAGATTTGTCACTTCCTCAATCTTTCCCTTAATCTGAGGGTATCTGCGCAGTGCCTAAGTAGTGCATCACTGTATTTTTGTGACTCTGAGTACACCTGCAACTCAGTAATGACTTCTGGTGATTGTCCTGACAAGGCCCCACAGTTTTCTTGGCAATGATTTTTTGGAAGTAGATTGCCCTTGCCTGCTTCTTTGGGCTGAGAGAGAGTGACTGGCCTAAGGTAACCCAGCTGGCTTTGTGCCTAAAGTGGGACTAGAACTCATGGTTTCGTATTTTCTAGCCTGGCTCCTTTAACTCTAACACCAAACTGGCTCTGATGTCTGTATTAGAACAATAGTCCACCACAAGGTAAGTACAAAGTCAGCTCTTCTACCAGAAAGGCAAGGAAACAAAACTGAACACCCTAATTTGACCCAAGAAATAGAGATACCTTTTAATAATGTGTCTTGAAGTTCACATGATTTTAATGACGAAGTTGCAAAATAAACAAGGACTTTAAGTACAAACGCATTAACTACAAAAACAAAGGAAAAAAAATCTTCCCACGCTGCTAGGGATTAATGTCAACATAATGGCTGAAATGCCAGACCAGGAGGTTCAGAAGAATAACTCAGACAGAGCCTTACCAAATGTTCAATGCGCCGGACTGGGGCTGTATTCCGTCTCTAAACATATGGAAGAAGATGACATGTGTTTAAATTCAAATAAAAAAAAACCCAGAGCATTAACAACAAGATTGCATGATGATGCTGTATGTACAGTTTCAAAGTAGTTCCTGGTAGGAATGTTGCTGCTCATTGAACGGGGGAGAGCTACTAACCACAGAGCTGAAGAAAAATCATGCAGTGGCAACTTGTTTTGCCAACCAGATCATGCAATAGTTTTCCTGCTAGGATACACCATCCAAACAATCTACCATGAACATAGTGTAAATTGCTCCCTCCGTTCCCAAATCCACCCGGGACACAAGTCACTGCTACACAGGCTTCAAAGAGTAACCCATGTATCTGAGCAAAATCTGCCAGGGTTTTTTCTTGATGTCTCACCTCCTTTTAACACAGAAGTAGAAACGATTTTGCTCCGAGGGCTGCAATTCTTCTCCCCCCACCAATGAGACTAATGCTCCCAATTCTATTACCAGTACGGGATAGTCCTGGACTTATAACAGTTCACTTAGTGATGGCTCAAAGTTACAACAGCACTGAAAAAGCGACTTAGGGCCGTTATTCACGCTTACAATCATTGCAGCATCCCCATGGCCACATGATCAAAATTTGTATGCTTGGAAAGTGGTTCATATTTATGACAGTTGCAGTGCCCCTGGGGTCAAGTGATCTCCTTTTGACAAGCAAAATCAATGGGGAAACCAGATTAACTTAACAACCATATTAGTAACTTAACAATTCCAGTGATTCACTTAACTGTGGCAAGAAATATCGTAAAATGGGGCAAAACGTAACCAATGTCTCACTCAGCAGCAGAAGGTTTGGCCTCAATTGTGGTTGTAAGTCGAGGACAAATACCAATACCAATATCATTATACTGTATATTTATCATTATGCACGCTTTTTTAAAGGATTTTTCTAAATCCCGAATATTGAACGAAAGTGGGAACCAACTAACTTCTTTGCTGTCCTAATTCTTCTTCTATCTAAATTGCAGGACTTGGAGAAAAAAGCTTTGTTGATAATCACTTGAGGAAATAGATTTTGATCTACAAAAGCTTAAGTGATA
This sequence comes from Pseudonaja textilis, assembly GCF_900518735.1. Next base: position 3,156,384 of record NW_020769371.1, read on the forward strand.
GCACACTTTTGAGCCATCACAATATTTCTATGTTCAGCTGTCCACTAACGTAGAAGGAGAAGAGGATTTGCAGTGAAATTTGGGCCACTTCTTGCTCACACACAAGAGCCAAAACCAAGAAGGCAAGAGCTGAGAGCAACAGCTCCAGATCAAATGGGCTGCATGGAAATCTTGGTCTTCCTTGGACCCCTTCAAAGAGTTTTGCAGCCTCCCTTGCATCTCTCAACCTTCCCATCAACAATAGTGCACGTGGCTTCACTTCGGCTGAACTTTCACCCTCCACCTCCCACCTTTGTGACGATGGCATCACCCATGAGTGGGGTGGCCACTCAACGGCAGAATACACACACTCCAATGGTTTGTACCTGTGGAACAGGCAAATGGAGACCCAAGGGTAGATTTATTGTTGGTCCACACAACGCAAGCATGAGATCTGGCACACAGGCTGCTCCAAATCTGGGAACAGCACATAGTCACACGAAAGCTTAATTGCAAGAAGGGAGCGAAGTAAACTCAAGGCAAAGAATCAGCTGATTCAAAACTGTTGCTCCCTTTTGGTATTAGATAAAGTTGACAGTTTTGTTGTCTGCTAGCAAGATGGGAGGAATCTAAACTAATTAGGGGAGGACTAAATGGATCTTCAAATTCCTATCAATCCTCCTTGCCTTTGTGGAGAAAAATAATTAAGGTGTAAATACACTTTCCCCCCACTTCCCATTATCCAGTAGCTGTAATTCTTGTGAAACCTGGTTCTGAGATAAGGAGGAAATACAGGTAATCCTCAACTTATAACAGTTTGCCAGCCGCACCAACAGCCTGAAGAACAGTTTCTACCTGTGGGCTGTCAGACTTCTGAGCCGAAAATAACTTCATGTCAACATTGTATGATAGACTTGCAGGGCTGACGCGTTGTGCAACAAGGTCACATAGTGTAATAAGATTGGGACTGGGTTGGGGACTTCTGTCCTGGGTTGTGTTGGGGGGCGTGCATGAAGGGAGGTTCAGCCAATCTCATTGTACACATGTTGTACTCTGACAATAAAGGTAATAATAATAATACCTGTGTCCCCCAAGATCATGCGATCCCTTTTTGTGACCTTTTGACAAGCGAAGTCAATGGGTAAGCCAGGTTCACTTAACAATAGGGTTACTAGCATATCAGCTGCAATGATTCACTTAGCAGCTGTGGCAAGAAAAGTCATAAAATGGGGGCAAAACTCACTTAACAAATTCTCAACAACTGAAATTTTGGGCTCATTTGTGGTCACAGATTGAGGACTACCTGTACACACCCTGCAGTCACCTCTTTCCTTTTGCTTTCCACTGCCTCTCAACCACAGTGGCCAGGGCAATATATTGTGGACTGATTCTCATAAACCAGAGACATAGGAGATGGAAGGGTGGAGGGGAGAGAATAGATTGAACTCTCTCTACTCTGAAGAAGCCAAAATAGGCAATATTTGGTTAGTTCAACCGATAAGCTAAACACCATTATGCCTAGGATGATCATCTAAATCTAGCAAGTCTAACCTATCTATATTATACGCTGCCCAAGACTATACCTCTTCACTCAATGCAACCCAGGCCAAGCCAAAAGGTTGGACAAGCCTGATCTAAATGGAAACTATCAGTTCAGACATGTCATCCTGGATATAGAAATGCATACGTTACTTCACCATTTGGATAACAAAAGAGAGAGAGAGAGAGAGAAAGCAAGTATTCACTGAACAGAAAAAAGCAGTTATTTATAAAGTGCACTAAATCAACACATGTCCAAGTCATAGCGGAAAAGGAAAACTCACTCACAGGTACAGTACATTTTGAATGGTGGTGCATCTACAGAACACAGGTTGCTTTGTTATGTGAGCAGCCCCCTACCCTAAAATAATCTTGCATCAGGGAATAGACAGAATCTTTCTGAGGAGTAGGTAAAGGCTGGGAACACACTGCTGTACATGGAAAGATTGGGGAAAGCGGTTTGTGAAACAACAGAAACAGCTCCAACTCATTCCTGACTAAAATTTTTCCAGATCTTTAAAAACAAGTAATGGAGCGATAAGAATCAAGCACTGGAAGTATTTTAAAGAATACCTAAATAAATCAGTAACACAAATTTTGAATTGGGGGGGTGGGAATCCTGAGCCAGCGTGCCATATTCTAAAATATTGGAAAAGAATGAGAGAGCAGGGTACGGGAAAAATCAAACAATTCCTGCACGCATCCAAAACTTTGCAGAAACGGGCAATTATGCAAGATCATAATTCAGAAAATAAACACCTCAGGCTAAATCCTCTTTTTAAAGAGGTAGCGACACAAAGTCACCCTTGGCAACATATTTCATTTCCTTACATCAGGGCTGTGAAACTCCCAGCCAACGGGCCAGATGCGTCACGCGCTAGCCACGCCCGGTTTAGCGAAGGGGGGGGGAATGTCCCGATACATCACGGGATGCCACCATGATGACGTGAGTTTGACACCCCTGACTTACCTGCAGGTATCCACAGCTTACCTGACAAAAAAACCATAAAGCATCTTGGCTCACTTTAAGCACCAGCATTTTTATTATTGCCCGAAGTCTTCAAAGCACCCCAAGGGCCCTTTGTCAACTTCACCACAAGAGGCTACCCCTCCTTTCCCTTCTGGAAAGTATTATGTGGGTCAAGTGGGTGGCAAAAGAGCAGGCACTTACCAGTTCGCTTGGTGGGATGGGCTGGCAGGAAGATGGCACCTAGAAAAGAGAAAGGGAAAGAGATGAGCCCCGGTGTGCAGGCCAGTTCAGCTTCAAAGTTGCCAACATCATCCACATCCCCCCACCCAACGCCGAGACCTTTGCAATGACATCTGAAGACCTTCTCCTTTTCCCCGGAGTAGGATGTGGGGCAGATGGGTAGGAGAGAAATCTCTTGTCCCGTCCCAAGTTCCCCTCTTCAAGAAGCAGAAGCTTTCCCATCCGGGTGTTTCTTTTGGCTGGGGCTGGGCCCTTCCAACAACAGCACATCTTACAGGCAGCCATTCATCAGGCTGCAAGGCAGCACGGCCAAATCTGGCACAGGGGACCATAGAGAAAAACCAACACAGAAGGGCCCCCCACCCAAGAGGGAAGCAACAGTGAGGCTATTCAGGCTGCTGCATTTCCCTCTCGCCCGGTGCAACTGCCAGGGCATTCCTTGTGACCTATAAGAGAGCAAAGGGCTTTTATGCCCCCTTCCTATACACCCTTTGCCTCCTGTGGTTGAAAGAGGGTAGAGGGCAGAGACCCAGGCTGACCCTGTGACGCAGATGAGGCCTCAACCCCACTTGGGGTCTTCTCCAACCGTAGGCTGCCCCTAACATAAAATGTATTAGCTCCAGGTACTTCCAGAAAATGGTTTCATAACACCAGCACCTGGTCTTCTTTTGTGGACTTTTACAGAAGATTATTTCAGATGATTTTGCACCCAACTCCCACTTTGAACCTTCTTATTTCATAAGCAATATTTCTTGTTATTTTTTGACTTTCTGCAGCAAAACTGCTCGGGGGGATAAGATGGAACAACTGCACAATAGCCAAAAGCGTAACCTTTTGGGAAGCCCTCTCAGATCCTTTCCTCACTTTTTCTTCTGCTGGGTCATGATATTCCCTTCACTGGATCCCCATCAGGTAGCCTTAAGTTGACCATAACTTTGCTGCTGTTAATGCAGTTTTTTTTTACAAAGGTACAGTTGACCAACCATTTTGTGAGCGGTGCAGTTAGATCACCCCTAAGGGGTGGGAGGAGCCAAGCAGCTATTGGCTAGTGAGACTTCTAAAGCCATTCTGTTGTGGACAGAGGCGAATCCAGTTCTCTCCTTCTCCCCTCCATATCTTTAAGACTAGCCCTGATTCTATGACCTAGAGATCAACCTGGCCAGCAGCTGACCAACAAAGAACAGCAAGGTCAAGGGCTGAAGTCTGATGGCAATTTCCCCATGCCTGACAAGTTGGTTGGCTTCTTTGAATGTTGGGTTTAGCAGACATCGGAATAGTGCTAAGCCCATGTTCCAAATTCATACAGCAGCTGATCCTTCGGTTCCTTTTGAACATACCCACCCAAAACACTTGCACAAAACTAGCATGAGTTTTGACCAGTGGCTGACGTTCTAATGAAGCCATTTGGGGAAAAAAAAACTCAGTTCCTCCCAAGCTCAGTGAAGAAGAGTGACAGAGGATGCTTTCCCACCAACTGATGATATTTGAGGAAGCAGGAGGAAAACAAAGAGAAACCCACCCCACCCCATTTCCTTCATGTGCCCTTTACACAGTGAATAATGACAGCAGCCTTTATGGTCATTGAACCTACAACAGGAGAGGGGTCACCAAGGGAGGCAGCAAATCGTATGTTAGTATAGCATTTTACTGGTTCAATGATTGATGGATAACATGTTAACTTGGCTGCGACAAACATCCCTTTTCAGTCCAATTGTACTCCAGCTGCTGAGTGTCTCCTGCCTATATACAAACAGGCTAATAATATTGAATTCTACTGTACAGTGCAATATTAATGCAATATCAGGGGTTTTCAATTCAATGTATAGAATGTGAAGGATGTTTTTGCGTTTGTGTTTATTTTCATAGTCATGATGTACACTGAAGATGGTATTTAATTTCGTTGTACGAGGTGCAATGACAACAAACTAAACTAATAATACAAATAACGCTATACGGGTATGTTTGGACACTTGTCTAAATAGAATACAATTAATTCATGGCTCTTGCTGAAACCAAACAGCATATTGAAACATATAATGGAAGGTAAGATAGTTACCCTCCATATATCTGCAGCCACAAACTCTCATTATCCCCCCAAAGCCAAGCAGCTGATAAGATTTATAGAGCCAGTTTGGTCTAGTGGCTAAAACATCAGACTAAAAACCAGGAGACCTCAATGGGTTGTTGTGGGGAAGTGTTTGATGCTTTGAGCTATTTATAAACATAATAAAGATGGATACAAATAAATAAACACACCAATTCCCTGGAGAATGCTACATTGCATCCTCCTGGGTATCAATTTAAGAAATTTGGGGTGCTCTGTTCTTGAGTCAGAGCAGTGGTAAGCCCCACTTAATTTTCCCTGCAAAGATTCCTGGCATTTAAAGAAGGGACACCTAACCAGCCTCCAAACAAAGTACTAACATCAGTTTTACTTCCACTTATTTCTCATTTTTAGGAGATACAGTAAAACTGATGAATGCTCACCAGCCCAGGTCTTTATTTGGTGATATGCCTAATGCAGATAATGAGCAAAGCTAAGTTGGAATAATGGTGGGGAATGGGGACTATTCTCCCCAGTTTTTCTTCTGCCAATCATGAAAACCATTCTGTGAAAGTGCTGACGACTTGCTCCCCATAATCCACAGGTCCACACTAGCCTATAAAGAGTGCCTGACCTTGGGCAAGTGAAGAGCCACTGAAAAGGATAGTTTGGAGCAGAAAAACAACAATATTCGTGCCTATCACTCTTCTGTCCCATTTCCACCAGAAACGCTCTTCCTAATAGTTGCTTCCTATTCTTCACAAAGTCCCAAATATTTTAGCAAGGAAAAGCTAACAAAATTCCAGTTTATATGAAATGGTGTGTCACACTTTTTATTTTAAAAAAAAGATCTAAATGGTCACTGTATTAGGTATTTGAATTTACCAAGTAATTCATTTGCTTTCTAATAAGAACAGCAAACATGGCTAGATACTTCTTTCCATAAATAAGATCCTTTTTTTCCCCCAAACAGAAAACTGAGGTTTTATTTAAAGCCTAAAGGATAGATTAAATAGAAAAGCATGTGTCTGGACTGTTTAATTTGCCACAATTACAGACTCTTCTCTTCCAACATATTTTTTCAGATCCAATTCCAGAAATACTACTTCCTTATATTACTATCACTAGAATTCTGTAAATGTATGCTAGCTATAGAATTGACCACATCATTTGAATTTTTAAAAAGATTCCCTTTTATGGGTTGCAAAAATTTTTATCCAATGAATGAAAGATCAACCATATTCAGAATGGATAGGATTGTGGAAGTATTCCAGTTGTATACATTAGGAAAGAATCTATATATGGAGTATTATAGCTCATCTGGTCATAACTTCATACTGTATAACACCCATCTTAACTTTTTGATGGTATCTAAATTCAATCCATCCCTATCCTGTTTTTTTCATCATAGTTTTTTTTGGGGGGCTATCATATACTGAGGGGTTCATTTTCTTTCAAAGTTTGGTGCTATAATGAAATTTCAGTTTACTGGATCTTAAAACAATGGATTTGGAATCTAGATTTCTCATCATGAGTGCCCAAATTTCTCATCATGATTGCACCCTGATACCATCATGTACTTGAGACAATCACATTTAATGGACCATTGGGAAGAGTAGACAAGTCTTTCCCCACCTATTGGCCCATTAAAGTTTTACAATAGCAGTTTTACCTGGGGATGCTACCTAATGAAAAGTACATGTTGTTTCCAAAAGCGAGGAGCAATCATCCAGAATGTTTTTATACCAGCATTGTGAAACTTTCCTATCAACTTTTCCAGGTTACCAAATTGCAACATTCTCTACTCAACATTGTATCACCAGAAATCACATCAGTATGAATTTGCTGTCCATATTGTAGGAAACGTACCTTGCCTCTGTTCCTTCTAATCTTAACTATGGCCAACATTCTGACTTAATCCAACACTCAAAGTCTTCCTCACTGCTGAGTGAAGGGTTATCTACAGGTGTGGGATTCAATTTTTTTAACAGCTGGTTCTGTGGGCGTGGCTTAGTTGGTGGGCATGGCTTGGTGGTCATGTGACTGGCTGGGCGTGGCCAACTCAACATCACTCACATCGAGGCATGCATCTCCTCACCTGGCCTCTCATGACTGTGGGGATGCTGCAATAGTCATAAGTGTGAAAAATGGTTATAAGTCACTTTTTTCAGTGCCATTGTAACTTTGAATGGTCACTCCACACAAGCAAAGTACCAGCAAAGGAGGGGGAAAAAACTTCAGAGAAGTTCCAGAGACAGGAAGTCTAGTCCTGCCAAGAATGTAACAAGGGTTAACGGAGAGGCAGTTTCTGTAAGCAACACCAGAATGTTTCCTTCCTGCCTTCCTTACAGGATTAGGCCAGTAATTTCTTCTAACAACTGGTTCTCCAAACTGCTTAGAATGTTAACAACCAGTTCTAGCAAATAGGTGCGAACCTGTAGAACCCCACCACAGTTATCTACATGACCTTGATCCATCCATTTATACCAGAATTAAGTTTGATGCCCTGTCATTAATTTCTATTGCCACAACTGACTTTCTTCCAAAGTAATGGGTAACAAAACCTTCATGGTCACAAAATTCCTTTTTGAGTTTGAATTTCCCATTTCCATCCAATGGTTCTTGTCCTACTTTTGCACGCGCTGCAGAATAACCCCACCAACCTTATTTTCTGTAACACTCTTATCCGTATCAGAAGGCTGTTGTCATGTCTCCCTTTAGCCTTCTCTTCTTTAAACATAGTTATTGTAAACGTTCTTGTACATCTATACCTCAAGCCTCTTATCACCTGTATCACATTTTTGATGTCTTTTTGTATCATGGCAATCAAAATTAGACACACACTGTTCCAGATGCAGTCTGTGGCCAATGGAGCATAGAGAACAGCTATCGCTATCATTAATGGCACATTTATTGATTCAGTATATGCTGGCCACCTCAGTGTCAAACAACTCTTCTAATGTTGTTTGTGAAAATTTTCAAACTCAGTATTAGAAATTTCACTTCCCACCCAAAATTTTCATTATAGGTTTCCTTCAATATGTTTCCATTGTTGTAGCAGTTGTTTCCGTCACTGATTTGGAGACACTATTTTTCCGCAATTGTCTTCTTCCTGGTTAAGTACCTAGGCAAAGTTATAGAATAAATGTGATGGCATCGGGACATCCCATAATCAAATCAGAGTTAAGCTCAGGATGTCCACATTCAGAAAGGGAGAGAAATGCTGACCACGTTTTGACTCTCAAAATCATTGAAACAAGGAAGTTCATTTTGATAAAGAGCAAAACTGTTCCAAAACATCGCCCCCTTTCCACTTTGGGGTAGATTTGTTTATTTATCAATTTTTGAAACCTTTCACACAAATGCTGTTCCAAAAGAGCCTATTTGGCCTAGTGGTTAAGGCACCAGGCTGGAAACTAGGAGGCTGTGAGTTCTAGTCCCACCTTAGCCACAAAAGCCAGCTGATGACTTAAGGCCGGTCACTTTCTCTCAGCCCAATTCACTTCACAGGGTTGTTGTTGTGAAGAAAATATGAGGAGGAAGGTGTTGGATATGTTCCCCACCTTGAGTTATTTGTAAAAATAACAAAGGCAGGAGATAGATAGGTAGATAGACAGATAGACAGACGGGGTAGATTTATTTATTTATCTATTTTTGAAACCTTTCACACAAATGCTGCTCCAAGAGAGCCTATTTGGCCTAATGGTTAAGGCACCAGACTGGAAACTAGGAGGCTGACAGACAGTTATTAAAAAGAAACCCTGCAAATTTCAGGCTTCTCCCCAGCTGATACCATGTTCAAACATTGCCTACAAACACAAACGTCATGCACAGCCCATTGTCCTGTTGTTAAACATAGAATAACAGAGTTGGAAGGGATCTTGTAGGGCATCTAGTCCAACCCCGTTCAAGCAGGAGACCCTATACTATTTCTGACAAGTGGCGTCCAATCTCTTCTTGAAAGCTTCCAGTGATGAAGCTCCCACAATTTCTGAACTAGCTGTTCCATTGGTTGATTGTCCTCATTGTCAGAAAATTTATCTTTATTCCTAAGGTTGAATCTCTCCTTGATCCGTTTCCATCCATTGTTCCTTGCCGTTCCCCGCTTGTCCAGAACGCTTCATCCTGATAACAAAAATGGCTGAAAGAGCTTTGGCTGCAGCTGCTCTGGGCTGAGTATAACCAGATTGAGTCTTCCACTGAGCATTCCTGCATGTATGCTTTTAATTAACTGTTATGGCTACAGTAATGTAATCATTCAGGCTGTTCGGCTTTAATCACGGTTGAAAAATGTTCTTGGCCAAGGGCTGTATAGTTTGCCGGACTGAGAATCCGTTTGCATATAGGAATTGGATGTGTTCCTTCATACACAACACCTCTCACACATAGCTCACACTCCTTCCAAAATAACCTTCCCTCAGACCTACATACAGGTAGTCCTCGACTTGCAACAGTTCATTAAATGACCATTCAAAGTTACAGCGGCATTGAAAAAAGTGACTTGTGACCAGCGGTGGGATTCAAATTTTTTTTACTACCGGTTCTGTGGGCATGGCTTGGTGGGCGTGGCAGGGGAAAGATACGGTAAAATCTCCATTCCCTCCCCACTCCTGGGTTTCACCGGTTCTCCGAACTACTCAAAATTTCTGCTACCGGTTCTCCAGAACTGGTCAGAACCTATTGAATACCACCTCTGTTTGTGACCATTTTTCACACTTATGACCATTGCATGGTCAATGTGATCAAAATTCAGATGCTGGAAGCTGACTCATGTTTGTGATAGTTGTCGTGTCCCCCAAGATCATGTGTGACCTTCCAACAAGCAAAGTCAACGGGGAAGCCAGATTCACTTAACAACCGGGTTACTAACCTAACAACTGCAGTGATTCACTTAACAAACGGGGCAAGAAAGGTTTTAAAATGGGGCAAAATTCACTGTAAAAATGTCTCACTTAGCAACAGAAATTTTGGGTTCAATTGTGGTCATACACTGAGGATTGACTATCTCTCCTTTCTTTCATCCATATGCAATTCACAAACAAGAGCCTCAGTGGCCCAGTGGTTAGAGTGCAAGCTACTCCTACTGCAATTTAGCAGTTCAAATCCCACCAGGCTCAAGGTTGACTCAGCCTTCCATCCTTTTGAGGTGGGTAAAATGAGGACCCAGATTGTTGAGGGCAATAGGCAGACTCTGTTAAACTGCTTAGAGAGGGCTGTAAGGCACTATAAAGCAGCATATAAGTCTAAGTGCTCCTGCTATTGCTATTTCCTCACTCAAACACATATCATTCTCTTATCCAAACCTCCTCATTGCTTCAACAATTGCTTCTCTCTCTTGCACATCATTCACACTACAGTACTTCTTCACACACACTTCCCCCTCATTTTCTCTCTTGAGCCCACAACTCTCTCAAACTTACTTTTTCCACATATATTACATGCATTGTTCCTTGTGACCTCACTTTCCTCATATCAGCTGCGCTCCTTCATATACACTTTTTCAAACATATACTATTGGCTGATCAAACACTCAAATGTACATTCTTCTTTTTCAGACAGATCCAGGTTGATTATTATTGGACTGGAGACCACAAGGTAATCCCTGGCCTGCAGGCTATAGTGGAATGTTAAAAAAAAAACTGGAAGAATGCAGTGAATGGAATGCTATTTCCATAAAAGTAGTCCTTGACTTATGATCACAGTTGAGCGCCAATTTTTTGTTGCTAAGTGAGACAGCGTAGTTGTTAAGTTAGTAGCGGGGTTGTTAAGTGAATCTGGCTTTCCCCCCTGATTTTCTTTGTCATTGGAAAAAGTGATGTCATGCCCCTGGTGGAAACTGACTCTGAGGGAGAGGAGGAACAGCTGACAGGGAGTGGAAGTGTGGCTCCAGAGGCTGTGGAGGAGGCTGGGGAAGGGCAGAGGCCGGCTGAGCGGTCAGAGGAGGACCCAGGCCCATCCCCTCTCCATCCTAGGGCATGCAGGGAAGAGAGGATAAGGGAGAGATCTGGTCTACTCGGGAGGAGAGGGCCTTGATCCTCTTCATGGGCTGCAGCTGTGACAACTGGATAGCAGGATGGACCTGCGTATGGGCAAATGCTGGAAACAAAGCGTGGAAATATCTCTAGTTGATGGTTCCTCTCTGAGTTTGGCGTCCTTCCCAGTGTGTGTCCTGTTATCAGTGGACATCCCCCAGCCCTTATCTTGCCTGGTTTGTGTTGTTTTTATCCTTCATCTTGTAACTGTTTGTGTGGGAGTTTTTTGTCTTTGGTCAAGAATATTCGGAGCTTGGAAGCAAAGTGAAGGAATAAAAGGGGCTTCACCTGTTTTCTGTAACTGTGTTTGTTTTGTATCCCACCCTGGGTCATCACAGGTGATCACATGCCCTTGGGATACTGCAACCATCATAAATATTGCCGCCATCATAAATCAGTTGTCAAGTGTCCGAATTTTGATCACATATCCATGGGGAAAATGCTGCAATGGTCGTAAGCGTGAAAAATGGTCGTAAGTCACTTTTTTCAATGCCATTGTAACTTTGAATAGTCATTAAATGAACTGTTGTTAAGTCGAGAACTTCCTGTAGGTCAGTCTGAGGGAAGGTTATTCAGGAAAATGGCCATGTCATTTTTTTCATCGCTGTTGTACCTTCAAACGGTCACTAAATGAAAGGTTGTAAGTCGAGGACTACCTGCAGTGCTGCCCAGAAAATTATTTGAGTGAGCTCATGTGATCCCCAGGAAATGAGTTCCCCCGGAAGGAGACTTAAAGCAAAGGGGAGCCTTTTGAACTGAGAACAGACAGCAATTCTCTACCGCATTTTAAAGATTTTCAAGTACTGTATATGCGAAAGGTTTTCCTATGTACATCTGTAAAGCACTGGTAACAATCGAATTGTGTAAGGAGTTTTCTAAAAATCTCAGTTGCTTATTTCCCATATCTGGAAAATGCACGATCAGATCGAAGGAACGGAATTGGGTGAAGAACTGGATTCACCCTGGGTGTGAATCCAGAGATGCAAATCCAGGATTGTGGCAGGAGTGTAAATTGGCAGGCCGGGGCCCTTGCCAAAACCAACTATCAACACATTTTGAAATTGCACTGTGTTGGAGCCAGGGTACAATTAAGCAAACAGCCTCTATTAAAAAGGGATTCTGGCTGGGCTGTGGCACCAAGTGTTTTGTTTTTTCATGTCTTAATTAAAAAGGGGGGAAAAAAACCCACAAGCCAGTGGGGAAGCCGTCTTCTCTTCTCAAGCCCTAGAGCAGGGGTCCCCAAACTTGGCAACTTTAAGACTTGTGGACTTCAACTGACTGGAGAATTCTGGGAATTGAAGTCCACAAGTCTTAAAGTTGCCAAGTTTGGGGATCCCTGCTCTGGAGGAATGGTTGAATCAGCCAGATTCAAGGGAGGATTGTCAAGTAATCTGAACCTTTTAAACCACTCTTTGTCTTAGAACCAAAGGAAATTTTCCACCTATTTTCTCTCCCCCCCGAACCTTTCTTTACCTTGGTGCCTTCCAAATGTGTCTGGACTTGATCATTGCAGCTACCCCAATTCTGGATTATTCAGGCTGGTTCAAACCAATCTCTACTAAATAATGTCTAAATTGGATGCCAGTGAAGTTAAAGGAAAAGCGTACAGCAGACATCAATGATGTGTTTCAAATCCTATTCTTTGAGTGAAACATATCGTGGATTCTAACTGAAGGGAGGCTAACCATCCAACCAACTCCCAGTATAGGATCACATTTCAAAATTAGGATTTAAGTGCCGCTGAGTTAAAACTTCCAAATCTTAATTCCAGGAATTATTCTTACAGGTGAGCCACTTGTTTATGGAAAGGGTGGCTGCTTCTTCAGTTATACCACCACAAAATCCATGAGACGCCCACAAAAGAAGTGCATACACAAAAACAGCGGTCTGTGTCTATGTCAGGCCATTTGTGAAGTACAAAAAACTATGGTAGCAATTAAAATAAAAATCAGCAGTTGGATTTTCAAAAGCAGGAGGAAAAGATATGTTGACTACCCTTCCCCAATTTAGAGCTTGCTATGTGTATGCTGCATTACAGCTCCCCAAATTCCAATCAAAAATATAAATAACTTTTGTCCTGATTCCCATCCTAGATGTGCTTGATATGGGTTCACCTCTACTCCAGATACAACATGAAGTCCTTCCCCAAATACAATTCCCCCCCCCCCCCCGCATCCAGCTTTCCAATCCTTCATCTGTGGGAAATTTTGGGGATGCTAAGCAGATCTTGCAGGATTGATGCTCCGGAGGAAGTTTTGTGCTATCCCTCCTCCTTCTGCTTCCTTCTTCCCCCACCCTCACCATTCATCTCTCAAGCAAACCACAGCCTGGGAAAACATCTGGACCAGCCCATGGGACAAAGGGGGGAGGTCATCAGGATGTGGGAAACTACAAGAGAGGCTAAAATGTCGGCATAGCTGAAGAGCCAAGCCCGCAGCTTCAGCTGGCCTCCTTAACCAGATAAAACATCTCTGGCTGTACATGCTTGTTACAACTGCTAAGCAAAGGGACCAAGTTTTGAATGGGGAGGGGGGGGCAATATTTCTCCTCTCCCTCTCTTGCACATGCTACACATGTAGGCAAGGAAGCACAGAGGGCAGGTTCAAGATGACCAATATGTCTGTTCTCAAAAGGGATCCTATCTTGATCTCAGGATCTGGCCCACCCCCTCCAAGTACAGTGAAGAAGGAATAAGTGAGCTGTACCATTCCAGGCTGCAAGTTTAAAAAAATTGGATTTGAATCCTAGTTTAAAAAACTCAGTTTAAACATTGAAAGCTGAAGCCCATTACTGTAAATAGTTTGGGAAGGATGACACTATTTGAAAGACTGTCTACCCAAAGGGGTTTTGATTTCATCAAGGGCTGCAGGTTTTGGAAATCATCTAGAATAAAATTAGTCCTGTGGGTTCATTCATTCATTTTCTCTCTAGCATCATCTCATCTCTTCTTCCTTCCTTCCTCCTTCCTTCCCAGAGGTACGGATTGGATTAATTATTTGCAAAGGACTTTAAAAATTGAGCTGAGGTTGCTTATGCTTATTTATATTAATTCAAACCTGTCCAGGCACTTTAAACTAATTTTTGGAACATGGCATGCAGTTATTGTCCAGATCCATCTGGTTGACACATCCTGAAGACAGCCTTTGTCAGTAATATCTTGAAACTCCTTCAACTCACATTATTTCCTAGAAGCTCATAAAAATGCTGGATTGCTGTTTCTAGTTTTCTTCAGCTAATCTCCAATTGGTTTTAATGGTCCAAAACAGCTTTTAAAAGCCACCTTGAGTAGGTTTGTTCTAAAACTGTCTTCATTCAAAATTAAATAGAATCTCTAAGAAGCTGACCCTATCTTTTATCTTCCCAAAGTTCTAGTTTTCTATTATTAAGAAGGTTTTTTTTTTAAAAAAAGAGGTTTTTTTAAGTTTTCAAGATACATTCCACCCCAACCAGAGGCTTTGGCTGGCTATTAGTTAGAAAGACCAAGACTGCTAGATTGACTAGATACAGCAGGGCTGAAATGCTTGCAGAGCAAAACAATTCCAGATGCCTTGTGGAAACAAAGCAAGTCCAGATGCCTAGAGGGGAAGGCAAAAAGTGACAACGTCACAAGGAAATGCAATTGGAGGCAACTCACAGCGTTTTCCAGCTTCACACTTCCAACTATCCATCAGGTGCTGAGAGGAAACACTGCCTAGAATCATCCAAAGGGTTTTGTGTGTGAGGACGCAAATCGCCAATGTCTTCCCTAGCAACCTCAAGCCAGTTGAAGTCCAACGAAAGGCAGAGATGTAAAAGGATTGCAAAGAGGACGTTGCAAAACAAATTGTCCTGAATGAGTCACTCCAAAAGTTAAGCCATCCACCCTGCACAAAGTTTAAATGATCTGAAAAACATGCATGACCGAGAGATTCTCTCATCTAAATAGGACAGGGAAAAAGCTTGTTCTCAGTTTTTATGATAGTTAATTGTTTTTTTAAATTGTTTCTTCACAGTAACTATCTCTACTGCCTTGGTAGGACATCTCACCATCTGTAAAAGATTTCCAAGACTGCTAATGATGGGGGAAGGGAGGGAGAGACTAAGTATCTATTATCTATCTGTCTATCTGTCTGCTAAAGTGTCCTTGTACAAGTTAAACTGTACTCCGGGCGATTTCCTGGATATATGCATGTTTTCTTGGCAACAATAAAGAAGTGGTTTGGAATTCTCCTCTGGAACTTTTAAAAACTTCCCTGTCAACTTTACAGACCTTGGATTTTTTTTTAAATATCCAAGCATTCCATCCAAATACTGGCCTTATTTAGCTTTTTGGTATCATCCAAGGTCAGCTGAGTGCTACCCTCAAACTCAGCACATGTAGAGTAGCTACCATGCTCATTAGAATAAAAGGGGGAAACTAAACAAATATGAAAAAGCATATTCTCTGAATGCTCCAGGGATTTTAATTAATTCCTTTGCTTGGTGTCTAACAAGTAATAAAAAGAATCACCACAACCCATATATTCATAACATAGGTACTAGATGACTGTAATGATCCTTGCCTGCAATCACAGCCTATCTGATTTTCGAAGTTGGAAGCACTAGAGCAGAGGTCTCCAAACTTGGCAACTTTAAGTCTTGTGGACTTCAACTCCCAGAATTCTCTAGCCAGTTGAAGTCCACAAGTCTTAAAGTTGCCAAGTTTGGGGATCCCTGCACTAGAGGATGGTCTCTGATTAAGACCTCACAGAACAAGCCAACCTTTAGACATCTAAAAGCCCAAACTGTATAAATAAAGCTATATATCCAAATAGGTTTATGGTTGTGAACTGCCCTATATTTTAGAAAAAGACAAATTAAAATTACTTTGTGGTATGAAACCATCTATTCCAATATTGTCTCTGAGATCCTCAGATTCTTTCTGAGAAGTCATTAAAGCAGTGACACTCTCTGCTTATTTATCTGTCATTTCAGAGTGTGGCAGTTCAGCTAAAGATCTCTACTAGTGACTTCCACTGTTGTCTAGAGTCACCCAACCAGCATGGACAAAATTCTGCATTGCCCTGGGGATGAATGAATGATGCTAGAAGGTGCTAGAGTGGAGAAATAGCTGGACGGGAGAAGTAGCATAAGATAGGAAGAGCCAAACCTCATTCGCCACTGAACTAAAACACCGACCTTGGTGCCATCACATTTTCCGCCTAACCTTCTTCATAAGTCCACAATGGAGATAAAATGGAAGAGGAGCATGTCCAAAGTACTAATACTGAGTGCTTTAGAAGAATGTAAAGACACGGACGTAATAAATGCCCAACCAAATGGATGCCTAAACATAGAAAATAAATGAAATAAACCAGCTGGGTATATGGGTGATCTATGTAGCAATCTTAAATAATAACCATTGATCGGATTATCTTTTTATTGGACAGAACATAAGTTAATAACTACTCCATATACCTCATTGTCCCATTTACTCATTGCTTCCGCTGACTAGCATTACTTCTAGGGGAGCACTGCTGCCCCCTTGTGGAGAGGGAAGAAAGGACATTTCTGCTAAAAAAAAGAAGCCGATATTCTACGCACCTGCTCCAAGTGCCAAATCTCATGCCAGTTCACATGCAGATCTTCTCTCTGCCCTCAGTCCAGGAGGTTACCCAGACCTTTTGACTCCTTCTCACTCCAACACAGAGCTTCCCAGCAGAGGGAACCAGCAGCACTAGCTGTACCATGGACGGGGAACCAAAACTGCACTACGATCTGGTCTCTCGATGCCTCGGTTGCTTTTTCTCTGTTCCTCAGCCTCCTTCCCTCCTAAATTCCTCCTAAATTCCAATATTTTCCTTCCAGAAAGCAGAGCTGCATTTACGAAAACAGCCTGGGGTTTTTTTTTTTTTTGGTGAAAAGGAAAAAAAAAAAGTCCCCAAACAAGAGCAGACTGAAAGTCAAGTGGCTTCTCCTCCAGCTGCAGTCCTTGGCCTTGCTCCAAGGCAAACTCCGCTCCATAATTACACAATTTAGAAGGACAGCCCCATGCTGATTTAAAGGGCCAGAGATCCAGATCTCCCAGGTCTGCCTGGTCCAGCTCCAGAGACCATCCCTGAATGAAGTCACATGAGGTGACACATTGGAACCGGACAGGTGTGTGCCTATGCATCCAAGGAATCAGCTCTCAATAGCTTTCCTGGATTGCATTTCAGGATATCGGAACTTGGTCCCATGGCAGATGTAACCTCACTTGGTTTCCTTCCTGTTTCCATTACCCTTGCAAAAAAAAAAAAAAATCCCAATCTGGATCCCCATAACATCATTGAAAAATGCATCAGTGCTTTTGACTCTGATTGAATTATAAAGTGTGGAAATGACCTGTTGGGAGAGAATATAAATGGCAGCCATCCAGGCAGAAAACAGATGGAGACAGCTAGCAAGGTCAGAGAGACAGAAGAGTCCTAGTGAGCCATCTGAGGAAGAACACTGGATAGTGCAGCCCAACCTTTCCCATTTGGTGGTCTCTAGATGTCTGGGAACTATATTTTTCAGAATCTCCCAGAAAGTCTGAAGATGCTGTTATACCACTGCTAAACTTAAATAAAAAAACAAGACAGGAAACCACAGCAAATGCATGCTGAGGATTGGTTTCTTCAAGGGATGGTTAGAAAGTACACAGAAACTAAACTAGTTAAACTCAAGGCAGGACATATAATCAGCTTTGTGAATTATGGATGGATGGATGGATGGATTGAAGGAAGGAAGGAAGGAAAAGTGAGAGATCTTTTGTTTTAGAAAATACACAGAGCTACACTAGACTAGAAATATTTGAGAATTCTTTTTTCTTTAGTTTAATTGTGTCTGATTATGTTCATATTTGGGAAACCTACGAGGGAAGCTTTAGCTGAAAACATAGAACTTCACATAATGTGAGAGCTTAAAAATGCTTGAATTTCTCCCTTCCGTTCTCCCACCCATAACTAAAGTTCT
The DNA here is from genome assembly GCF_900518735.1 of Pseudonaja textilis. Next base: position 3,174,142 of record NW_020769371.1, read on the forward strand.
GTTTGTAAACCAAAAGGCCCCAGCTACATTCACCAGCAGCCAGGCAACTCTGGAGGTCCCCCTGAGGTCATCTCAGTTGACCTTTACCTCTTGAATCATGCCTTTCCCCCATTAATTACAACTCTCCCTGCTGCTGCCATCCTCTGAGTGAACGTGGGCCTTGAGAATGAACAGCCCTTGGCCATCCAATACTTCTTTCCCGGAATTCAACCAAGACTGAAGCTGGGGACTTTGTGATGATTGCTCTCTCTCTTTCTCTCTCCCCTTCCTCCCCCCCTCTCTCCCCCCTTCCTCCCCCCCTCCCCCTCCCTGCCCCCCTCCTGCCATGTCAGCTTGCCTGACAGCGAAATATCTGCAGGGAGGAGGAAAAAAATCCCAGCTTGAAAGCAAGGAGAAGCTAAATGACCCCTCCATCCCACCCCCAGCGAGTTCTCCTCTTCAGCTTCTGGGGAATAGTCCAAAGCTGGCAGAGAGGCTGTAGCTCACTGAGATAGCACAGTTTCTAGAGGTAGAAGTTCTTTCAAGGTACCTTTATGCATAGGTGTATTGCACTCCCCCACACACACCTATGAAACCTTGGTTGCCAGGGATTGATCTGAGGTTACCAACAGGGAAAGGCTACAATATTGGCTGATAAGGAAACTGGCTAGAGTCTCCTTGTATGCCAGACACTCTGGAAGAAATAACAAAGCCAAGATGCCCAGAATTAACTTCGGTCACCTAATTTTTTTGAAATTGATTACTTGGGCACATCCAAAATACAGTATATTTCAGTAGGATTTTTAATCCCAGTTTTGAATAAGCTTTTTTAATTTCAGCTTTGTGGTGGAAGGTAGAGAGTGGGCACCTATGTTCTCAATGGTTATAAACACCTGGTGGCCATTCCCATGTGTGAATAGCCACGAGAGATTTTAAAAGTTATGAATACATCTCTTGAACATTTCTGCAGCTCAACTGAAACTCACATGAATGGGGTAAAAGAGCACTCCTTTAAGTTATTTTGCTTTTATTCCTCTCTTCCATAAGCATGTTTATGCATGAGATGGGGAAATTATTTTCTCCCCTTTCAAAATTGCCAACCTTTCACGCAGCAACCACATTGAAGAAGAGACACTTTTGCTTGGAACATGCTGTAGATTCAAACAATGAGCAGTTTGAGGAAAACTACTAAGTAGAATGAGGGTTTAGTGGCTACAATTAGTGGGGAGGAATGGGTGGGATAGAGGCAGTTGATCCCACAAAATGCAAAGTCTATTGTCTAAAAGGACTAGACTCCAGAAGGAGGTGGTAACTATTTTTTTCATAGGAATCAGAGGTGGTATTCAGCAAGTTCTGACCAGTTCTGGAGAACCAGTAGCGGAAATTTTGAGGAGTTTGGAGAACCGGCAAATACCATCTCTGACTGGCCCCGCCCCCGTTTATTCTCTGCCTCCCAAGTCCCAGCTGATTGGCTGGGTCTTCTTTGGTTGCCCTGCACAGAACAGAGCTGGAAAGCAGGTTAGTGAGGTGAGGAGGGAATGAGATTTTGCAGTAACCTCCCTCTGTCATGCCCATCAAGCCATGCCACGCCCATAGAACCGGTAGCAAACATTTTTGAATCCCACCACTGATAGGAATATAATGTTTTTTGTATTTTATCATCCTGAACAATGACCCAAATAACTCATGGAATAGGGCATCTTTTGGGTGAGAAACCCAGTACTGTGTCACTCTTGTTTTCTTCTGAACTCAGTTTGGAAACACAAGGACCTTCTGAGTAAAATATCTTTGGTAAAATAGCTATTACAGAGCAAGCAGTGTGACACCCACTAAATATGGTACGGTTGATGCAGCCGCATAATTCTGTTTTCCAAGCTGTATTAAAAACGTAGGCAGAAGGGCATAGGCCAACTTTCCTCCTCTGCATTATAATGTTCTCCAGCATGGTCTTCTCTAGGTTCACAGAACCATAATTCCCAGAACCCCCCAGCCAATATGAGGAGAATTTTCCAGATGTACAGAGAAAGGCCCTGTTGTTGCAATAGCATTATCACATGTACAACCATAAGCATTACAATACTGCTCCATAAAAAGCTCAGCAGTGATTAAGCGTTATCTTTGGCTTCGTCCTCTCTGCTTCATTTTTTGCAATCCGCACACAGGAAATTCTTGCACTTTAAATCAGGGAATTCATGAAGTGTATTCTGAACATATAAACAAAGATACCTTTGCTGATGTCAGCCTATGTCTCCTGTTTATCTTAGCCCTGTCTTAAGAAAGCAGACTCTATATGGGGATTTACTAGAATGGAACCTTGAGAGAGACCAAATGACTCATCCATAGATATTTCCATAAAATCTTAGCAAGCTGAAAAAATCTTAGCAAGCTGAAATGTGAGCAAGAGGGAACTCCAAAATACCCATAGAAAAATCTGAAAGTCCTTATCTTTTTTGTAGGGCTGTGGCAAAATGAGAGGAAAAAAAAAATAACAAACACAAAATACCAACTCTCACCATATTTTATGGTCTTGGATAAATACAAGGAATGGAAACAAACACATATTATATTATACATATTATAGGGACAATCAACTCAGTGTCTTCCAGATATTTGGCAGTATATCTTCTAAACTTGCTGTTCCTGTTGGCCAGGACTTATGAAAGATGTAGTTCAAGTCATCTGGAAACCAGATGGCTTCCTTGTTTGTTCCAGCTTCCATTCTCTCCTCTTTTCCTTTGTTTCCACTCTCCTCTCGTTTTTCCTACTGTTGAGTTTTAGCTGCCTCAGAGCATTCTAATGTTATCCTAACATCCTGCAGTGATCCCAGAAGCAGAAACATAACGCTTTCCTCCTTCAAAGTGGGATCCTGGAAGAGCACCTTCGGAAGGGGTTTTGGGAAGCACAATGAAACTCTTCTACAGGCAACCTTCTGCACTGAAGAATAACAGCACAGGTTGTGACGTATGGTGGAGACGGGTGGCACGCAATCCCAGCCCCAGGACCAACAGACCCACACAAGGAACGGAATGTCACTTGTGGGAGTTCCACCACTCCTTTGCACCCTTGAGTGAATTTTTGTGATGTGGAGTTAGAACAATCAGAAGAGATAAACATGCACGCTCTCAGAATGTAGGATGAATTAAACAGGCTAGGGTGCAAAACGTGATACAAACCCACTAACCCCCTGCCAAAAAAAAACCATTTGGGGCACCCAACCAAATGTTTCCGAGCACTTACCTTGGCTTCGCATTTTTTATGGCTTGCCATTTTGCACACTGCAAGAGAAAAAAAATAAGGAAATATTTCAGAATTCAAGGTAACTGTAAACGTGGACACCTTCTGATGCTTTGGTCCCAAGTACAGGTAGCCCTCAATTTGCAACAGTTCATTTAGTGACCATTCAAAGTTACAACGGCCTTGAAAAAAAGTGACTTATGATCATTTTTCACACTCACAAATGTGGCTGCATCTCCATGGTCATGTGATCAAAATTCAGGTGACAACTGATTCGTATTTATGACGGTTGCAGTGTCCTGCAGTCCCCTTTTGCGACCAGCAAATTCAATGGGGAAGCTACATTCACTTAACAACTGGGTTACTAATTTAACAACTGTAGTGATTCACTTAACAACTGCAGCAGGGAAGGCTGTCAAATGGGGCAAAACTCACTTAACAAACGTCTCATTTAGCAACAGAAATTTTGGGCTCAATTGTGGTCGTAAGTCGAGGGCTACCTGAATCTTGGTTTTTTTTTTATTTTGCAGAGCAATACTGTGTAAAGCATGTTGGGTGAAGCTGAATTTCAGGTATTGGGGGGGCTAATGTCTTCTCTGTTATCCTCGCTGTTTTTTATTATTATTATTTTTTATTCTGCAATGAAATTCATAATTTTTTAAAAAAGCACCCAGATTAATGAAATGGCAGTCCTGCCGGGCACCGCTATAAAGAAGACTGCACCAAAGCTTTGCCTTTCTGCATTTTTGCACAATATAAGGAGTACAAATGAGCCAACAGAAAAACATCCTACCTCTGCACACAAGCCCTTGGGCTTCTATGGATTCCTTGCACACGATGCATGCCTTTTTCTTCTTCTTAAAAACCTTCTCTTTGAAGTTGTGAGGCTCCGACACCTTTCCAGGCTGAAAGGACAAATAAGAGCAGAAAATTGGATGGTGCAGAATTTTTTTTGCATAGATCAAGGGAGGCAGCTTCCCCTGGACACACACATGTGATGCCATCATGAAGCTTTCATTAATGGGTCCAGGACAACTCCCCACAGCCAACTTATCATGGCCAACTCATCATGGCCAACTCATCAACTTGCTGCAGCCAACTTGCCACAGGACAAGAGTTACACTATTATCAAAGAAATGGCGGAATAGAATCATTAAAGAAAGGATGCAAAATGAGGGACAATATGAAATGTGAATGACAAAAATTAAAATAATTTTCTAATTATTTTAAATAATTGAATAAAATTGTTGATTTGTCCTGTGGCAAGTTGTCACACAGCAAGTTCGGCCACAGCAAGTTACTCCTGTGGCGAACTGGCCATGGTGAGCTGGCCATGGAGAATTGGCAGCGGTGAATTGGCCGCAGCAAGGTGGCCCTGGTGAGTTCTCCCATTCGGTTCACCAACACGAAGCTCTCCAGTATATTGAGATGTCAGTTTCCAGAATTCCACATGGGAACTGCACATCAGATTTGAGACATACTTTATAAAAATTCTAGCCAAAATAATTTTTTTGTGTTCTATACACAAGGATCCTTCTGAACAGAGGTGGTATTCAGTAGGTTCTGACCAGTTCTGGAGAACCGATAGTGGAAATTTTGAGTAGTTTGGAGAACCATCAAATACCACCTCTGACTGGCCCCACCCCCATCTATTCTCTGCCTCCCGAGTCCCAGCTGATTGGCTGGGTCTTCTTTTATTGCCCTGCACAGGAGAACAGAGCTGGAAAGCAGGTTAGTGGAGTGAGGAGGGAATGGGATTTTGCAGTAACCTTCCCCTGGGGTGGGGTGGGGTAATGGAGATTTTACAGCAGTGGTCGTCAACCTGGTCCCTACCGCCCACTAGTTGGCGTTCCAGCTTTCATGGTGGGCAGTAGGGGTTTTGTCCCCTAATTTATAAATCACCATTACTGTGGAACCAGTAAGTGGTTAGAGAAAATTTTACTACTAACAGAGATACAAACGTGGGAGGTAGGTATAAAAAAGTTGACTACCCCTGCTTTACAGTATCCTTCCCCTGCCATGCCCACCAAGCCACACCCACCAAGCCATGCCCCACCCACCAAGCCACACCCACAGTAAAAAAATTTGAATCCCACCACTGCTTCTGAACATTAATTCTCATCTTATACTCAATATTGGGAAAGGCCCCAAAGACTTGTATTGTCATGGTTTAATTTAAATCCATGCCAGATTCATGTCCATCTCCAAAAAATCTGGATATCAATCCAATCCAGAAAAGAGTAAGTGGAGTTTTATCTGTTAGGGTCCCCTTACTTATTTTGAGCAGATATGGATTGTGTTACATTATAATCAGTGAGAGACAGAACAGTATTATGAAGACAGGTCGATGAGGTTGGAATAATTTAATTGCAGGAAAAAAAACCCTAAAGAGAGTATCAATATATTTCTATTTTATTATCTACATTATTTGTAACTTCTCAGTATTTTACTCTTATAATGTATATACTGCTATGAAAGGTAACTGAAAACAAATTCTTGGATTTCTTTGCACATGGAATTAACGTGTAGCATATTTCATAAGGTCCAGCAGTAAGAACCAGCTTAGATGCTGGTTTTGTTTTTTTAAGGATTAAACAATTTCATAGAGGTTAAGCTTAGGAACTACTATTAACCTTATCATAAAACAAAAGCCCCTGTTAAGACATAGTGAGTCTCCAGCAACCATAAGCAACAGGGGATTGATTTCTCCATCCTATTTCCCCTCTTTCTAAAAGTACTTGTTACTCAATCTCTGTTGGAACCCGTTAAAGAGATGCAGCTCAATTATATCTTAGCCATTATAACTGTATTTCTGCTCAACGATTATAACAGACCATGACTAGAGTAGTAGTTCTAAAACCAAAAAGATATATTTTACTTTTCAGTAGTATATGTATTTCACAGATTAAAGCATTAACATATGTGGGAGCCTTAGTTTGTTTTAATGATGGCTTATTAAAGTACAAACTATAGTCACCTAATCAAATGCAACTAAACTATAAATCATGGATTATAACTCCAGCTAGTTTAAAGGCACTAGACTAGAAACCAGAGCCTGTGAGTTCTAGTTCCACCTTAGCCATGAAAGTTGGCTGGGAGAACTTGGGTTAATCACTCCTTCTCAGCCTAACCTATTTCACAAGGTTATTGTGGTGGGGAAAATAGGAAGAGAATGTAGTACAATATTACATATGTTCGCAGCCTTGACTTATTTATAAAAGTAATAATAAAGGCAGGATAAAAATTTAATAAATACAGTATTACACTACTTTAACTAACATTGTTTAATAAGTTGACGAGATTCACACAGCATACTGAACCACATTTCATGATTCATCATTCTCAGTGTTATATTAACCCAGCCAAAACAAGCCAACTCCATTGTGATTTGATGCAACATGTGAACATAATCTCTCTCCGTTGCAATTTTTTAAAGCTGGTGCTTACATGAAACAGTTTATCGAGATGTATATAAAAAATCATACCCATGTTCACATGCATCCACACTCATGCATGTACACATATTGCCTAATTATGTCAGAACTTTTTTTTTAAATGAAGCAATCAATTAAAAACAAATTAAATCTATAGCTCTAAACTCAATGGATCTCAAACTGACCTATCAAACTAAAATTTGTTTAGTTGAATCCATTGATGAGTGTTTGTTCTATAATGTGCAAGGTCTTGCAAAACACAAACTCAAAATTAATCTACTTTCTTGAGAAGGAACAGAAGAGGACTGGGAACATTGTGACATGCCAAATAACAATAACAACTGCACTGAACATTTCTCCACAAAATGCAAGCCTTGCATACCTCTTCACAAATTTCAAGAATGTGCGTGCTAAGGGTTCATGAGATAAATCTTCATGAAAAGCTGGGTGCCAGGTCAACAGTCAATGTTCTGTTGGAAACAGCTACATATCAACCAGATTAATATATTTTCTCAAACTAAACAAACAGAAAGAACAAGAACTGGTGTTTTTGTCTCTATTTAAGAATTGAGAGAAGGTGAGGGAAAGCAATAAACAACTTCAACCTTAGTTTAAGGTTCAATGCCTCTGTATAGAAGTCCTTTTTTAGTTGGTGGCACACCATAATTTTTATTTAAAGGACAAAAGAACTGGCAATTCTTTGCAGAGTCTTGCTGATATGATGTCAGGTAGGGTCATCAGACATACAACAAAAAGAGGACATGTCCTTCTTATTATCCTCATGTCCTCTATCTGGCAAAAATAACTTTTAATTGAAATATTGCTTGGCATTTTGAGACAGGAATAACTTTAAATTGAAATATTTTTTGACATTTTGAGTTTCTTTTGGTTTTGGGGGAAAGCAGGTACCATTTGCATAACATTTATCATACCTTTAATGAATAAATATAGTTATTCAGACTTTTTGTACTGCAATTAACTCCAGATTTATTTTCTAATTCCAGCAATTAGCTTCAATCCAGCCCCTTCAAATCTATGATCATAGAATAGATCACATGATGAGTCGTACTATTTCTATGATGAGATTTATTTGAAAAATATTGAAATTGGAAAACCAGTCTTTCTGATGCTAGAAAAAGTAATTTCATATATATGTAGATCCAAGTACTTTTTTTTTGCAGTTTTTCAGTGAATTTTTCTGTTGAAGATGCCAAGAAAGTTAAACAGTTAGTGGATTCTCCTTTTCTCACATTTGTCCTCCTTTCTAATTGTCCATGTCCTCCTTTGCCTGTTCAGATATCTGATAACTCTAGGAACAAGGTCTTCTCTCTAGTGGTTCTCAGTCATCCAAGTCATGATTGTCCCAAAGGTGTTTTTTCAAGAGTCAACTGGACTTTCTTGTTTTTCTTTGAAGACGTTTGGATTCTCACCCAAGAAGTTTCTCGGACATCTTCAAAGAAAAACAAGAAAGTCCAGTTGACTCTGGAAAAAACACCTTCAGATTGAGATGAGCTTCTTCTGAGCAACCTTTTAAAGTTTTAAGGCAATAAGCATGAGAATGTAACAAGAGGCCTCCAGGGTAATGAGCTTTCTTATCACAATGGTTGCTGCCAAAGAAGCTAGAAAGAACTATTTAGAGTGGAGGAAAAGATAAATCTGAAACCAGAAGGCTTTGGATGCGCTCTCGGGATAATAGGAAGGCTGTCTCATGAGGTCATGTCCTTTAAGATTAGTGAGGTTCAACTGCAGCCTGACCATCAACAGTATTGCTATTTTGTCATGTCCATTTCAGCCCGCTTCCCAAGGACCTGACTCATGGAATTTGCCTTCCTTTGCAGCAACTAAACCCTGTGTTTATTATTTCATTGAGATGTCCACCATGACCCAAAAACTCCTGTTCCTAGTCAAAAACTATCAGCTTAGATCCCATGCCTGTGTTTGGAAAGTCTAAATTTATAATGCAATCATTCTGTACTTGCTTATGTTCGATTGCATTTGCCATCTTGAGGCCAAATCATTCAGTTTGCAAAGATCCGTGTGGAAATTGTTCTGCAATTTCCTAGAGCCTGACACCAGTAATGTTCTGTGTTCTGCACAGTAGTGGATTTGTAAGCTGTGCAGATGCAGATAGATAAACTCAACAAGACGTCCATAACAAAGTACATTTATTGGTTCATCCAATATCCTCACAACTCACATTTGTGATGAAGTTCTTCTTTAACGACCAATCCTTTGCATATCTGTCTTGTAGGTAAAAGATGGTTATCTCCTAACCCATCTTGTAGCGATAGAAAGCAGCTGCCAAGGAGCCCTACATGCTTCTCTGCTCCTTGTCCGAAGGAGGGTTATGAGTTACCTGCAGTGGCGGCTCGGAGTCTGGATGCAGCGGGTGCTGATCACTATTGCATAAGTCACATTGCACCTTGGCTGTGCAGTACTTGGATGGTTGTTTGGATTCGCAACACTTGTAGCAGTATTGGTACTCCCTTAGCAACTCTTTTCGTTGGGTCAGTGATTTTGCTGCAAACCCAGTGCAGCTGTTCAGCGAGTGATGAGTGTGGTGCATAGGACAAAACTGTATTCTCCTTGTGTTCGGAGATCTAAATTGGGTTGTATCTGATGAGTCCTCTCCCCAACTGTGAGTGGAGGAGGAGGATCTCGATTTTATGGACAACCATGAAGGGTCTTTCCCTGGTAGTGTACAAAGGGCCTGAAGGCGATATATGGTTGCTGTTGTATCTTCTGTCATTAGGAGGACTAACAGCTCTGAGTCCACGGGCCCAATGTGTGTTTCACATTGTTGCCTGGTGGGACACGAATTCTTCAAGAAGTGTGAAGGGTATTAAGTGGTGGTGACCCTTGGCCATGAAGGTTTCAGACAACTGGAGCCACTTTTCAAGTAGCACCTGCGGAAGTTTTTGAACAATTTTGTTCTGCGTGTTGACGCGATCGAGACAGGTGAGTCCCGGTAAGTTGGGATCCCGTTGTGCTGTTCTCAGCTGGACAAGTATGTTAGCCAGGTCTATGATCCGGCGAGGCTTGTTGATAGGAATTTTAGGAAAACTGTTGAATCTATCCAAGCGTGTTGCTTCTACGTCCTCGGAAGCACCATACAGTTTGTCAAGCCTTTTCCATGATAACCGTAGGGTAGTGGCCAGGTCGTCTAAGTGGGATGCATAAAGTGCCCTCAGTATGTTGGCAGACTGTGGCCCTAGCCATGCTATCAAGTGTCCGATTATTTCATCAGGGTTCAGGCGTGCCTCCTGAATGGGGTGCAGGAAAAGTTTCTTCCATACTAGATACTCGCCGCCTGGCTTGTCAGAGAATTTGTGAACTCCGTTGGTGTGCAAATTTAGCTTTCCACTCTGTACAGCCTCATGGTAGCAGCTCTACCCCCTACCTCTATGATTATAGGACAGAAAGATTAATATCATGCAGCCACTTCAATCATCATGGGGTTGAGGCTTTATCATCTTTTTACTGTTCTGTGTTCTGCACAGTAGTGGATTTGTAAGCTGTGCAGATGCAGACAGATAAACTCAACAAGACGTCCATAACAAAGTACATTTATTGGTTCATCCAGTATCCTCATAACTCACATTTGTGATGAAGTTCTTCTTTAATGACCAATCCTTTGCACATCTGTCTTGTAGGTAAAAGATGGTTATCTCCTAACCCATCTCATAGCGATAGAAAGCAGCTGCCATGAGTTAGGGAGTTCAGGCAAAAGTGAGGAAAACTCCCCCAACTCATCGAGGGTCAAATTAGTGACCAATCGGGATTACAGATGTGGCCATGTGACATGAACTACATTTCCCAGGATACCTTTAACTACATTTACCATGATGCATTCCCTTAAGGGACAGCTCATAATTCCTAAGTAACTATCCAATTCCCATAGACTGGCTGGGATAGCACAAGTAACCTTGTCTAATTCATTATTTACTCCCTATGCACCCTTTATAAGCAAATTAAAAATAGTGATCCTAATATGACTCCCTTGAGACCCATTTTCTTCATATTGAAAATGGCTTATTAATTCCTGCTTTCTATTTCCTATCCTTTAGCTAGTTACCAATCTATGAGAACATCTGTCCTTTTATTCCATGATCGCTGAGTGTGCTCAGAAACCAGCAGTGAGAGATTTTATCAAAGGCTTTTTGAAAGTCTATAATGTTTGTTGATTTATCCCTGTCAACACACTTGTCGACATTCAAAAAGCAAATGCCCTGTTTGTTCCATTTCGGCAAAGATAATTCTTCTAGACCTTTGATTATTTGTGTGTCAGTAACATTACCTATATTTTACTAAGAATTAATGTTAAGCCACATTCCCATCCCTCTGAAAGAAACTGAGCTTCGTTGCTTGTTGCTGTTTTCCAGTTCTCGGCAACAAATCTTAAAAGTTGCACACATTTGTCAGAAGATCAGCAACTTCAATATTTTAGTTCTTTAGGATGGATAGATATCTCCTAGACTCATGAATTACTTATTTTTAATGGGTCAAATTTATAACTGTATCTATGGTTATCTTATCTTATTTTATCTTAATTCATGTGATTCCATTCCTGAAAAATGTAGCTCAATATGTAAATAATTTCATGTTATTTTAACTTAGAATCAGTTGATCAAGAAGACTCTTAGTTATAGAAATGCTATTATTACTCAGAAATTCTAAATCTTTCTTCGGGATACATAGAAAATAAGTCATCATCCTCATTGCTTGTCCATTCTTTAAGCAATTCACGTGCTGTTCAATCATTATTATTGAGCAATAATATTCATACCTTGTAATATGAAAAGTTCCTAAATGTCAACCCAAAATCTATGTAACATGCACGCCTACCAAAACACAAACACACCCCAGCGTTATGAGGAAGTTCTGATTTCTGTAGTATAAATTATGGCAAATTATTGCAATCTGATTTTGCCTAATTTCCTGCTGTTAATTCATTTTGGTTCTTTGTTCATGTTAACTGAATTTGAAAGTGTGTAATTGTACATGTGCAGGGACATTTGTTATTTTAAGTGAAATTTGTAGGTAATAATGGCCAGTTGTGTCAAATATTTTCTTGATTAAAATGTATATCTTTGCAACTGAGAGGACTACACACATGAATGTCAAAGTAGGATTTCCTAAAATGGTGAATTCTGTTTTCCATATCCCATTCTGCAATTCATCAGCATTTCTTCAGAGTAATATATTTCACATGTCCTTTGATTCATTTATTTGAATCAAAGTTGCAAAAAAATTGCAAAAAAACTAATAAAAAATAAGGAATATTATAATCTTCACACAGAATTTGAAAATAATTCCTTACAAATGTTGATGGTTGTGTAACAGAAATTACGTTAAAATGAGATGGAATGAAACAGCTAGTCACATTAAATTATATTAAATTAAATTCCTCTTAACATGGATGGACTTACATGACTTTTTCCAACCATCCCCTTCCATTCCAGTCCTATTTCCCCAGCTAAAGATGACATCTTCCAGCATTTCCCCTATTTTTTTTTCCCAAATCATGAATCTACTTAGATAAACCAGAAGCAAAACAGCAGTACTGCTGGAAACAGAGCTGCATTCCAACTCCAACTCCCAACCCTTCCCTGCCTCAGAGAGAGAGAGAGAGAGAGAGAGAGAGAGAGAGAGAGAGAGAGAGAGAGA